>CM053588.1:41822751-41904716 GCA_028646515.1 Pseudochirops corinnae | reverse complement strand
CAGAGACAGACAGAAACAGAGAGGAGAGAGAGACAGAGAAAGAGAAAGACAGAGAGAGAGAGAGAAAGAGAGAGAGATTGACAGAGACAGAGAGAGAAAGAGACAGAGACAGACAGAAACAGAGAGAAGGAGAGAGAGACAGAGAAAGAGAGAAAGAGAGAGAGAGAGAGAGAGAGAGAGAGAATGAGAGAGAGATGTGGGGCAGTTCCCACTGGGGGCTTGTGAAAGATCATCTGTTCATAGCTGGAAGAGAACCTGGAGGTCACTGAGTCCAGGCCCCAGATGCAGTCCAAATGCCACGTTCTACAGATGCAGAATGCTGATCCACACCCACAATCACTAGTGCCTTTCCTCCCTGACCACCTTGTATTTATTTTGTATTTCTTCTATATATGCTTACGTATGTCCGGGCTACCTCCTTGGTTAGACTGGATCAAATAAGATCTGTGAACGACTTTGCAAATCTCAAAATGTTTTCTAAATGTTAGCTAGGATTAGAACATAAGAATCTTGCAAGTAAGAATTGTTTTATTCTTTAGGTATTGTCGGTACAGTGTCTGGCATACAACAGGAGATTAATAAATGCTTGTTTGAACATCCTCATTTTTCAGAGGAAGAAACCTAGAGACCACATGGTGCTGGGAATGGAACATTGATCTTAGACTCAGAAAATCCCCCCTCAGATGCTTGCTAGCTCTGTGACTGCTGACAAATCACCTAATCTCTCTCTGCCTCAGTTTCCTTATCTGTAAAATGTAAGTTGAACTTGATGGCCTCTAAAGTCCCTTCCAGAACTGATTCTGTGGTACTGTCATGGGATGGGATGGGAATTGACTTGCCCAAGGACACACAGGTACAAAGAGGAAGGACCAGGATTTTGAACCCTCTTGTTCTGACTTCAAACCTGGCTCCTTCTACTGAATTATGTTGCTTCCTCATATCCCTGGGAAGCGCCATCCCAACAGAAGGCTCCCTGACCTACTATTCTTTGTTGTTGGGGTAACGTTCTCCAGCCATCACCTGCGGGAAGAAGGATCAGAGATACAGAGAAGGATCAGTCATACATACCCAAGGCTCATGGCTCACTTCTCTTAGGATGTTATCCACAGTCCTTTGTCCTGTGGTCTGTGTTCAGTCAGCTCTTCAGAGCACACAGACTACTTATCCTAGGGGATATGCGCAGGGCTCATTCCCAGGTGAGTCCCCTTGACTGTATCAGCTTGGTACCGTCCCTTCCAACATCAATCAAATCTTTGTTTTCTATTGTTCTCCCTTTCAGACTTCTCCTTCACACTGACCAAGCCCAGGGCTTTGGGTGCATTCCTCTATTCCTGGTAGAAATGGAAACAATCCCTTTCTCAGATTCCCGAGTCCACATTCTGCAGCTTTCTAGATTCTGCTCTCAGAAAGGTCCCAGAGAAATATCTCCCCTCAAGGGAATATAAGTTTTTTGAATATAGGGCATTTTCCTTTGTCCTTGTATTACCAGTATCTAGTATCATGGGTAACTGTCATGTTTTTGTCTAGATCCAGGATTTAATTGATCAAGGAAAAACCTGGTGAGGAAGATGTGTCTACCAATTCAGACTGACACTTTTCTCTGCAGTTTTATAGCCTCAGAAAGTGCCTGGGACGCTGAGAGGTTAAAAGACAAGCCAGTAAGTGTTTGAGGCTGTCTTCCTGACTCTGTGTCCAGCACTCTATCCATTATAGTACCTTAACTGCCCATTCCAGTCCAATTTGTATCTGAGGGCAGGGACTGTTTTACTTTTTCAGTGCCTGGCACACAGTAGGTACTTAATACATACTGATTGGATAATGAATTAACACATGAATAATTAAGAATTAACACATACTGAAATGAATAAACAAAAAACATCCCACCTCCCCCCCCCATGTCAATCCAGTTGGTCATCCAACCTTTGCTTGAAGACAGTTTCTCTGAGGGGGACGCCATTATCTCCCAGGGCAGGCCACAGTCTCAAATTTACTGTCCTCAGTTTTTCCAGTTTCTCCATCTCTCCTTGTTTCTCTTCTCCCCTAGCGCTGCCAGTCCCCACCTCAGTGGCGTTGAGCTCAGGGGCACATCCCCAGGTCACAATGTCTCAGCTGAGAAAGAATTTGAGCCAGGATCCTCAGAAATCCAACACGGTTTTTACTGTATGATACTGTGGTGAAGCATTCCCACGTCTGGAAGGCATCCCTCCCCCACACATCTCCCTCTCCTAGCACTTCTAGCTCCCTTCCAGGCGCAGCTCAAACACTGATCCATGAAGCCTCTCTGGGTCTCTCCAGGTGCTGGAGGATGCGCCCCACCCCCCAACCAATGACTATGCATTTATTTGGCAACGATTTTGCAGTATTCACATGTTGTCTCTGTAATAGAAAGTAAGTGCCCTGAGGGCAAGGATGACTGTGCTTTTGTCTTCCAATTCCCAGCCTCCAGCAGAGTGGCTGGAACCTAGCACATGCTTTAATAAAAGTTGATCCATTGATCTGAAGAATGGAGAATTACATTCTGTTACCTAAGAGCTGCATGTGCAGTTATATGGTGCCTGGAGTTAGGACTTTAGGAGTTAGGAAGATTCATCCTCCTGAGTTCAAATCCAGCCTCAGACACTTCCTAGCTGGGTGACCCTGGGCAAGTCATTTAATCCTGTTTGCCTCAGTTTCCTCATCTGTAAAATGAGCTGGAGAAGGAAATGGTAAAACCATTCCAGTATCTTTGCCAGCAAAACCCCAAAAGGGGTCATGAAGAGTCAGACATGACAGAAATGACTGAACAACAACAAAAACCTAGGATTTGCCTGTATCTTTGGCACAGGTCTTGGGTGGGGGTGGGGGTGGGAGAATGAATGGAGAGACTTGGGCTTCTGGCTTGGCCTGGGTTTCTCTCTCCTAAGAGCAGTCTCTATTTTCCCTGCTCTGTATTTATGATCCATATTAAGATTTAGGTTACTGTCTAAATGACAATATGGTGAAGAGAAACAATGCAGGATTTGGTCAGGGAGACCTAGCTTGGAATCCTGCCTCATCTGCTTAACAACAGTATGATCTGAGCAAGTCACTTCATTGATCTATAAAATGGGGATCAAATCATCCAACATTTATTTATTTATTTATTTGCTTTTTGGAGGGGGGAAGGAAGGGCAATTGGAGTTGTGACTTGCCCAAGGTCACACGGCTATTTTTGTGTTAAGTGTCTGAGGCTGGATTTGAACTCAGGTCCTCCTGACTCCAGGGCCAATGCTCTATTCATTGTGCCACCTAGTCACCCCAGATCAAACATTTATTAAGTACCTACTATGTGCCAGATATTATGTTAGGTGCTGTCCTCAGGGAGTTTGTATTCTAAGGAGATGCCATGCACCTATACAGATATATAGAAAATCAGATAGAAAGAAACCTTGGAGGAGAAGGTACAAGATGCTGCAGAGGACCAGGAGGTGGAGGTTGAGCTGAGGCTTGAAGGAAACCAGGGATTCCCAGAGGCAGAGGGAGGGAGAGAAAGCACTCCTGGTGTGGGGCACAGCCAATGCAAAGGCACAGAGGTGAGAGGTGGAGTGTCATGTCAAAGGCAGTGGGGTGGTACAGTGGATAGAGTACAGGACCTAAAGGCAAGTTTAGATCTGGCCTCAGACACTAGTTTTTGGCCAGGGGCAAACCACTTAACCGCTGTCTACCTCAGTTTCCTCTCCTGTGAAACAGGGATAATAAGAGTATTTCCTTTCCAGAGTTTCTGTGAGGCTTGAAAGAGATAATGTATGCAGAGTGCTTGGCAAACCTTAAAGCTATATGGAAATGTCAGCTTTTATGACTGTAGTTCAGGGGGTGTTAATTTTGCAGCAGGTAAGTCTTGAGTCTCAGCTGCATTGCACCAGAGAACATTAATGGTCTGTGCTAACCTGGTCCTAGTCCTCAACCTGACAGAGGCAAGGCGGGTGGGAGTGGGGGTGGGGGGCAGCCTCATCCTGGCTCCCCTTTCCTTAAAGAGACCACAGAGGCCATCCCGAGTGGACCCATTTGAGAAAGATGGCAGCAGAGGGGATTGTCTTCCTCATTTCCCGCAAGGCCCGGGGGGTAGGGGGACTGTTTTGAGGATCAATGAGGCAGGCTGTGGCTCAGGTTTCCAGGGCTCATTTTTCCTCTTCTCACCTTGCTGCCTATGGCCCAGTTAGTCCTGTGTCTCTCAAACTGCCCCGCACGGGCCACTCCATCAAAAGTGGTGTTTCTGTCCCCTGGCCTGACTAGAACAACCACACTCCATAGAAATGATTGACTGTTTCAAGTGACAAATACTGGGAGCTTCTCTCTGGAGGATTGGGGAAATTGGGCCATTATTTGCCCGACTCTCTTTGATGGACACTCTGCGTGATTTATTTCTCCTTTCACAGGATGCTGAGGTGGGGCTGAGTGGGGACAGTGAAGGCTATCATTACCTTCCATCCCATCCCAGGCGCAGGGAATCGTCTATCAGGAGCCCCGGGAAGGTGAGGGTCCGACTGCAGTCATTTGTCACGAGGAATCAAAAACAAGCCTTCTGACCTCATTCCCGTTGCCAGGGCTAGTTAACTAGGGGGGTCCCGCCATCTGTAAGCTTCGTCAGCGCTTGCCACATTTTGGGCTTTTGGTGTTTATTTCCTCAAACAATCAATCACTTATCCAATCAATGCAGCTTTTTTGAGCACCCAATAGTCAATGGGCACTGTGCTTAATTTGGTGCCTTGGGGGATGGGGTGGGAGGGGGAGACACAGAAAAGGATGGATTCCCTGCCTTCAAGGAATTGACAACTGGGGATAAGAGAATCATAGATTTAGGGCCAGAGGAAACCTCATCTAGTCCAAACTCCTCATTTCACAGGGGGAAACTGAGTCCTGGAGAAATTAAATGGGCCCGCCAAAGTCATGGAGGGACCGCGTTCCAGAAGCAGGATTTGAACCTATGTTCTATGATTCCAGATAGTGTGCTCCTTAGGATACAAGACTTCTGCATGAAACAGTAGAACGCTGACTGTATAATTAATAATGAGGGCAGACATGTCCAGAGCAAGGCAGGGTTTGCAAAGTGCTTGACTGACATCATCTCATCCGTGTCTCCTCACACTGCTGGGAGGAGCCCACTTCAGGTTTCTTGTGATTTCATTGGCAAAGAGAATTCTCAATGAGGAAACTTGCTCAGCAAATTCAGGCCAGCATCTGCTCAGCAACTGAGAATTCCAGAGGGTCTGGGGACACTAAGAGAGAAGCTAAGTGAATTGTTCAGGGTCACACTGTTAGTACATGTCTAACCTTGTTAGTATAGGCCCAGTGTCACGGAAAGCTATGAAGCGTCTGAGGCCAGACTTGAACTCAGCATGACTCCAGGTCTAGCACTCTATCCACCCCAGTCTCTAATTGGCTTCATTACTCTACAGGACAGACCAGGAAAACACTATGGGAATTCAGAGTCCAAGGCTCCCTTCCACTCTTTGGTGGTCGGTCTACACTAAGGAAGGCCACATGGTCTTCTGGGGATCTTGGTGGTCTTCCAGTGCAGCCCTCTCATTTTACAGAGGAAGACACTGAGACCCAGAGAGCTTCAATGACTTGTGTAGGGTCATCTAGCTAGGAAATACCTGAGGCAGGATTCAAACTCAGGTCATCCTGATTCCAATTTCAGTGTCTATCCATTACTCTTCACTGCCTCTTCCTTGCATGGGGTTGTGACTGTGGGAAGGCACACAGGCTGAAGATAAAAGGTCAAGGTCAGAGAAGAGTATGTGGTCCAGTTTGGCTGGACTGAGTCAAAGTTCAAGGAGAAAAACACATTTAGGGCAATTAATACCTTGGCAATAACCACCTTAACCCACATGTTGTTGGCAGAGGAATGGATGCCAACTAATTTTGAAGGAGCCCAAACAAAACCTTGTAGGATATTAATGAAACCCAGGGCCCATCGTTCCAAGAAAGGGACAGAAAGATGAATACTTCCTTGTCAAAACAGTGAAGGTGATTGAAAGCTATTTGTAGGGCAAGTGATAAATGAATAAATGAAGTTCAAAACTTAAGGAAACACCTTTGAAACAGGTAACCCTTCTCTGGTTTCCTTGGGGTCCCAGCTCAAATCCTACCTTCTCCAGGAAGCCTTTCCCAATCCCTTTTAATTCCCATGCCTTCCTTTTGTCCATTATCTCCAGTGTAACCTGACTCTAACTTGATACATGATTCTTTTCATGTTCTTTCCCCCATTAGACTGTGAGCATCTTGAGGGCAGGGACTTGTCTTTCTTTGTATCACTAACGGTTAGCACCATTGGCATGTAGTAGGTGCTTAATAAATGTTTATTGGCTGATTGACCAAAATAGGAATGGCTAACAATAGGTATGTGCCTTGGAGTCATCAAAAGGAGCAAAAAGTGAACAGAACATAGGATTCGAGATCCAAAAGGAAAATCAGATGGCCTCCATGACTAGAGGTACAGAATGAAACTTACAATTCTGGATGTGACCAATGAATGGACTTGCTTTTCTCGACAATGCTTAATTGCAACAAAGGGAACTTTCTTTAACAACAATTTTTTTTTAGAAGGAAGAGAAAACCTTCTGATAGTGATGTCAGGAAAAAAAAATTAATGAAGCATTTTAAAATGCACAGAACAGAAGAGGAGAAAGTTAAAGAGGGAGCCACACAAAAGCGGGTCTTATTTGGAACTAATATGTTGAATTTATTCCATACTTTTAACAAAAAGAGCTGCAGTGATTGAGATCTGAAGTTTCGTACACATTCATCTTTCTGTTCTTTGTATATGTGGGAATATCTGTGTTTGTGGGTGTCTGTCAATTTTGGAATAGCAACACAAAAGAGACTCTCCCCCATGGGCAGCATCCCCATGATCTTGGCCAATGCTCTGTTGACAAAGATGTCTCCAACAAATGGCTGGGTCAATCAGTCAATGAGCATTTAGTAGGCACCTGCTACAGTGCCGGGCACTGAGGGGAGTGCTAGAGCAGAGAGAGTTGATGAAAATGGCATGAGATTGGGTTGTTACCACTAGGAATTACAAATGGGATCTCCTTCAGGAGCCCAGACTTATTGATTGACACATATGCTGTCAGGAGATGGCAGAAACTATGCCACAATTCACTTTGGGTTGCCAAAATTGAGCTCTTACTGGATACCCAGAAAGACATAACCATGTGGCTGGACTTATACACCAGAACCTGCCTGTCTTTTGTTAACATCCAACAAATCCCCATATTATGAACACAAACCCCAAACTAGCCTTGAGAATTCAACTGCTCCAGAATGGGGAAGCTGACGACAGACAAAACTGTTACTCACAACTGTCTGGACACAATGTGGTTCCGGGGCCACCCCTCCCACATTTAAGAACTGTCTTTTTCATAGATGCAGTTATATCAAATAAAGGTAGCTAGGTGGTATAGTGGGTAGAGTACTGGGCCTGGAGTCAGAAAGATTCATCTGTCTGAGTTCAAATCCAGCCTCAGACACTTATTAGCTGGGTGACCTTGGGCAAGTCACCTCACCCTGTTTGCCTCAGTTTCCTCATCTGCAAAATGAGCTAGAGAAAGAAATGGCAAAGTACTCTAGTGTCTCTGCCAAGAAAACCCCAAATGGGATCATGGAGAGTCAGACACAAAATCACTAAAAACCAAAGCTATACCAAATGCTCATAATCTCTTAGCTAAATGCCATGGAAAGCTTCCAAAATACAGAGATCCAGTAGAAGGAATAAAAATGATGTGGGAAAAGGACGAGGGACATATCCTTCCCATCATGCTATCTGTTACTGGAGTTGTACTAAAGATATCTTCAGAAACAGTGAAACATATTCTAATAATTCATTTTTTTAAAGTTGTTTTTACCCACCTATGCTAGAATACACAGAGTGTTAAATATAAAAGGATAATATCAGGGTACTGACTTCTCCAAGGCTTCTTTTAAATCTGAACTTCATTAAAATGGGTGAGAAGAATGAAAAAAAAAAAACTATGATGACAATAGGGAATAGGGGCTGCATCTGTGATTTCAATGGTATAGGGAACTCCTGGATGGGGACAGTACTGCTCCCAATGCAAGTTAACGCTTCCTCTGTACTTGTAGTCTTAATTCTTCTCCAGGAATATGAGGTAAGTGACTTGCTCAGGGTCACACAGCCAGAATGGTATCTGAGGTAGGATTTGAACCCATGTGTTTCTGGTTTCAGGGCCAGTTTTTTATCCCACTATGCTGGCTGGCCTCTTGAAAATGACAATGATGATAATAGAGCAACTGAAATTTCTACAGATCTCTAAGGCTTTCAAAGCTTTTTACACACAGGGTCTCATCTGACTGCAAGTTAGGTACTCTGAGTGCTATTATCTTCATTTGACAAAGGAAGACTCTGAAGGAAGCTCAGAGGGGTCAGGAGACTTGCCCAGGGCCACACAGTGTTAGTAGCAAGATTCAACCCCAGGGGTCTCTGGACAGTATGTTAAGCTATCATTCCCTCTGCCTCAACCCTTTTCATCGGATGCCTCTGGACTGCAGAATTTTTAAAGGAGGAGTAATGGGAAATCAGGTTGAAAGTGTGAATAGAAGCTAGATTGTGGAAGGCTTTGAAAAGTGAAGAGAACCCAATGGGGCTGATAAAAAAATGAGTCCATTAAGGAAGGGCCCCTCACAAATAATATCTCAGTGATTTTCAAGATTCCAGGACTTGAGTCACCACTGGCATTTCCAAATTAATCCCGTTCATTATGGGAGACCTTTAAATGAAATATTCCAGCTCTGACAAGGCGCACATTTATTCTGATTAGTAATTTGACAAGAATCCATTAAAATGAACTGGGAGTTGCTCTACCCCATAGGGACTTTGCTAGCCCAAGGAATATTGTTTTTCTCTTTCTTGGGTGGCAACATTCTGCAGGAAACTGAAGGGAAACCCATTTAAGAGGGTGTAGCATATTAAGGATTAGTCTTTCCTTCTGCCTCCCCCTCCTTCCATGAATGCTAATCACAGGCAGTGGGAATGGGCCTGGACTTCATTAGGCACTACCTGCTGGGCTCTCTGAAGGGAGCCAGCCTCGTAATAATAATAGCCGGGCTCTGGCATTCAGGGCTCTTGGCTGGAGCTGGCTCTCTGGAGGGTGACGAAGGAAGCAGGAACAAGTAGAGCCAGCATGGGAGGGTATGGGGATTAGGAAGCAGGACAACCTTGGCTCCGGGTATGGGGGTCACAGGGGCTCGCCTCCATCTCTTAATCTAGGGACTGTTTTCTATTCCACCACACTCCCTAGTGTCCTGACTCTTCAGATCAGACATTAGCTTTAACAAATGCAGGCAGCTAACTGATGCAGTTTGTAGAGCCTTGGAATTGGACATGGGAAATCCTGAGTTCATATTCAGCCTTTGACACTTAGAAGCTATGTGATCCTGGGCTTGGGCCTCAGTTTCCACATCTACAACATGAGAATAATGATCACACACTTCCCACTTCAACTCTCCTCTTGCCCCCAGAGTTGTTAGGAGGATAATATGAGATGATACTGGTAAAGTGTTGTGCACACCTTAAAGTGTTATATAAACACTTTTTGTTGTTTTCTGTTTCTAATTCTTCATGATCCTGTTTAGAGTTTTCTTAGCAAAGACACTAGAGTGGTTTGTCATTTCCTTCTTCAGTTCATTTTACAGCTGAGGAAACTGAGGCAGGCAGGGTTAAGTGACCTGCCCAGGGTCACACAGCTAGTAAGTGTCTGAGGTTAGATTTGAACTTAGGTCTTCCTGACTCCGGGTCTGTTGCACTCAGTGCCCTCCATGCACTATGGCACCACCTAGCCGCGCACAGAAATGCTAGCTCTTGTTACCATTACCACTACCTGGGACTCTATGTCTGTTTCAGCACAATTCTACTCTATGCTGGCTTCTTTCACCTTGATACAGGTTATGTTGGCTGGACGAAAGCTCCATTAGAATAAAAGAAGGCAATGGCTTGGGGTGGGGGTAGGTAGTGAATTATAATAACTACCCCCTGGCCAGAGATCTGACCTGCTTAACGCTGCAGAACACGATTCTAGGCAAAAAGGAAGCTAACAGAAGCCCCAAGAGCCTGACCCAGCTGCCTCTGAGCTCAGGAGCCAAACTCATGCCCTTTACCCCTTAGGTCCTCCCTCAGAACCAATACTCAGGTATTGTTAGTTAATGAGCAATTCTTTTTTTTTTTAATTTGGTATTTTTATTTTCAGTTCCAAATTCTCTCCCTTCTCCCATTGAGAAGACAAGAAATACAATCCTCATTAGACTAACATGCAATTCTTAGCAAACTTGCTTACCTCCTTGTCACTCCCCCTCCCCATCCCTACAAAAGAGGGGAATGACACAGTGTGGGGGGTGGGACAGGGTAGAGTGAAGGGAGGTAGAAGGCTGGTGTGAAAGAAGTGAGAGCAGACAATCTTACATTGAGAGAAGTGATCGAAAAACTCAAAAACAGAGAATGTCATTACCAAACAGCATCATCAACCATCAACGTGCATTTATTAAGTGCTTGCTGGTTGCCTCAAGATACATTGTGAAGTACAAGTCAAGAAGCTGATAGAAACAATGGAAAATGGCCCTATGTTCCAGGGATAGTTTTGTAAAAAGGCTCTGCCCTCAAGGAGCTTATATTCTTTTTTTTTCTTTTTTGCTTTTTGGAGGGGGGAAGTCTGGGCAACTGGGATTAAGTGACTTGTCCGAGGTCACACAGCTATAGTAAGTGTTAAATGTCTAAGGCAGGATTTGAACTCAGGTCCTCCTGACTCCAGGTCTGGTGCTCTATTCACTGCACCACATAGCTGTCCCAAGGAGCTTACATTCTAATCATGGAGACAGTCTGTATGAAAATAGGCACGTATAGAAAACAGTCAGAATATATTCAGCAACGTGTGTGTGTATTTTACAAAACTGGATATTCGCCATGCTAACCCTGAAATAGCTGGAACAGGTTAAATTAACTTAGGTATTCTCTGCTTAGGAAGGCAGAGAACTATCTAATACACTTTAGAAAGGCTTCCATCTGAAATGTTAAAATCTAAGTCCAAAGCCATGGTGCATGAAGAAGTGAGCGTCTGTAATTTGGGGGATTTACTTATGTGGAACAGCTTTTTCCCATGATGCCAGATAAATGAGGTGTCCCTGGATTAGATTTGGTTTTCCTTTCTGCTCCAAAGGAAAGGCATCTATTGTATCAAGGGCCCATCCTTGGTCCCATAGAGCATGGGGGGGGGGGGGTGGTAACCTGGTTTAGAATCCTGGCACAGCCTCCTGACTATAGGTGTGACCTCAGGCAAGTCATTTACCCCTTTGGGTTTCAATTTTCTCATGGGTCAAATGAAGAGACTGGATTAGATGCACTGGGAGATCCCTGCCAGCTTTCCAGGTTCCCATGACCTCTCAGTAGTGTTTTCCATCAGCTCCTGCTTGGAGAGTTCAGCCCTTCCTAGACTTTCTAAGAGGCTGGATTAATTTCCCGGCCCAGCTGGGATCTTATGCCGAGCCTTGTGCGCTTGGCCTTGGGGGGGAGACGGCTCGCGTCCGCGGAAAGGCTGCAGTGGTAATGCGTCTATGTAACTTCTCTCTTGTTTCGATGGTGTGGAAAGCGGAAATGTTTGTTTAAACGGGCACCCCATTAATAACCTATGACTTAAAAAGCAATGACAGGCCCGAGTAATCCATGACACACTGTAATAATTTCAGGTAAACGGGGACTTGCGTTCTGTACGCCTCAAACCGCAATTACTCTGCTCTTCCAACACACTTGCGAACGCTGCTTTATTTTCACTTAAACCAATTTGCTTTATTGACCAAATCAAGTCCTGTGGCCATAATACCGACCCTTCTCCCATCCTCCAACTCAGCAACTCCCAGCCCACATCAATAATTATGACAAGCTGGGCCATTCCTTCCCCAGAGCAACGAAGGTTATTGATAAGGTCTGGCTGGAGGACTGCTTCTTTGTTCTTAGGAATATCATTCAGGGGGCCATGGAATTATAGACAGGGGACTCTTCCTCACTTAATGATGGTCCTCAATGGTCCAGAGGGCCAGATGGAGAATGCTTCAATCATAATTGCTATCATTGGTTTGCTATCAAAGTGACTTTTCTGAATTATAGATCTGGCCAGGTCACTCCTCTGCTCAATAAATGCCTTTGGCTCACTATTGCCTCTAGGGTTACATAGAAACTCCTCTTATCAAACACCAAAGGGAAAGGTATTTGGCTTGGAAATAGAAACATTTTCCACTGAGTGTTTGCCTTTTAAAGTCCTTTACAACCTGGTTCTGTCTTACTTTTGCAGCCTCATTATATACTGTTCCCTTTCCCACATTGTACCAGATGGCCAAACCGGCTTGGCATATAGTAGGTGATTAAGAGATGTTAGGTGACTGAGTGATTCCCACCCCTATTCTAAGTCTAGCTCTATGCTTTGTTTCCCCCAATTAGAATGTAGGCTTCTTGAAGGCAGGGGCTATCTTGTTTGCTTATCAGCACTTAGCACAATGTATTTAATAAATGCTTTTTTAATTCATTGGAATAAATGTTAATTAAAAAAATCATAGATTCCTAGATGTACAGTTAGAATGAACCTTGGTAAGTGTCAGCACCTTGAACTGGACACATTATTCCAGCTGAGTTCTAATGAAGGCAGAGCAGAGCGGGTCTGTTCACCTCCAGGATTCTTAAAGTCCATGCCCATCCAAGTGCATCCCAAGATCCCACTTACTTCCCAGGTTACCACATCCCACTGATGACTCAGACGGAGTGTCCCTAGCGATAAATCCCACCCATATCTTTTCAGAACAATAACTCTCTAACCATGCCTCCTCTCCCCTATCTTGGATTGGTGAAATTGAATTTTTGGACCCAGGTCTCAGGAGATGAGTCCCCTGTGAGAGCTGTGAGAGAGGAACAGGGCAGCCACGTGAGTTGTTGAGGGTCCTCCAGGTTGTGACATCAGATTGAAATGAGATCAGAAGTCAGATCTTTCTCATCCTAAGCCCAGCCCTCTTCACTCCTCCAGGCAGTCTGAATAACACAATCTATGTTACATTATGTTCTGTGACCTCCTGCTGAAGAATCAATACTTAACAATGGATCAGATCCTCATTTCTATAACTAAACTCATTTAACATTTATTAAACACCTATGATATGTTTGAAGGTTGAAACATGTGCTTTATGTTGATGGTCTCATTTAAGTCTTACAACCCTGAAAGGAATATACTACAGATACAACTGTCCCCATTATATTGAGGAGGAAACTGAGGCCCAGAGAGAAAGTGGCTTGCATTGGGTGATTACTTATCAGTGTGACAGGTGGGATCCAAACCTGGTTTTCTCCTGATTCCGAAACCCACTCACTTTTTCCTACCCCTCCTTCCTGACCTGGAGTCAGGGAGACCCGAGTTTCAATCACACACACAAGATACTATTATCTGTGTAACACTGGGCAAATCACTTCATGGTCATGGCAGCTAGGTGGCATAGTGGATAGAGTGCTGAGCGTGGAGTCAAGAAGACTCATTTTTGTTAGTTCAAATATGGTCTCAGACACTTCCTAGCTGTGTGACCCTGGGAAAGTCACTTAACCCTATTTGTCTCAGTTTCCTTACCTGTCAAATGAGATGGAGAAGGAAATAGCCAACCACCCCAGTATCTTAGCCAAGAGGTCACGAAGAGTTGGACAGGATTGAAAAATGACTCAACAACAACAGATCTGATTGAAATCGATTCATGTCTCTGGGCTGTGGTTTCCTTGAGGTTGGAACAGAGGACCTATGAAGGAAGGTGAGATGCTGGAGCTCTCTGCTGAGCCTTTGAAGGGAATGTTGGATGGACTCAATACCCTATGAGGGGCCTTCTAGCTATAAGGAGCAGCAGGTGAGATAGAAAGCCTAGATGAAGAGGGTCTGGGCATAGATGTCCACGGTCAAATGGTTCTGATGGCGGTTGCACTTACATCCTTCTCTTTGGCTTGACCTGGCCTGTGGAGGGTGGGGGGAGCTCCTTGGCCTCCTCCCCCACCTCATTCTAGGGCATAATGAGTCTGCAGGCTGAGTTTTCTAAAGCAGCTCAACCGTTTGCTGGGGCACGCTGTTTTCTCCAGACCAATGACCTTCTCCCTACTTTAGGAGGGAAGTAACTTGATGCAACTAATCAACTAATTCATTAAACTTCCAAGAGGTAGGTCAGAGCCTCGATGATTTCGTCAATTAATCACGGCTCTCCAGCTCCACTTGGTGCTTGGGTTCCAGCAATAGTTTTCTTGACCTTTTTGGACTCTCTAACTATCCCTCTGCAGCCTTTAACCTGCTTGCATTATTCATTTGCAACTGGCCCACTGGCTCCCACCTGCACAGTGGGAAAGGGCTGGCAATTAGATGGAGACATTCAAGTCGGTTCCAGGGAGGAGGCATCACTCCAGCTGGGACTCAGAGGGGAGCGGCACAATTTCCCCGCATCATTTCCACCTGCCCCCAAGAAACGGAAAGCTATAGGACCCACGGGTCAGTGGTTGGCTTAGTGGTTGGGACAGAAGACCTAGGAAGGAAGGTGGGACTCTGGGGCTTTCTGCTGAGCTCCGGAAGGGAATGTTGCTGATATATTGGAATGTTGACTCCCAAGGCCTGGGAGGATAGACCTTCTATCGCAGCAAAGGATGGCCTCGTGGCTCACCCCACTCTGCATCTGCTGCTCTGTCTGGTGTCAGTTCTATGGAACAAGATGCCTCCCATGTCGGGTAACCCCTGACTCTCCCCTCTCTATTCCTGCCTCCTTGTCTGTGTTATTTCATAAACTCCTTGAGGAAGCTCAAGGAAAGCTATCTTTCCTTTCAATTACTGTATCCCCAGTACCTTGCTAAGTGCCTTGAACAGAGTAGGTGTTTAATAAATGTTGACTGGACTGGAGAACCCTGTTACTGGTTAGTCAGAAAAGATCGTGGATTTCAGGCTGAGAGAACCTCCATGGTCACATCCATGCCCCTTATTCTACTCAATCAAGCAAGCAAGGAAAATGTTTTTATTATGTGCCTATCTGGTGACAAACATTGAGCTAGGCTGCTATTTGTCCTTCGACCATGACATCAGGGAGGTGATACCATGACATACAAGTAATTTAGATTTAAGTGAGGCAGGGCTGTGCAAAGTCACATCCTCACTTTCTCCCCTGGAGCCATCTGGGTCCAGTGGCCAGATATGAATCAGGACAGTTGGAGATTACCCAGGATGCAGTGGGGGACCTTAGCCTTTTCAAGCTAAGGTTTTTAATAGGCCTCAGTTTTACTGAGGCAATGCCCATTCAGTGATTAAGGCTTAATAAGAAATAAAGATGATGTCTTAGAAAAAAAAAAAGAACTAGGAGGGGAAGACCCTGAGGATTTCTGGGCAAAACAGAAACAACTGTTATTTACCTTCATTCTGAGTCAATCAGGGCCCAAACAATGACCAAACAGGACTTGATCTGGACCTATTGTTGGCCATTTAATGGGAGCCCCGTGATTTGGGGTTAAGGCTGACCTTTAAGAGAAGAAACAAAAACAAAAACAAATTTTCTGGAGACAAACACTGAGCTAGGCCCTGGAGATAACAAGACCCTCAGACAGTCCCAGTCCTCAAAAAGCTTACACTCTTCTGATGAAGAGTCCGGGGTCCCAGAGGCAAGGAATCTTATGGAAGGTCATGTAGGTCATAAACAAAATAACCAAGGTTTGGAAAACTCCATATTTAGTTCTCTTTCCCTTTTGCCTTTGAAAGGATTTTACTGTAAGACATGATTTAGCTGCTTTTTGACTCTCATCATAAGGGGTAGAGGGATGAGACTTTACAGATTTAAATTTCACAGATTTCAAGCTGGGATGGAACACTAGAAGCCACTGAGTTCAATCCTCTAATTTTATTTTATTTTTTACAGATGAGGAAACTGAGGTTCACAGAAATTCACTGTCTTGCCCAAGGTCATCCAGAAGATCCATGATTCAAACCTGACCTTGATGCCTGGCATGATATGGCTTGATAACTTTCATATAATTACAAAATCACTGGATTTGAGAAGGGAACTTGAAAATCATTTAGTCTATATATCTGTAGCACCAATGGAATATTCACAGCACTGATGGGGACTGTAAATATGCTGGAATAGTACTCAGTCACAAAATATAACAGACTCTCCATTTATAAGGCAGAAGCAAAACATTTATTCAGACGCCAGAAAAATAAATCCCAATACCAGATAGTAAAATCCATCATAGTAGCAAAGAAGTTAATATACCATAGCATAGCATGAAGCCAAACCATTCTTCATCCTTCCCACAAACCAACACTCAGAAGCCTAGCTGCCTGCCTGGGTGTGTACTCTCCTCCCTCCAGCTAACTGCTTTGACTCCCAGCTTCCTGTGGGCTCTGCTCCACCCTTCAGCAAACTCCTCCCACCACAGGCTCCATGTGATTACATTTGGCCTATTAGGGTACAAGGAAGATCTTCAAATTCCCATTCCCATTACAATAACCCCTCCCCTCATTTTACAGAAGACAGCCAGACCCAGAGAAGGCGAGTGGCAGATCTTCAGTCTCAAAGTCCTTGTCAGAGCTGGGACGCAAAGCCCCAGTCTACAGACTACGTAGCTTTCTCTATATCTTGCTTCTGATACTCATGAGCTATGCCTCTCTCATCTCTTAGAATCTCAGTAAAATAGAGATAAGGGTCTGGACTTTTAATTTCATTGATAAGGGAACTTCTTCTCTGCAATTTAAATAGTTCAAAGATTGTTAAGAGGTTAAGTATTTCTACCCCTATGACATTTCTTGCTAGGGAAGCTAGGTAGTACAATGCACAGAGTACTGGGCCTGCAGTCAGGAAGACCTGAGTTCAAATCCAGTCTCAGACACTTATTAGCTATGTGGCCCTGGGCAAGTCACTTAACTTTAGTCTCCCTCAGTTTCCTCATGTGTCAAACAGAGATAATAAAAGCACCTACCCGGCATGTCTGTTGTGAGGATAAGATGAGATAAAATTTGTAAAAATACTCAGCACAATTCCTGGAACAAAGTAGGTGCTATATAAATGCTCATTCCATTCTCTACATCCTTTTCTCTTGACTCACTCAGCCACCACCCTGCTCAGGACCTCTCACCCCAATAAATAGCCTTTTAAATAGTGTGCCTCCATTAAGTCTCTTCACTTTAGTCAAGCTTTTGTTCAAATGCCAAAGGTGTTTTTTCCCAAGCATAGACCTGATCATGTCCCCCCCACCCCAGCCCCCCAAAGCTCAAGGAGCTCTAGCATCTCTTTATCTCCAGGATCAATTCAGTGCTTTAGTTTGCATTTAAAGCTCATCATAAACTGGCCTAGTCTAGCCTTCTAACACCTTATTTTCCTTCAGTGCTCAGTACCCTGCTAGGTACAAGTAGGTGCTCAATAAATGCATGTTGACTTAACTCCATAAACGCTATGATCTAGCAGCTCCTCAAAACTTATGTTTCCTCTCCTGTCTTTGGACCTTTTCCCTGTGCCTGGAATGCTCAGTACCCCCACCCACCTCTTGGCTTCCCTGTCTTCCTTCAAGGCTCAGCTCAAATGCCATGTTCTGCAGGAGGCCTTTCTTGGTCCCCCCAGCTACTGAAGCCTGTCCCTCTGAGATTATCTCCAGCTACTCTGCATATCTCTTGTGTGTATCTAGCTATTTACCTTGATCTCCTCCGTTAGAATGTAAGCTTTTTGAGGACAGGGATTATTTTCTGTTTCCTCTGTATCTATAGAGCTTAGCACAATGATTGGCATACAGTAGGTACTTGCTAAATGCTTACCAATTGGCTGACTGACCTCAACATACAACCACCTTTGTCAATAAGGAGGTTGATAAAATTCCACTTTGTTGCAAAAACGTACTTCCACAGTCAGACAGTGTTACCATTGACATATCTTGGCACTGTAATTGGTAGCAAAGTCTTAGATTTTGGAGCTACGCCTTGTCAAGAAGGACAAGGACTGGGAAAAGACTGTCAGATCTAGCAAATAAGGGATCATTGGTACCTTTGGAGAAAGACCTTCAGGTCCCTAATAAGTAAATGCTTGTTGGTTGGATTGGATTGAATTCTCTTTCTTCTTCTTTTCTTCTAGCATCAACTTAATTGAATGATGAGGTCCAAAGTCAGATGACAAAGGGTTAATGAGTGACTAGAGGAAGTTGGGGCGGCAAGTGTAGACAGCTTTTTCAAGGAGATTGGCTGAGAAAGGGAGGACAGATGTAGGATTACAGCTTGAAGGAATTGTAAGATCTAGAGAAGAGTTGGGTTTTTTTTAAGGATGGGGGAGATTTGGGCATGAGTATGGTACATTGGGCAGGAGTTTCAGAAGAGTTATTGAGGAGACTGATCTGATTGGAACTAAAGCGAGCCCTGAGAAGCAATATAGGAAGCAATCTTGGATAGTCAGACCAGATAATAGATTGTCTTAAATGACAGGAAGACTAGAATAATGCTGAATGAAACCCTAGGAGTAACACTAGCTCTGATATCCCACCTCTCTCCTCTGCTGGACCCAACACTCAGAGTATCCTGGATTTACAGCTGGAAGCAATCTTAGATGGCACCGATTCCAAGCCCCCCTTCTACAGATGAGAAAACTGAGAGCTGAAATGACATTCAGCATCCCACAGCTAGCAAGCATCCTTCTGAGGGGGTGAGTTAGTTGAGGGCAGGCACTATCTTTTACTTTTCTTTTTATCCCCAGCACTTGGCACAGTACTTGTACACAGTAAGTGCTTAAACAATGCATGTTGATTGCTTAATTTGGAAATATGTTTTCCATGACTTCACATGCATAATTGATACCATATTACTTGCCTTCTTAAAGGGAGTGGGAGGAAGAGAGTTTGGAATTCAAAATTTTAAAAATGAATGTTAAAAAATTTTAACATGTAATTGGGAAGTATTTAATAGAATAAATAAAAATCTATGTAAAATAAAACAGTATATGTTGATAGACTGACAGTCCCTTCTTGAACTAGCCTGGCACCTGCAGCTGAGAGGGGCTGGCAGATTAACTCTGGGTTCCTTGAGTTAGAGACCTATCCCTAAGGGTTTTAAAGGAATAGTGAGTCAGGAGGTCCTGTTCCCCAACTCAGGTTGGCATTGTAAATCGAGTATACCCCTCCTCTGACAGATATGTCAGTTGGCTCAGCCACATACAGGTATGAGACTCCACCCCCCTCTCTGGGGGGAAATACAACATCCTAGTTACTGACATCATAAATAAACCACTACCATGTCATGATGCTAAATTAATCAGGCAGGACTCCACTATAGGGCAGAGGAGGGGAAATGGAACTGGTATATCAGAGTAGGAGAGAGTGATTCCTCTCCGCCAGATACGGAAAAGGGTTTCTTTGGAAAAACAAGGGAAGGATTCTTCTGATATTTCTAAGCTTTTGTTGTTGTTGTTCTCTGTGTGAGACAGGAGATTGAGATGGGGAGAAAAAAAGGTTCTTCTACATTCCCCAAAGGTTAGAGCAAATCTGCAGTTTCCTTAGGAAAAGTTCAATGTTCTGGGGCATTTAATAGAGAGAAACAACCCAAATTCTTAAGATCACAGGTACAGAGCTAGAAGGGACTTTAGAGACCTCCTTATTTTACAGATAAGGAAACCAAGGCACAGAAAGGTTAAGTGACTTGCCCAGGGTAACTGAGCTGGTTATAGTTTGAGGCAGAATTTGAAATCAGGTTTTCCTGACTCCAAACCCAGCACTCTATCTACACTGCCACCTTGCTGCTTTCAAAGGATTAAAAGAACATTTCTTTCATGGAACCAGGGAATATATTTACTTGTCTGTGACAAAAGCATTTAAATTCATTCAAGGGATGAAATTTACTAGTGAGGATAGGATGAAAAGCTTCAGTTCAGAAAATGGGGCTTCTCGGTGCTGGGTGGAGGTTGAGCTGGTGAGGCTGGAGCGTCAGGGGCCAGGCAGTCTGCACTGGAGAGAGACCAGCTCCACCCTAAGGGCTTGTTGATGCTCAGAATGTGGACACTTCCTCCCCAGAGATGGCTGGCTTTTCCAATCCATTTCTACGCCAAAAGGACTGGAAGGCTCTTCCCACATGGCTGCTACCAGACCAGGGCTGGCCTTGGCAGTATCAGAGGGTTGGGGTTGGAAAAATAGAAATAATTACCCTGGAGTTTATAGACTCAATCTGGGAAAATGTCTCTCTAAACTTCTCTTGTGTTGATGTCTATATTAGTGCCCAAAGGCATAAAAAAGGAAGAAGGGCACAGGGAAGAGGTCAACCTTGCCAAATTACAGGGTGACTTGGCCAACTGGGAGACTGAAAATTGGATAGGCAGAGCTGAGGATTCTGGGAAATGTTCCACTCCACCTGTCAGCTGGGTAGGGGGAGGAGGAGAAGAGAAGAGAGGGCTCCCTACTTACCCTACAATAAGAGGTAGAGTGGGACGGGCAGGTTCAGAAGAGAGGGAGAGGAGAGGAAGAGAAGGCACTGAACATAGATGGCTTCCTTAGAGAGTTCAGTTGAGAAAGCAGGAGAAATATATGATGATAGCTACATCGGTTATTATTGCTATTTCCCTGACAGCAGAGGGTCATGTCAGGCGATTTCTGAGGTCCCTTCCAGCTGTAGGATTCCACCCATTTACAACAAAGAATGAGGCAACATCTTTCCATCCCGTTTCTACTGATAAGACATCAGACCTGGGATTGGTTCTGCCAAAAATACTAGGTTAATGACTTTAGAAAAGTTAGATTAACCTTGCTGAGTTTTAATCACCTCACCAGTGAAACTGGATAATAAAAGAATCTCCATTTTATTATTATTAATACTAATACTATACTATTATTAATAAAAAGGATCTCTTTCACAGGGTTGTTGTAAGAATGCATTGAGATTAGTCTTGTCAAGGAAAGAAGGGAACAAGCATTTATTAAGTACTTACTGTGTGCCAGGCACTGGCTGCTAATTGTTTTACACAACCCTGGGAGGTAGAAGCTATAATTATTCCTATTTTACAGGTGAGGAAACCATAAGTGTTAAGTGACTTGGCCAGGGTCACACAGCTGGTGTTTGAGGCTGGATCTGAATTCAGATCTTTCTGACTCCAAGTTCAAAACTCAGTGCATTACAGTGCCCCCTAGTTGTCAATGTCAAGTGCATTGAAAACCTTAAAATGTGGGTAGAAATGGGAATTGTCAACATTTCTGAGGTCTCACTTATGGGCACACTGCCCATTAAAAAAAAAGTTTTATTGGTAACTTTTGTTTTTATATCACAATAAATTCTGTCAAGAAACGAGCATTTAGTAAGCACCTACTGTATATTTGGACAAGTAAGTGGTGTAGTGCATAGAGCGCTGGGCTGGGAGTCAGGCCTCAGACATTCACTTGACCCTGTCTGCCTCAGTTTCCTCATCTGTAAAATGAGCTGGAGAAGGAAACGGCAAACCACTCCAGTATCTTTGCTAAGAAAGCCCCAAACAGGGTCATGAAGAGCTGGACATGACTGAATGACAATACTGTATACTCACATGTCCACAGTGGATAGTAATCTGGCTACAGAGCCAAGAAGACCTTGAGCTCCACCCCTGATACCTACTGTCTGTGTGACTCTGGGTAAGTCATTGGACTTAGTGCTCTAGAGGCAGCTAGGTGATACAGTAGATACAGTATTGGGCCTGGAGTGAGGAAGACCTGAGTTCAAATCCTGCCTCAGACACTTACTAACTGTGTGACCCTGGGAGAGTCATTTAACTACTGCCTGCCTCAGTTTCAACTGCAAAATGGAGATAACAACAGCACTTGTAGGATTACTGTGAGGATCAAATTAGACAATATTTGTAAAGTGCTTAGCACAGCACCTGGCACATTTTTGTTGTGGTTCACTCATGTACAGCTCTTTGTTACCCCATTTGGGGTTTTCTTGGCAAAGATACTAGAGGGGTTTGCCATTTCCTTCTCCAGCTCATTTTACTGGGTGAAGTGACTTGCCCAGGGTCACACAGCTAGTAAGTGTATGAAGGCAGATTTGAACTCAGGAAGAGGAGTCTTCCTGACTCCAGGCCCTGCTGTCTATCCACTGCATTGTTTACCTACCTCAAGTAGGGGCTCTATAAAAGCTTCCCACTGTGCCTGGTATATAGTAAGCACTGTCCTCTTCCTGAAGTGACTCTCCTTAGCCCAGTGCCTGCCACATAGTAGGCTCTCTATAAATGCTTATTCCTTTCCCCAACCCACCCCCTCACCAAGTTTAAGTTGCAAAGGAGGTACTGATCTGTATTGGTAGAGGGAATTCCTTTCCTGGGATTCCCCTTTATTGAACAAATCATTGGTCTAATTCTGATCTCCTTTCCTTTGGATACAAGGTTCAGAGCTAGGTACTAGGGATAAAAAGATAAAAAAAAAAGTCCTGCCAGCACAGAGCTTACATTCTATCAGGGAAAACAGCACATACTTATAAAACCAAATACAAAAAAAAAAAAAACCCACAAAATAATTTCAGCATAGAAAGTGCTTAATATATTTTGGCCATTGAATTTTCCAGATTTCCTACCTTCCCTTGCCTCAGTGGTTTTATTTAACACCACATGGAGTCTGTGACAGCCAACGTCTATAAATAAAGGATTTACAATTAAAGTTAGCACCATCAGATGGAGCCTTAAATGGGGGGGTGGCTTCTCATATCCCCTACTCTCAGAGAGGATTTGCTGATTGAGGGCTTTCTCTTTCTCACTTCTTTTGAAAGAAAGAAAAAAAGATACCCGTTGATTTGATGGGTCAAATTAAAACCTCACCACAGAGGTAAGTAATGAGTCCCTATCAACCTGAAGGGGCCTTTAAAAAAAATGGCTGTCAGTAGGTCTCCCATAATTAATTACTTATTGTTGCATCTTTAGCCCCATGCTTGGGCACGTTAAGTCTGGAGAGATAGGAAGCCACAGGATAATTAAGGGATGAAACTGGCATCAATCTTTGCACCCTGAAACTTGGCATCTTCAGCAGGAGCAGTCTCTGTCGATTCAGGTTCATTAGGTATTGTCTAGAGCCCCAACCCTCATTTGTTGGCATCAATAATGCATTCAGAGGACTTATCTCACTTGCAAATATAAAGGAATTCATTTACTGGTTCTCCTCCCCAAGAAAGCTCTGTGAGCAGAGAAGCGTTTCAGGGTCCAGGTTGGTTGATGAACTGGGGATGGGCTGACTCAGATCTGGACAATTAAACACCCTCACATGCACTTACATTGGTAGGATTTCATTAAGCATGCCATGTTTTCCATAAATTTAGCTGTAGAAATCATCCTGTGCCCTCAAAACAACATATTTCCTTGTACAAATGATGGGTGTATGAATGCATGGAGAATTCCTGCTCTCCAGAATCCAAATTTCAGAGGCTTTCCTTTGGTGCTGTTCTTTGTTCCTGGGGTGCTGAACCATTTAGACTCAAGACTACGGTTGCCTATCTTAAATGCACAGCCTAGGGTAGCATCACAGCATCTCAGGAGCCTGGAACTGAGAGAGACTCAAATGGTGATATAGTCTAACCTACTCCTCAATCAACAAGCATTTATTGGCCTCAGAGATGGAAAGATCTGAGTTCAAACCCTGCTTCTAAACCCTCCTGGCTGTGTGAGGCTGGGCAATTCACTTAACCTTTCTATGACCTAGGAAACTCTTGAAGATGCTAATTTTCAGAAAAGGTGCTGAAAGAGGAAGCTTTTTCACCTGAGAGTTCCCTATGCCCATGAAATCCCAGGTCCATCTCCTCTTCATTCCAACTGTGAACCAGGTACTTTGTTGATGTGCTTTAACACAATACTCCCCATGACAGACCTGGCAAGTAAAATTAATCAGCTTTTCAGTGAAGACTTCAAGCAATGACTGGTTGACCACTTCTTGGGCATGCTATATTATAGCATATTAGTTACATTAGATGCATGTTATAATATGTCATTTTGTATTAGAGTATCATAGAAGCATTGAAATAACAACAATAATAATAATACACTTAAGGTTTGCAACATACTTCACAAATACCAATTCGTTTGATCCTCACAATAAGCCTGAGAGGTAGGTGCAATTATTATACTCATTTTATAGATGAGGAAACAGAGGCAGATAAAGGTTAAATGACTCCATTAAGGTCACACAGCTAATGTCTATAGGATAGGAACTCAGATCTTCCCGATTCCAAGTCTATTCACTACATCACCTAGCTGCCCAAGTTGGAGGGACCTCAGAGGCCATGTAGTCTAACCCCCTGATTTTACAGATGAAGTTACTGAGGACCATAGAAGTTAGGCATGCCATGAGGTCAACCACCTTTAATCTTTATAGTTTTTAAATGGACATGTAATGACTTGGGCTCAGTTTTCTTAAGAAACTTGGTGCATCCAATCGATGACTGACCTGCAGGGGAGATGAGGCCTGCTTTCCAGGCTGATGAGAACACAGCCAGACCTGGGGCCTGGTGACCTTGCCCAGAGTTGACAACAAAGTTGTGTACAGAATCATGAAAGCCTGGATGACAGGTGACCTGAGCCCATGGAAGGCATGTCCACCTGGCTGAAGGCACAGAGCCAGCCAGATATCAAGGGAAGTCCCATTTCCTACCCTCCAAGGCCCATGTGCCCAATGGGTCGGTGGGAGAGTTACCAACCTTCTTTCTTAGGCCCTCTCCTGTTACTGGGAAGGAGAACCAGGAATTCTTAGTATCTAGCACATTATTCTGCACAGAGTAGGTACATAATGGGCAGCTAGGAGGCGCTGCAGTGGATAGAGCACCAGGCCTGGAATCAGGAAGACTCATCTTTCTGAGTTCAAATCTGGCCTCTGACACTTAGTAGCTATGTGACCCTGGGCAAGTCACTTAACCCTGTTTGCCTCAGTTTCCTCATCTATAAAGTGAGTTGGAGAAGGAAATGACAAACCACTCTAGTGTCTCTGCCAAGAAAATCCCAAATAGAGTCACAGAGAATTGACACAACAACAATGTTGCTTAATACTCAAGGGATGAATTACATCAATGGTTCTCAACCTGTGGGTCTCGACCCCTTTGGGGGGGGGGGGTTAAACGACCCTTTGACAGGGGTCACAGGGGTCTCCTAAGACCATCAGAAAACACATATTTCCAATGGTCTTAGGAACCAAGACACCCCTCCTCTCTCTGTCTCCAGGTGAGTCTGCCCACATTCAGATACGCCCACATACGAATATTAAAGGGTCATGGCATTAGGAAGGTTGAGAACCACTGAATTAGACTGAACTGACCAAGGGATCAGGGAGCAAATTTTCTTTGGCTCCATTTTACAAAGGACATTCAAAAACTACCCAAGACACAGCTGGGTAATTCTAAGCATGCTTACTTTACCTTTCTAAGCCTCAGTTACTTCACTCATGAAATGGGATAGTAAACTACTTCACTGGGCTGTTGTGAGGAAATGATGCGATAATGTATGTCATGTACTATGGAAATCTTCAAAGTGTTTTTTAAATGTATGTATTTTTCCAGGTTTGATTAGCCACTACTCATCCACTGAGAACCAGACTAGCCTATTTGCTATTTCCTGTACTCCTCATTACATTTCCCCCAGGCCTTTGTACAGGCTGTCCCTTCCCCCACCTCCCACTCTTAGAATTCTCTCCCTCGTTATCTCTGCCTCTAGGAGATTCCCATTTCCTTCTAGGCTCAGCTCCCAATTCCCCCCAGTTGGTAGTGTTCTCTTCCAATGCAGAAAATTTTCTTTCTTATCTACTTAGATATAGATATAGATGTCTATAGATATAGTTATATATATAGATATAGATCTATACATAGATCAATAGAGGTAGATGTATAAATATGTGTGTATGAATGTAAGTTCCTTGAGGGCAGGGACTGTTTGGTTTTTGTCTTTGTATCCCCAACATTTAACACATCATGGGCTATATCACAGATACAGAGCTGGAAAGGATGCCAGAGGCCATCTAGTCTAATACCTTCATTTTATAGATGGGGAAACTGAAGCCCAAGGAGATGTATTGAGTTGCAAGTAGGCATCAAGAGTTGAAAACTGAACCCAGGTCATCATCAGATCACTAAGCTAGAGTTAAGAGGGACACTAAAGACCACACCTTTTTTCTCCCTCTCTTTCCTCCACCATACCCATTTTACAGATGAGGAAATTAAAGCCACAGGGCTACTAGTCATCTGAGGTGAGCTTTGAACTCATGCCCCTGTAATTCAGTCAGAGATATTTCCGATGCACCTTAGGGTCCCTAATAAGTAAATGCTTGTTGACTGAACAGGATGGAATTCTCTTTCCTCTTGCTTTCTTCTGACTTCAACCCGTGTATAGCCAGGGGGCTGGAATGTGGGTGGTATTCAGATGTTTAGCCAGGCACTTCTTCTCAGCCCCAGATTCAAAGCTGACTCCAAGAGACTATGAGGCCTCCTCTGCAGATAAGCTCAGCTCCCCTCCCCATGTCTGCTCCCCACAGAGCTGCTGTTTACCTCTGAAGAAAAAGCAGCAGGCAGCCTCTAACTCCCTTCTCTAGGACTCATACTCTTCCCCAAGTTTCTGACTAATCAGAGAAGCTGAAGGGTTTTAAAAGTCCCCACTGGAGACCTGCCAAAGAAGAGCCAGTGTGGGGAAGTGATGCTGGAACAGACCAGGGGCTTCCAGGCCTTACTGTCTCTGGCAGGGTGAAGATGACCCTCACTAGTCTGGTAAGCAGCATCAAAATTAATTCTAGAACAGAGACTACAGTGCCTGTGAGGTAACTGGCTTAAGGAGCTTCCAGGTGAGGAAATTCTCTCCCACTGTAGGTTGACACCTCTGATCTATATGCGTAGATCATTAAAAGGTTAAGTGACTTGCCCAGGGTGATACAACTAGAGTCACACTCATACCCAGATCTTCCTGCCTGTAAAGCCAGTGGTCTATCCATTATTTGGCTGCCTCTAAAGGGACCTGGGTGATGACACAGCCTTTCTCATTTTACAGAGGAGGAAACTGAGGCTCAGAGAGGGAATGAGACTTACCCAAGGACATGGAAGAACGAATCCTGCTCCTGACTC
Organism: Pseudochirops corinnae; assembly: GCA_028646515.1. Classification (NCBI taxonomy): domain Eukaryota; kingdom Metazoa; phylum Chordata; class Mammalia; order Diprotodontia; family Pseudocheiridae; genus Pseudochirops; species Pseudochirops corinnae. The sequence goes on along the minus strand of CM053588.1, from coordinate 41,877,639 downwards.
CTAGCCCAGTTGTCTTTTGACTACATCATCTACGATGGAAGATTGTGTATGCGTACGTACATATGCATGTATACATGTGTGTATATACCTGTATGTATGTGGGAATATGGATATATACATATACATCAATATCTATAGCTACATATGGGAAACTCTTGAAAATTAATACTTAACTATTTATGATGGTTTGATGCAAATTTAATTAACCCCTCCCCCACTCCATGTCACATTTCCACAGTTTCAATGTCATTATCTGCTGACCTTTTTAGCCATGTCTTTAGCCCATCTCTTTCATGACAAATTTCCCCAATGATGATGTCACAGTGCTGGGAAATGCATTGCAGCAGAATCAAAATGACAAGAAACCCAAAGGGTATGATGCCAGCAGGCTAGAGCGTGGTACCAGCTTACTGGAGAGACATGGCAAAAAAGATCCAGAAGATGCCCACAGCAGGGAAAGAAGTCAGGCTGGTTATGTAGTGAGCCTGGGAGCCAACAGATGGCCAGAGTAAGTGGTGTCCTAATTGCACCAACATCTGAGCAGAATGAGAGGAAGTCCTCTGACACATTGGGGGAACCTCTATGAAGAGAGGTTGGTTCCTGATTAAATGTTCTTCTCATGATGCCCTATTGCCACATCATGGGATCCTACCCTTTTGGAAGAATTAAAGTGCATGCTTTGAAGGACAATGGCGGGCAAAAGTAGCCATGTTTCCAACAAAGAGAAGTGGCATAAAAGATTTAATTTGAGAAATGTATAAGCAGAAGAGAAGTTGTGTCAGTCATGTAGTGAGAGCAAGAGACAAAAGACCACTTATCCCTCTTACTTCATTATTCCCTTTCCCTAAAATGGGAGGAGATGGACCAACGTCCTGTAGGATGAGAAAGCATGTTTTCTCTATCTGAGGAAGAAACATCCACTTGGATGAAATAATGGGCGCATTAGCCTTTCTAAGTGATTTGCTATCCTTTCTGTAGGGTTTCTCTCAAAGACTCCAGATTCATGGAAGGACACAGACAAAAAGTACAGTGGATGAGAAAGCATGGGGTGGGTGGTGATTGGCATGGGTAGGGCAATACCTCCAAATCTACTGGAGCAACAGAATCTTTGGATGGCTCATGAGTACTGATAGAGTGACACCAAAGCTCACTCCAACAACAGCCCTCCAGGTCCACCCATTTTGCCAGTCCTGGCATTTCTTAGGTCCAGAATACAGACTGCCACAGATACACTCCATCTCTGCTGTCAGTAACCATCAAGTGATGTTACTCTGGGCAGATGCTGACATTTAGCAGGGACCTTGAGAGCCCTTTGCCTTGGACGTGAAGTTTAAATGAAGATGGAGGACCATAAATGAACAGAGGGAAGGTTTCTTCTTGGAAAGGTGGGGACGGGAGGAGAGAGGGCCAGGGCTATTCTCTCCCCTCTCGCCCCCCAAAGGCAGCCTAGCCCTCTGCTTAGCTGGTTAGGAGGGTGATGACTGGAACCTGGCTAAGAGAAAATGGATTTTGCTTGAAACGTGACACAAATTCATTCTGACAATTAATATACCATTTTCAGACTCTTTTCCCCCAGTCTGTGGCACTTGGTCTTTTTCTGACTCTGTGGAGAAGGTACTTGGGGGACATCGGAGACGATTCAATTTCTCCCTCTCTCAAATGAATGCTCAGAGTAGGATGATGGGATGAGTGCTAAAAATAGCCTGGAGCCCACAGCCTCTCAGCCCCTATCCAGCTCCTGTTTTGCAGAATATTATAATTATTCTCACGTAAAGGAAAGACTAATGGATTTCTTCCTTGAGGCAATTAAAAAGTGATTTGTCACACACCAAGATATACGGCTTTGTATTGGCAGATATTACTCTGTTGGGAGGAGGGTGCTGGGGAGTGCGGGATGGAAGTTAGTGGGAGGGGTAGGTAGGGGGAGGCCAGGTCTGGTAGGAAGAGGGGGTGGGAGCCTTAGGGGTTGTGTGGGGCAGAGGGAACTCAGACGATAGCAGGCTTGGCACACAATCCTCCAGTATCTCCTTCTCTCCGAGGCTAGGGAATCTGGGTTCCCCATGGAAGCTCTGCAGAGAGACTTAGGAGAAGGAGAAGGTGAATGGGGTGGGGGTGGGGGAGTAGTGAAGAAGGCTTTGGACAGGGAGTCAGGAGACTTGAATTCCAGTCCCATTTCTGCCCTTAGCCAGCTGGTCAAGTCTTTCCCCCTGACTCAGTTTCCTCTTTATAAACAAGGGGTTTGTTTGGCTCCAGAAGTAGGAACCAGTAAGTAGCAAAGAGTCAGATTTCAGTTTGCTGTCAAGAAAAAAGCTTCCTAATTATTAGAATCATCCATAATGGAATGGGCTGCCTTCAGAAGTAATGCACTCCCCCTCACTAGATGCCTTTAAGGATAGCCAGTGTGGGATAGTGGATATAGATCTGGCCTTGGAGTCCAGATGATTCCAAGTTTGAGTCTTCTGTCTACCATTAATTAGTTGTATGACTCTGGACAAGTCACTTAACCTCAGCCTCAGATTGCTCATCTACAAAATGGGAATAATAACAGCACCTACCTCAGAGTGATTGTGAGGATCAGTGAGGCAAGTCTATAAAACATTTTGTAGCCTTAAAGTCCTATAGAAGTGTCGACCATTATTATTAATGGTTTCCCCTCCTTGGCAGTCTTCCAGCAAGGTCCACTGTGTTGGAGATGTTGGAAAGGGGATACTTGTTGGAAGGCAAAATGATGAAATAGAAATTATGCTAGCCTTGGAGGCAGAGGATTTGGGTTCGAATCATCGTCCAAGTGACAGTCACTGTAGTCTCTCTGGAACTCCGTTTTCTCTTCTGCAAAATTAGACTGGATGGCCTCTCACATCCCTCCCAGCTCTGCATCTATGATTCCATGACTGGGAAACTGCTAAGGTCTCTTCCAACTGTGAAATTCTGCAATTTGGTGATGAAATCATCCATCACATTTCTTTTTGGTTTGAAATTCCAATATTCTGATTTCCCCTTGTTCCTACACAAATACTATTGGATCCAGCCAGAGTGGTCTGCTTCTGCACTGTCTTCACCCAATTTGTCTTATGCTTTTCTATTCCTTCCTTCCTTCCTTCCTTCCTCCCTGCTCCCCCATCCTCCCTCCCTACCTCCTCTCTCTCTCTCTCTCTCTCTCTCTCTCTCTCTCTCTCCCTCTCTCCCTAATTGAGGTTAAATGACTTGCCCAGGGTCAAGGTTGTCTAAGGTTGGATTTGAACTCAGGGCTTCCTGACTCCAGGGCTGGTAATGTATTTACTACTCTATACTTTTCCACTCTCCCTAATGTCTCATGTTATTGCCTTGCCTAGAATGTTCTCCCATGGTCCTCTCCTCCTTACTTATCTACCTTCCACCTCCTCCATGAAGCCAGCCCTAAGGAGCACAGCAATTCTTTCCTTTTTTCACAACCTAATCTGCACATCTTAATCTGTACCACTCTCTAAAAGTGGTGCTATCAACATTTTTATTGTTTATATCATTACTTCTCTCTCTGATGGGCAGGAACTTGGTCTCAGGATTCTTTGAATAGGCATGCTCCTTGGTGGAACAATGTGGCATAGTGTTGGACCTGGAATCAGGAGGTCCTGGGAGCAAATCCCATTTCTGACCCTTAATAGCTATGTTACCATACTCAAGTCATTTAATCTTTCTGAGTTGTCTTCCAGAGTCCCAGCTCTGTCTATTGTGTGACCTTGGACAGATCCTTCCCTGTCTTTGGGTTCCAGTTTCCTTGATCTCATTGACCTTGAGGTCCCTTCTAGCTCTCTTGCCCTCACTGGACCTCAGGTTTCTTCCTATATAGAAGAAGGGAATTGGTCTTGATGACCTTTGAGGTGCCTTCTTCAGAATCCTGTGGTTCTAATTCATATTCTTTCTTTGGGCATCAGTTTCCTGCTCAGTAAAATGAAGGAATTGGATTGGATGACCTCTTAAGTCTCTTCTAGCACCCCATAATCCCTACCTAGGTGGAGATTGGGAGATTGTCAGATTTCCTTGAGTTACAGAATGAAGATAGAAGGCCAGAAAAACCAATGAACTCAAGAATCACAGGATCATAGATTTGATACTGGAAGGGGTCTTAGATATTATTTGGTCCAGTTTCCTCATTTCACAGATGAGGAGACTAGAACTCACTTCAATTCAATTCCAAAAGACATTTATTCATTGCCTACTATGCCAGGCACTGTGCTAAGTGCTGGGGATACAAAAAAAGATGAAAGACAGTCCCTGCCCTCAGTGCCCAAAGTCATACAAGTAAGATGCCTCCAGGGCACAAAGGGTATTCTTTCCTTATGTTCTTTGGGGGCACAGTGGGCTTGGGGAAGGAACAAGGAAACTGCCACAAGCCTCCTACCTTATTCTCTGGAACAAATAGCATCACAATGAGAAACTTAAAGCTTCACCAAGTTTTCAGGGGAGTCTGGGGAGTTAGCACTTCTCTTTGAATGACCCAAATCTCCCTTGAGCTTCCTTGTAGATGCCTAGAGTCTCCCTTCCCTCCTCTAATCTTTTTCCAGCCTTTGATTACAGCCAAGCTCCCGATGCATCAAACATTCACAAGGCCAGAGTTTTTGGAGCCCACAAAAGTATGAGTAGTTCAAGACATTTCATAGAGAGACTAAAAAAAAAATCCAAACAACCAACAAGGGCCCACAAAACTTTCCATCTGTCCTACAGCCCAAGTCCATCCCTAACCATTCCATGGGCTGGCCCAGTTAGCCATTTATGCAGACATAATAAAGACTTTTCTAGACTGCTCTCTTCGGATGACCTTGCTGGTTCCCCTCCCCTACTCCTCTTCCGATGTCTCTAGATGCCGCAGGAGTGGGATGAAAGGGTTTTGTTTATTCCATGGGGCTGTTTCATGAAGGTTTCTCCTTTCACAGGCAGCTCAACTTCAAAAAATGCTTTCAGAAACAAAACTAGGGAGGCATGGCTCTACCTGACCTTGCTAATGGCGGCATGGGATAGTGGGAAGAGGGTCAGACTGGGAGTCAGGAGACACGAGTTCAAATTTTTGATTCTGCTGCTGACCACCTGGGTGACCTTGGGGGAATAACTCCTCCTCTCTGGGCCTTACTTTCCTCATCTGCAAAGTGACCTCTGAGGTTATTTCCATGTCTCAAGCTTATCATCAAATTCAATCTTCGACAGAGGGCAATGTTTTAATTTTTTATCCTCAGAGCTTGGCACATAGTAGGTACTTAATAAATGTTTTTTGAATGAGTGAGTATTATCTTATGATAATATGACTTCTGAGTTACCTTCCAATTCAGAGACATGATGATTCCCGAATAATAGGAAGAGCTGGCTTTTGCAATTGCTCTGCAATTATGACCTCATTTGCTCTTCACAATAACCCTGGGAGGTAGGTGCCAGTATTACCTAGGACTTGCCCAGGGTCACACAGTTAATAAGCACCTGAGGCTGTATTTGAACTCAAGTCTTTCTGACGTCAGATCCAATGAGTAATAGCTCCCTGACCATTCCCAGGCCATCGTGAGGGCCCTGAGGAAGCTAGGTAGCGCAGTGGTTAGAGCAGCGGCCCTGGAGTCAGGAAGACTCACTTTTCTGAGGGCAAATGTGGCTTCAGACACTTACTAGTTGTGTGACTCTGGGCAAGTCGCTTAACCTTGCTTACTTCAGTTTCCTTATCTGTCAAATGAGCTGAAAAAGGAATGGCAAACCATTCCAGTGTCTTTGCCAAGGAAATCCCAAATTTGGGAGCACAAAGAGTCAGACATGATTGAAATGACTGAATACTACCACCACCATCACCACCACCACCACCACCAATGGAATAGCTATGTGATGGATGGCTCACACCAAACCTAACTCAGCCTCTCTGCAACTTCTCTGGATAGTCAGTGTTTATGGACTTTCTTCCTGAAATGTGGTACCTAGAATTGATCACAAAGTTCCAAACTATACAATTTGGGTGGGGGAAGGACACCGGAGGAGGCTATTTTCTGACCTCACCAAGTCGAAAAATCCCTTAGGCCCTCTACTAGAGACCTCTTTCCAAGCTGACATTGAAACCTTCATGATTTCCCTTTGGGTCTAGATCATCTGGCTCATTCATTTCCTGAATTTATCTAGGCATATTATCTTCTGTCTCACATCTCTCCATCTTGTCTACAAGAAGAACATGAGGGCTTTTGTTCCAGAATCACAGAAAGGATCTCAAGAATGACATAGAACCATTTTAACTTTTATAAGAATCCCTTCCATAAGATACTTGACAAGTAATCAAGGCCAGAAGTGAAGAGAAATCTTTATAAGCAGCCCTGCTCCATTTCTGAAGAGCTCTATTTTAAGAAGTTTTTCCATAATTTGAGGGGATACAGGCATTTCCCATCAATTGGGAAATGGCTGAACAAGTTGTGGTATGTGATTGTAATGGAATATTATTGTGTTATATGAAATGATGAACAGGCAGATTTCAGAAAAATCTGGAAAGACTTGTATGAACTGATGCAAAGTGAAGTGAGCAGAATCAGGAGAGCATTGTACACAGTAATAGCAACATTGTGCAATGATCAACTGGGTCCATAATAGTCACTTAGATCTTCTCAGCAATATAGTGATCTAAGACAATTCCAAAGGATTCATGATGAAAAATTCTATTCACCTCTAGAGAAAGAACTGAAGGCATCTGAATGCAGGCCGAAGCATACCATTTTTCCCTTTCTATATTTTTTTCATGTTTTTTTTCCCTTTGTGTGTGTGTCCTCTTTTACAACATGACTAATATGGTAATATGTTTTGCATGATTAAACATGTATAACCTATTATGAACATGTATGACCCATTGCTTACTGTATCAGGGACAGAGGACTGAAGGGAGGGAGAGAGGAAATTTTGAACTCAACTTAAAAAAAATCAGTGTTAAAAACTGTCTTTACATGTAAAGGGGGAAATAAAATATATTTTTTTAAAAAGAAGTTTTCCATTACATTTCACCTATATTTATCCCTTGACAACTCATTGTTCCTAGGTTCCTCTGAGACCAATGAAAATGGGTCATTAGAATCTCTCTTCCACAACTCATTAAAGACTGTAAGGTGCTCTCTTACTTAGCCTGGGAATTAACTTCCTATTATGATTTTTATTCTGTTCTTTCCAAGCCAAAGAGCATTCACCTTATTGAGAAAATAGAAGTTAACTTGGTTAAGTTCTTCTCTCTCTCTCCATTGTTGATAGCCAACAATGTCTTCCATTGATAAAAGTAGTATGGTAAAGTTGGTAGAGAGTTGGCCTTGAAGCCAGGAAGATGAATCCTGCTTCTGACAATGACTGTGTGACCCTGGGCAAGTCACTTAGCCTCTCAATGCTCTAGTCAATTTTCTAAGACTATAAGGTACATACAAAGTACAAATCTGCATTTGTGCAAGAAATTCTCTTATCTGAGATTTCTCTATTTCTTGTTGTTTAGTTGCTTCAGTCATCTCTAACTCTTCATGACCCCATTTGGGGTATTCTTGGCAGAGATAATAGAGTGGTTTGCCACTTCCTTCTCCAGCTAATTTTACAGATGAGGAAACTGAAGCAAATAGGGTTAAATAACTTGCTCAGGGTCATACAGGCAGTAAGTGTCTGAGGTCAGATTGAACTCTGGAAGGTAAGTCTTCCTGGGTCAAGCACTCTATCCACTATGGCACCATCTAGCAATGAAATGAAATGAAATAAATAAGTCCAGTCCCTTCTATATCCCTATCGTCCCCTAAGCAGTAGTTCAACCCCTTATTTTATTCCCATCTGTTCCCCAATATAATCACTTGCATTTTATTTTATTGTTCTTAACATTCATCACCAGCCTCAGCTCATTATATACTTTGATACCATTATTATAGAACATGCTTTTGTGTTCATCCTCTATCGCTTAAATCAAAGTTGGTGGGTGAATTCTTTGTACGTTTGCACTGGTCTCTATGGAAAACTCTTCTTTTTCCATCCTTATGTTTTCAGAATTTCATTCTTGAGGGCTTCCCATCCCTCCTGGATAAACTTTGGTAGATGTCTCAGCCTTGGGTTTCTAGTTATCTTTTCTCTAAAGTCCCTAAAATCAGCTCTTCAAAATTTAGGGTACATACCAGATTATTCCTAGATCTTCTCCCCTTCTCTATTGTAACCCCCAAGGTTCTCATCATTTCTACTTCAGCAACCAGTTCCTTCTTGTTGATGAGAATTAGATGTAAAACAAAATTCCCAAGGTTGGTTTCTCTAATTTTTGAAGGATCAAATCATCCTTATGACAAGTCAAGAAAGTATTAGCTGTCCTGCTCTTTGGGGGGAAGGGCAAGGAAAGATAAACAGAGGGTCAAAGAGAAGAAGAGGAGAGGAGGGGAGGGGAGGGGAGGGAAGGGAGGGGAGAGGAGGGAAGGAATAGGATGGGATGGGAAAGAAAGGTAAGATAAAGGATAAGAGGATGAGATGGGAAGGGAAGGGAAGGGATAGGAAAGAAAGAGATGAGAAGGAAAGAGGTGGAAAAGGAAGAGATGGGAAAGGGAGGTGAGGGAAAGAAGGGAAGGAAAAAAGAGAAGTGAAGGAAGGAGGGGGAAGGGAAGGGAATGGACAGGGAAGGAAGGGAAAGGAAAGGAAAGGAAAGGAAAGGAAAGGAAAGGAAAGGAAAGGAAAGGAAAGGAAAGGAAAGGAAAGGAAAGGAAAGGAAAGGAGAAGAGAGAAGAGGAAGGTAAGGAATGGGATGGGATGGGATGGGAAAGAAAGGTAAGGTAAAGAATGAGATAGTATGGGATTGGAAGGGAAGAGAGGGGATAGAAAAGAAAAAGATGGGAAGGGAAGGGAAGGAAGGGAGGGAAGAGAAGAGAAGGGAAGGGAAAGGAAAGGGAGGTAAGGTAAGGAATGGGATGGAATGGGAAAGAAAGATAAGGTAAAGGATAAGATAGGATGGAATTGGAAGGGAAGGGATGGGATAGGAAAGAAAAAGATAGGAAGGGAAGGAGGAGGGAAGGGAAAGGACAGAAGAGAAAAGAAGAAAAGAGAAGAGAGGTGAAGGGAAGACAAGGAAAATCTAATAGATGTCCGGATTATTTAAGTCCCCTGTCACTACTATATCACCACTATACAATACCTCTATGACTGCCTTGTGATCTGTTTTCTGAACCCCTCATTCATTTCCTTTCTCTGTCTAGATGGTCTATAGTAAATTTTGATAACAATTTTTCTTTGGCTCTGGTTGCCATTGATTTTTATCCAAAAGACCTCTGTGCTAGTTCCCAGATTCCCTCACATAAGTAATAACTATCCTGTTAGTTTTGAGCAAGCTTATGTCTCTCTAGGGCCATGTTTCAGCAGTACAGGCCTGATTATGTCACCCTTCCCCCGAAACTTCTGTAGTTCCTTTATCTACAGGATTAAGCATAAAGTCCTCAGTTTAGCATTTAGGGCTCTTCATAAGGCTGCCTCCCTCTTGCCTTTCCAATCTTACTTTTTAATCTCCTTCAGTAATCCTATGATTCCAAACCACTGGTCTAATCGCTGGTTTTTGCACATGAAATACCAAATCTTCTCTCCTTGCATCTACGGTGGCTTCTCCTCATGCCTAGAATGCTCTCCTTCCTTACCTACTTCTTTGTCTCCCCCACTTCCTTCAAGATTCCACTCAAACCCCACCTTGAGCAACAGGGCTATCCCAGGTCCCTGCGCTCCTTGTGCCTTCTGTTTGAGTTTATTTCCCATCTATTCCCTATAATTTGCAATGGACCCACATTGTCTCCTCCATTAGAATCTGATATTCTTCAAGGCTGTTTTTTAACCTCTCTTTGTATCCCTAGCCCATAGCACACTGCCTGGCACAAAGTAGGCACTTATTAATTGCTTACTGACTTACTTATGAGGTCAACTTTGCCTTTTTACATGAAGCTTTCTAACTCAACTTGCTGGTTGTTCAGTCTTTGTGCATTTGTGTGTAGACATCAGAGGCTGGGTTTTGCTAAAAAAGATTTGAATGAGCAGTATCAGAAGCACTTCCCTGATCTATCAATCTAATAATCCTGTAAAAAAACAAACAGAGGACAGCCACTGGCCTCTCATTTTCCCTGGATGCCAGAAGAGACAGGCTTGCCTTGAAATGGACAGTGACTTGGCAAAGCCTTCCTTTCCATATATCACTGCAACAAAGAGGCCTCCTCTGCTGTCAGGGATCAGAACACCTCCTCACATCAAATCAATATCGTTAATATAAAATAATAATCTGCCAAGAGGCACTTTGGTCTGTCCAACGCATCAGTGCAACACTAATAACAAATTACTTCTTAAATTATTAGGCTCTGGGCCTTTCAAAATACCCTGGTTATGCTCATAATGAGGAAAAGCCTCAGGTCATGGCATTGAGGGTGGGTTCTGGAGAGACCTGAGAAGCCATTTGGAAGCTAAAGTATGGCTGGCCAGCCCCTTGCCCAACAGGGGCACCTTCCTTCTGACTTGCTCAAGAGCCAAGCAGTGACCCAGAGATTTCAAGAGAAGTGACTATTTTAAGAGACTGGAGGATAGAAGAGTATTTGAACCTGAGCTGCTGACTTTAATCTACCTGGGAAACAGACGGCCTCCTTCTGCCCTGCCAACCAAGGGAAGGTCTTGTTCTCTAAGGAGAAGCCTTGGCTGCTTCCTTTGATGGCAAGAGGAGAAGTTGAGGGGGGGGGCAGAGGTAGGGACCAGATATAACTGGTAAGTAGAGCTTGGAAAAACTCTCCTTATTTTTCACCCAGCTTAGTGAACTCAGGGGGTTAGGAAGACCTACCTAGGTTCAAATCTTTCCTCTGACAATGAGTTTACATAAATTGCCCAGGGTACCACATGCATTATTTTGCTGAGGATTTGATTAAATGACCTCCAAGGTCCATTCTCATTCTAAATCTATAATAACGTCAATCTACTGACTTTGTCACCTTGGGCAAGTGATTTTATACTCTGGGCCTTAGTTTCCCCATGTTAAATGAAGTGAGATTAGATAGCTTGTGAGGTGACTTTCAGCTCTAAATCTATGACTCTATGTCCTCTATAAGCATTTGAAGGGCAAAGAGAGATTTGGACCAATTGGACATTGCAAAGAGGAAGATCTGGGCTGGATGTTAGGAATCATACTCTAATAATTAGGGCTAGAGAAGGAGGGGGAATGAGTTGCCTTGGGAAGTGGGGAGTTTCCCTTTATTGGAGATCTTCAAGTCAATGATGATTAAATATTTGTCCGTATAATGTTGGGGGGATCCTTGGCTAGGTATCAGTGCAACTGGATGATCCCTGCTGACATGTGATGGTCTCTGATATGAGAAGGAAACAGAGTCACACAAAAGTGGGGTTCACTATCCACAGTAAGGGAGGGACAGAGCTTAGAATAAACTTCTGCATCAGAGTCTGGCTTGAAGAAAAGACTGCAGGTAAATGAAAATCCCATAGACCAGGGAGTCAGGAATCTGACTTCTATTTCACATTCACTCTGTGATCTCAGGAAAATTCTAAGTGTGGCTTTACTGGGCCTCAGTTTCCCCAGTGCTTAGAGAGTGGTACCCACATTTTTCTACCATGCTGAACAACAGTGGAGGCACATATATAGCTGACATCCTCTGGGGCTTTAATCATAAAATAATCCCTTACCCTGAATGGTATTTTTAACGTGTTTAAATTGCTTTACATTCTATTCAATTCAACAACATTGATTAAATGCCTATTAGGTGCAACCTACCCATCTAGAGGCTTAAAGATGGGGAATAACCTATCCAAGGTCACATAGTAAGAGAGGAATGAAACTTAAAGTAGCCTTCTGGAGGCTCCATAATCTAGACTGCTTATCTCATCCTTACTACAGCCCCATGAAACAGATAGGTGATGATTACCACCCTCTTACTAAGTAGTAATCATTTATTTTTGTCCAGACTTGTGATTTCATTTGTATACAGAACTTCAGTGAGGAAATTCCCACTACAAATAGAGAATCTAGACCAACAATTGTATTACTCTCTATATTCTTAGAGAGTTGCCTAGGGAATTGTGAGGTTACATAAATTGCCCAGGGTACCACATACATTATAATTAATATTACTTGATACTTATCAATCAACCAATCTGGTGCTTGCCAGAGAAGACTAGGTCTCACTATTCTGACCAGGCTGGAAGCAAAGAGTGATTTGGGTCCAAGCCCACTACTGTTTGGCTTGGGAGTTTTGACCTGTTCTCTTTCAAAGTCATCAAGCTTGCTCTTCCTAAGTCAACCTGATAGCCCCCTTTCAAATCCCTGGAGGTTCATCATATTAATGACAAACTTAGAGTTAGGACCGCTATAACTCAGAAATACCGTTCTCAAGAGTTCTGCCAGCCTTGGTCTTTCTGGCAGCTGGGATGACAAGCACACGCTGTCATCCCAGGTGATGACTGTTGTTCAGTCATGTCCAAAACCCCATGATCACATTTGGGGTTTTCTTTGGCAAAGATACTGGAGTGTTTTGCCATTTCCTTCTCTAACTCATTTCACAGATGGGGAAACTGAGGCAAACAGGGTTGAATGATTTGCTCAGGGTCACACAGCTAGCAGTTGTATGAGGCTGGATTTGAACTCAGGAATCTGGGTCTTCCTGACTTCAGGCTGGGTACTTTATCCACTGTGCCACCTAGTTAGTTGCCCCATACCTGGTGGTAAATAGTGCTTAATAAATGCTTTTTCTTTCATTCATTCATTCATTCATTCATTCATTTATTCATTCATTCATTTGCCAATCTTAAAATTAGCAAAAGCACTTTACATACATTATCCTTATTATTACTTTTATTTTCATTCAGACTTGGGCTTTCTTCATTGGTATAAGGAACTCCCAGTGACGAAATTCCCTTAACCAGATGCAATGGAAGACTAGTCTACCATTGAAAGAACAGAGAGCTTTTCAGGGCACCCAAGAGTTAAATGACTTGTCCAGGGTCACACAACTAGTATGAATCAGAGGTGGGGAATGACCCCAGGCCCTCCATCCACTAAGCAACACTGTGGCTTCTACAAAACAGATGCTGGTCAAATACAAAGTAATCCTTGCTCTGGGATATACTCCATTCTCACCTCAGCCTCTGAGTATCCCTGGCTTTCTTCAGACACCAACTGGTGCGCAAGACCTTCCCCCATTCCCCTGGGTATTGGTGTTTCTCTCTCTTGAAATTACTTTATGTAGCTTTGTGATTACTTTATAGGTTACTTATCACGTGTTTACATGGGCTAAGTTTATAGTTTACAGGTCACATCTCTTCACCTCCCAGTAGAACAAGAGGTACTTGAGGGCGAAGATTGTTTGGTTTCCTGTCCCTAGCTCTACTGCAATGCTTTACATATAGTGAATTGTGAATTCAAGGGCAGGGCCTACCTTTTGCCTTTCTTCATATCCCCAGAGTTTAGCACACCAAGTAGGCCTTTAATAAATGTGTATTTGGTTGAATCAAATTTAATTATTGGCCAAGACCAGTTAGGACCATACCTGCTGGATATAATGAATGATTTCCTGGGTGGTATTGTTCTGGTGTTAGGGTATGGTCTCAAAAATGCAGCTAGTTTGGAACCATTATGTTCTGTTATACTCCAGAAGCTACCACAGCAGCTTAGTGAAGGATAAGGGCCTGGGCCATTCCCCTGTGAAAGGAAGGTATATAAATAGGTCTTGGTCATAAGGTTGGCTCCATTGGATAAAATGCCAAGGTTGTCCTCTGTCACATGGCTGAGTCCTGAGGCAAGAGCGCCAGGTGGGATGTTTCTAAGGAAACATGGCAGGGAAATGAATGGGGATGCTCAGTCATTTATTTTGATCCTGGGGTGTCAGGTGATTTCGGCAAGCTCATATAGCAATAGAGCAGTTCTCTGGTGAACTTGACTGGGGAGAAGACACTTTTTGCTGTTGCCATGGGGATGGGTACTAGAGCTTCCAATATTGTGTCATATCAATGGTCCTTCAGAGGTATATTCACTGGTCTTATTTCTCTTTTTACCTTTCCTTCTTGGTCAAAGTCCTTTCTGTTTTCACAAAATCATGTATACAATAGCACTGTCCAAAGCCCTTGACAAATATCCAAAAGACATAATAATGCCCCGACACTCATACATTGTTAGTGGAGCTATGAACTGGCCCAATTACTCCAGAGAATTATTTGGAATTATATGAGAAAATGGTCCTCTGTAAAAAGGGACATAATAATACATGGGCCATCTATTTCTCAGGGTTGTTGTGAGATTCAAATCACATAAACTATCCATATTCCCCTTTATCTGGCAAAACCACTAATATTAAATAGAATCTACATAGTGCTTTGAGGTGGCAAAGTATTTTACAAATATTGTCATGTTATCTTCACAACAACTCTGGGAGGTAAGTACTATTGTTTTCCCGGTTTTGTAGATGAGAAAATGATGCTGAGAATGCTAGTAAAAGGCAGGATTCAAACTCAGGTCTTCCTAACTCCAAGTCCAATACTCTACCAACTACTAAACTTAGAAGTCAGGTGTATACCCTACTATGAGGCATATACTCCAAGGAAGTGAAAGGCAAAAGGAAAGGTTCCATGCGTACCAAAATATCTAAAGAAACACTTTTTATGGGAGCAAAAATACCAGTGCAGAGGAGAATGTACTAGATTTGGAGTCAGGAAGTGTTCAAATTCTGTGTACAAATTCTATCTCAGATACCAGCCTTATGACCTATGTATAACACCTAACCTTTTTCTGTCTCTTTCCTCACCTATTAAATGAAGAGGTTAGTCTTGATGGTCCGCCATGTTCCTTCCAGCTCTAAATCTACAATCCTATTATCGAGGAATGGCTGAGCAAATTGTGATCAATGAATGAGAAGAAATATTAGTGGGCTGTAAGAAAAGATGCAGATGAGGATGTGAAAAGAATCTGGGATGATCTAGGGACACTGGCCTCCTCGCTGTTTCTTACAAAGGTCGCTCCATTTCCCAGTTCCATGCATTTTCATGGCTGTCTCCAATGCTTAGAATGCTCTCCTTCCTCCCTCATGCCTTTTTGTTTCCCCGGTTTTCTTCAAATCTTAGCTAAAATCTCATTTTCCATAAGCAGCTTTGCCCAGTTCCTATTAATGTGAGAGCTTTACCTCTGGAGTTATCTCTAATTTATCTATTGTATGTCTTAAATGTTGGCAGCTAGGTGGCAAAGTGAATAAAGTGCCAGACCTGGACTCAGGAATTCTTGAGTTCCAATGCAGCTTCAGAAAACTTCCCAGGCAAGTCATTTTCCCCTATTTGCCTCAGTTTTCCCATGTGTAAAATGAGCTGGAGAAGGAAATGGCAAACCACTCCAGTATCTCTGCCAAGAAAACCCCAACCGGGGTCACAAAGAATCAGACACGATTGAAATGACTGAGCAACAACAGTGTCTTTTGTCTTATACACCTAGTTGCTTGCATGTTGTTTGGTCCATTAGACTCCTTGAGGGTAAGGATAGTCCTTTGCCTCTCTATGTATCCCCAGCACTTAGCACAGTGCTTGGCACACAGGAGGCATTTAATAAATACTTTTTTTTACTTGACTTGAGAGAACAGCCCATATGATACTTCAGTGAAAACATAAAAAGGGAATCAAGCCTCTGAGTTACTCAAATACCCCATTTTAGTCCCAGAGCTGAGGACACCTGCTTCCTTTCGACAGAGAGACAGAAAGGAGTTAAAAACCCATATGCCAAACTGCAGAGGGCTGAGTGCCTTTATAATTTTAGGCTCCCCATTAAAGTACACGAAGAGCTCCATGGCGTGCAGCATATGGTTCAGGGAGTAAACCTCCTTAAGGCCCAGGACAGATGCTGAGTGTCTTGCCAGCCCACTCTTTTTAATGGCTCCAGTAGGAAGGAGGTGGGGGGACAATGGCCCTGGGCATAGCAAGGAACATCACACTCAAGAGCTCAATCATAAGAGACCAGATAATGCGACGGGAATTCACCAATGTAGGGAAACCTGGCTGCTGGTGCTGAGCTCTCTGCTCCCAGCCAAAGGCAGCCTGCCACACTAAAGGATGGCCACCTCCAAGGAATCTTTGGGGATTTTCAATTGCATTCAATTCATTAGGAATGCTGATCCTTGAGTCATGGTGTAGGTGGAAAAGAACAGCCAAGAGAGGGGGGTCCTGCTTCCTCCACTGATAATTTAACTCCAGGACCATGGACTTGCCATTTAAGCCCACTGTGCCTCAGATGTGCCATCTATAAAATGGGAATGATTTTTTTTTATTTGCCTGAAGACACAGGGAGAGATCACATTATAAGAAGCAGAAAGTACAACAGAAATAGGACTTCATTTGGAGTCAGAAGCCCTAAGTTAAAATCCCACCTCTCTCAGTTGCTACTTGTGTGACCCTGGGTTAAGAAGGGACACCCCTCTCAGTGCCTCAGTTTCCTTACGTGGAAAATGAAGGACTAGACTGAACTTAAAGTCCCTTATAGCTCCCAATCTATTATCCTACAATTTCTTATAGTCACTTTCAGCCTTAAATTCTATGGTCCTTTGAATAATAATAATTTCTTGTGATAGAACTTCACAGTTTTCAAGCCACAACCACATCCATCACTCCCTTTGATTATTGTATTATTCTATTTGACAGATGAGGAGAAGTTATATGACTTACTCAAGGTCATCTAGGTAGAAAGTGACAGGAACTGGGGATAGGATCCAGGTCTATGGATTCCAAGCTTATAATTAGCTAATCTGATGAATTAATCTATGCTAAGACAATAATGATTGAAAATAGGTCAATGTGTTACTGCTCCCAGGAATATTGACATTATTAAACCAGAGCCTTCTGGGGACATAATGCCTTAACCTAAAAAAGTGATTCCATAAAGGTTCAAATAGTGGAGCTAATAGGGGGCATTTGAGAGCATCATTCTCCAAAGCATACTGTCCCTCCCTTATTACGCCAGACCAGGAGCTAATTTCCTTCCTCAATTCAATTCAGCAAACATTCATTAAGCCACAACTATGTGGCAGGCGCTATATTGGGGGTGAGGATGCAAAGCCAGACATGAAACAACCCCTGCCCTCAAGCTCCTATTACAATTTCCCATCCACAGAAATTCACTAAAAGGAAAAAAAGAAAGAAGACCATAGACTCAGGTTTGTGTTCTGAGTGCTATCCTTGATTCCTTACTCCCTCTTCCTCTCTCCATATCCAATCAGTTTGTCCCCTTCTCTCTACTCCCACAGGCACTGATCTAGTTTGGATCCTCAACACCTCTCTTCCGGTCTGTCTCAAGAGTCCCCAGTTGGTCTCCCTGCCTCAAGGTTCTCTCTTCCACTCTGTCCTCCACACAGCTGCCAAATTCATATCCCTCAGTTTCAGTAGTTCTGTTTCCCCCGTGCTTTGCTTTAAAAAAAACAACCCTTCACAACATAGCCCCAGCCTATCTTCCCAACCACATTCTTCCTCCTCTCACAGTCTAGGCTGGCTGGCTTTCTTGGGGTTAGTCTCACAGAATAGTCCATCTCTTACCTCTGTAACTTTGTACAGCTTGTTCCCCATTGCTGGAAGGCATTTCTTTCCCATTGCCTCTAAGAAATCTTTACTTATTTCCTTCAAAACCTTGCTCATACAAATTCTTTTCTGCTCCCCTCAGGCATTAGGATCCCCTCCACCACGACAGTTACCTTGACTGTATTTTATAAATACTCATATGGGCATGTTGTCTTCCCTAATAGAATATAAGCTCATTGAGGGCAGGGACTTTAATTAAAATAAACAAACCCCAGCATCTTGCACGATGCCTGGCATACAGTAAGCACTTAATAAATGTTTATTGAATTGAAAGTGAACTAATATTATGCCTGGCTAAGTAAATGCTTAATAAACATTTGAATTGATTGAGTCAGAGAATTGGAAGGGATGTCAGAACTCATCTGGCCACTTTACAGAGCAGTAAACGTAATTCTAGAGTGGAGAAAGTCACCCACAGCCAGTAAAGTCCTTGAAGTATACGGGAGCTTAGAGGCATTGAACCAGCGCCTCCATTTCAGAGATGAGTTAAAGAAGTCAAAGGTCTTCCCAGGCTCACACAGCAGAGTGGCAAAGCTGGTATTTGAACCCCATTTTTTTCCTCCCAGTCTCTTTCTATTGGAGAAGGAAATGACAAAACAGTCCAGTATTTTTGCTAAGAAAACTCCAAACGGGGTCACAAAGAGGCAGACACAACTGAAATGACTCTACAACGACAACAACAAATTCTTCCCATTATTCCATGCTGCTCCTGGGTGGGACGCTGGCTCTCAGGAGTGGAGACAGGCATGGGGGTAGTCGGGGAGTGGGTAGGGGTGGGGGAGAAGCAGACTTTCCTGGCACTTGAATCTCATGTTTAAGAGGCTTGATTTCTGGGAAACCCCGACCCAGGTGGCCAAGAAGGGAGGGAAGTGGCTTGGTGTTCTGTGTTATAAATTAAGCATATTATTCAGAAATGGTTCCTGGTGGAAAACAGCCAGGACCTGAGGGACCTCCGCCAAACCCCTATTCACGTCAGATGCCAGCAGAGCAAGGCCAGGCCTAGTCTTACAGAGGAATGAGATCAGATTTCACATGAGGGTCAGTTCTCCCAGACATTTCCTCTCCTGTCCCTGGTGCCTCCTTGTTCCCATCTCTCAGTGTCTCTGTCTCTAAGTCCCAGACTCCTGGGGCCCATAGAATGACCCTCTGCCCAGACATCACCACTCACAGAATCCCCAGGCAGATAACCTTCTTTGCACACATTTTTATGGATATCTCTTATTTTTATGTCTTTTTGTTTTCTAATATATCCCTCCTCCTTCTCCTACCCAGAGAATACTTCCAAAAGATGAAAAAAAGAAAAGAGAAAAACAGAATAGGTCAGCAAAACTAACACACCAACAGAGTCTCAAAGTAAATGCCGTGTTCCACACCCATAGCCCCCCACAAATGCAAAGGAGAGAGGGAGGTTGAAGGCTTCTAAAGAGTGAGCTCTCTGACCCCTCTCAATGAAACCAAGCAGCTTGCACTGCCGAGACTCAGTTTCCGATTTCTCAGGCTGAGTGGAACTTCCAGAGGTCATCTAACCGAGAGCCCTCCCTACCCGTCCTGGCACATGGAAATCTAATAATAATCATAGCTATCCTTTACATCGCACCTACTCTGTGCCAAGCATTGTGCTTTACAATGCTGGGTGCTTTACAGACATTATCTCATTTGACCCTCATCCATTACTGTCTCTCTTTTACAGATGGGAAACTGAGGCAGACAGAGATTATGTGACCTGCCTAAAGTCACACAGCGAGTTAGTGTCTGAGGTAGGATTTGAACTCGGGTCTTCCTGACTCTAAATCTATACTCCATCCCCTGTGCCACTTAGCTGCCCCACTCTGAAAAAAACCTTCAGGGAAGGAGTCTTCTCAAGCATGAATCCCAGAACCTCCTGGTCATCTAGCAAGCCAGTCTTAATCAGCACACATCTGTTCACTGCCTACTATGTGCGAGGCACCACAGTAGGTGCCAGGCATGCAAAGAACAACAGTGAAAAAATCCTGCCCTCAAGGAGCTTACATCCTACAAATGCGACTCAGACCTGAAATAAATTCCTTGTACAACACGGCTGACAAATGATCACCCAGTTTTGCTCAAAGACCTCCAGTTTGGCCCTAGTGGAGGTGACAACAGTGCACATGGCTGAACACTGAGGTTTTGACATCATTCCTATCAAACAACAGCCATTCATTTGTTCATTCATTCATTCGTTCATTCATTTATTCATTCATTCATTTGTTCATTCACTTGTTCATTCATTCATTCGTTCTTTCATTCATTCGTTCGTTCGTTCATTCGTTTGTTCATTCATTCATTTGTTCATTCATTCATTCATAGACTCTTAGAGCTATATGGGCCCTTAGAGATAATCTCATTCAAACCATTTTATGGATAAAGAAACTGAGGCCTACAGAGGATAAATGACTTCTCCAAGGTCACCCATACAACATATTGCACCTCCCACCCCCATGCCTCTTCATGTCCCGGGTCTGGAATGCTCTCCCTCCTCATCTCTGCTTCTTAGACTTCAGGAGCCTCTTCTATGGGAAATCTTTTGTGGTCCTTCTCACAGTTAGGTCTCTCTCTGCCAAGTTACTTTGTATTTACTTTCTGTACATGAGGCAGTTTGGGGTACAGCAGGTCGAGAGCTGTATCTGGAGTCAAGAAGACTCCAGGCCTTCAGACACTTGCCAGCTGTGTGACTTTGGACAAGTCACTTAACCTTTCTCTGCCTCAGTTTCCTCAACTGTGAAATGGGGATATAAATAGGACCTACCTCCCAAGGTTATTGTGAGGATCAAGTGAGACAGTGTTTGTAAAGTGCTTAACATCTGTCATGCAGTAGGTATTTAATAAATGCTTGTTCTACCCGCCTCCCCCCCCCACCTCCCTTCCCTATATACTTTACATTTATTTCTCAGTGTGGGTCATTGTGTTTTTCAGTGGACGGTCAGCTCCTAAAGGGAAGGGTCTACTTCAGTTTGGTGTCTGTCACCTAGTACAGAGTTGGTGCTTAATTAATGCTTGTTGAATGAATAAATAAATAAAACTCAGTGTCTTGAGTTAGGAGCAGGTGAGTATTGACATGGAGAAAGGGAGAGAGAGAGAGGAAGAGAGAGATGGAGGGAGGGAGGGAGAGGGAGAGGGGGAGAGAGAGAGAGAGAGAGAGAGAGAGAGAGAGAGAGAGAGAGAGAGAGAGAGAGATATGGAAGGAGGGAGGGAGAGGGGAAAAGGAGGAGAGGGGGAGAGGGGGTAAACAATGAGAGAGAGAGAAGGCAAGCATCTCCCTCAAGCAGAAAGCAGTTGCTGGGAGTTCTCTCCTCTGAGGGTGAATTGTGTCCAGAATGTCTCATGGTGAAATGCCTCCCAGCCAGCCCTGTGTCTGACAGGGGCCCCTTTACCTAAGCACTTAAGGAGCCTTGCCTCCCACAGGGGCTTAGAGTCTGTTAGCACAATGTCTCCTTGCTTCCTTCCACCCCTTCATTTCCCTGATATGGAAGGCAGAGGGACACCCCTGGGATGGATGGAGAACTCTGAAGCCCAGAGGATGGAGAACTCTGAAGCTAATGAAGGGAGAGGAAAAATGAATTCATTACAGATGGCAAACCTGTCAAAGGAGGGCTGCCCAAAGGCTGAGGCTGCACATTTTCTTCTGGTAACAGATCAAAAGGCCTCTTGTCCTTAAGGAGCAGAATCTTGCCTGGGGAGTCGGGAGACAGGGGCTCCAGCCAGGGCCCTTGGCCTTAGTGAGGGAGATGTTCCTTCCAGGGAACACTGGTACAGGCATGCACGCACACACGCACTCACGCACACTCGCACGCGCACACATACACACAGAGACATGCATGCATCCGGGAGGCCAAAAAGGAGCTCAGCTTGTACTCTTCTGGCCCATCCTTGCCCAGCCCTCAATACATCTCCACACAGAGCTCCTAAGCTGAGAAGTAAGAAAGGTCTCCTGTGAGCTTTTGGCAGAGCACTTAAATAAATAAAAATTCATTTTAATTTAATTTGAAAGTCACCGTAGGCAAATAACCCGGAGTCACACCCAGCCAGGGGACAAGGGAGGCCCGCGGGATGCTGGTGACCATAAGGGAGCACACTGACCTCTTTAGCAAACCACACCTTCCACAAAGTGTCCTAAGTGGTCCAGCCCTACTCTGCACTCAACTTGAGGAGTTTATTTTGTGGCATTGTTCAGAGACATTGAATTTCATGCAACAAACATTTATCAAATGCCTGCTCCATTCTAGGCACTGTGGAAGGCCCTAGGGGTGTGAAGACCAAGTGGAAGCAGTCTTTGCTCTCAAGAAGCTTGTAATCTGAAAGGGAGATGAGAAGCCTACACTACGAGTAGGATAAACACGGTTACCAAAGCAGGGGGGCTGATAGACAGAGAATCCCAGAGTCAGGGAAGAGAGGAAGGAAGGGAAGGAGGGAGGGGAGTCCCAGCTCTGGGGCAGAGTTCTCAAATCTTACAGACTGATCTTCCATGTGGAGAAAGCAGCAGGAGTAGTTAGATGTTCCAGGGAGGGACCAGAGCAGTGAAGGTTTACCCAGGCAGCAATATGGAGGATGGATTGGAGATAAGACAGTAGAAGCGCAGTAATAATAAAAACACATACAATTTTAGAAAAATCTTTTAAATAAATCTCGCCATACCTAATCCTCTTTGTTCTACTAAGGACATCGTCTTCCTACCAAATCTGATGCCAAGACAAGCTCAAGTCAAAAGAAGTACTGGATTATGATAGCTGTCTTCATGGGTTAGTAGCAGTCATGTGGAAAAGGGATTAGTTTAGTTCTTCTTGACCCCAGAATAATGTGTGGGAGTAGTAAAGGTAGAAATTGAGACTTGAAGTTAGGAAAAACCTTCAAATAAGGAAAGCAGCTCCAAAGCAAAATGTCCTGGCTGGGGAGGTGGTGGCTTCTCTCTTCTTGGAGATCTTCAAGCAGAGGATGGATGGTGGCTTGTCAAGGAGTTTCTAGGGCCATTCCTCTTTTTTATGGGTTGGCATAGTTGGCCTTTCAACTCTTAAATGATGTGATTCTCTGATACAGAAAGTAAATTCAAGAGAATGCTTATTAGGTGAATCAAACATGGCCTTTCATGGTGGCATCCGAGCTGAGCACTGGCTTGGTGAGTACCTAATATACTTTATAAAAAGCTTTAGGATGGAACCACCCGAAGTCTTGCCTTAGCTGACCCTCTCACATGGGTTTGGCCCTGTCTAGAACCTATCTCAGGCTTGCCTGTACCAAATCAGCCAGTGTAAAGGGGCAGAAGGCTAAGTGGCATTAGCAGAGAGAGACCAATAAACACAGGAAAGAGAAAGGCCAGGTTGAAGGGGGTCAGCACATTTATGTGGAGGGCACCTCAGTGGATATGGCCAGCTTGAGATGAAAATAGAGAAAAACTCAATGACTTTCCTGGGCTCAGCTGAGGGCTATGAACAGAGAACAGAACCTGACAGATTTAACAAGCTCAATTCAGGTTTCTCTTCAAAGAGATTTTATAATGTAAGACAGGCAGAGTCCTAGGAAGTGGCCTCCTAATTGAGAAATAAGTAACTGGGCTCTTCCATGACTCAATGGTACCTTAAATTCATTTACACTAGGAACTCTTGCCAGCTCTTCTTACTTCACTGCCAGAGGTAGCCCAGCAAGGCCCACAGGGAGGCAGATACGGAGGTATACTTCCTAACATTCAGAGATTTCCTAAACTAGAAGAGGCTGCCTTGGGAGGTGGGGGGAGGAGTGTCTCCATAAATATAGACCTTAAGTAGAGGCTGGCTGACCACTTGGCAGAGGAAAAGAGGAAATATTAAAACAGTCCCTATTTTGTGCTAGACACTGTGGATCCTCACCACAACCCCATAAGATAAAGGCTATTATTATCCCCATTTTACAGATGAGGAAACTGAGGCAGACAAAGGTTAAGTGACTTGCCCAGGGTCATACAGCTAAGTAAGTGTTTGAGGTCAGATTTGAACTCAGGTCTTTCTGACTTCAGGTATGGTGCTCTATCCACTGTGGTGCCACCTAACAGCAGGGATGATGTAGACTCACTTTGGGGGTAGGTGTTGGACTAATTTCCTTTCAGAATCCCTTAGATTTGGGTGGGGGGAGGAGAAGAAGGGGGAGAAAATTTGAAACTCAAGGGATTGTGGAACTGAATCTTGTAAACTAAAAGTAAACAAACAAATTAATAAAGACAATTTTTTTAAAAGAATCTCTTAGATTTTACAGAAGTTCATACTCAGAAATATTTCTTAGGAGTTTTTATAGTTGGATACCCCAAGAAAGGCCTGAGAGACTGGTTCTGGGTGGATCTGGGGATGATTTTGGAAAGAATCCTGGAGGTGGGTTCTAGTCCAAGCTAATGATCTACATGATTTTGGATCAATTGGGGAAACCGAGGTCCCTTGGTCTCTCTGGGGGTCCTCTTTAATAAACTGAGAGTGTTAGACAAGTGAATGAATCACTTCCCCTCCCCCCAGCCCATTTTCTCATCTCTAAAATATGGGAGGGGGTAAACTAGATTATTCTAAAGTTCCTTTTCAGGCCTCAATTCTAAAATAGAAAACAAACAAACAAAACAAAACTGGAATGTTAATCTCTAAGGTCCCAGTCAGTTAGCTCAATGCCTGGCACATACTAGGAGCTTAATAAACGCTTGTTTCCTCCCCTCTCATCATTTGGCAGTTCCTCTTTCATAATGAATATATATATGTATATATAATTTTTTTAGTCCAAATGACTCCTACTCTAACCTGACCAAGGTTTTGTAAATGTAAATTTCCTATCTCACACTGAAATCATTTGTATTAATGGAATTGTCGAAGATGGAGAAATTGTTTGGATTTCATTGTTCTCTAGTTCATTATGTGGTTTAAATAAGTTCTCTAGAAAAGAGGAAAAAGAGAGAGACAGAGAGAGAATAAGAGGGACACAGAGAAAGAGAGACAGAGAAAAAAGGAAGGAGGGAGGGAGAGGGAGAGAGACAAAGAGAACATGGAGAGAGAGAAGGAGGGAGAGGGAAGAAGGGAAAAGGAGAAAGAGAGCAAAAGAGAGAGTACAAGAAAGGAGAGAGAGACAGAGAGAGAGAGAGAGAGAGACAGAGAGAGACAGAGAGAGAGAGAGAGTCTTGTCTCAGTGGATCTCTGTTATCCAGCTTTGTGTCTTGTTTTATATTCATTATAAACTAATCTAGACATGCCACTATTATTTCACATTACTCTTTACATTCCTCTTTCCTGGTACAAGTTTAATTAGAATGTAACTTAGACTAATGCATCCTCCAGAGGGATGGGGTCAGTGTGTGCGCGTATGGAATTTACGATGGTCTGATGAAGGAGGCAAGAATTTTCTGCTGGGCTGGAAGAGAGAAGTATGTCTTATTCCTGATCATCTCAAAAGAGAAGGGAAGATAGCATGTGCTTTAGAGAGGCTGAGGTCCAGAGTCTTCACTAGTCCTTATCTCTGGATAAAAATGGAAAAGAAATTGCTTGGGCCACTGGACTTGGAGTCAAGAAAACCTGGGTTAAGATTTCATTTCCATCAACCAGGTGTCTGAGCTGGAAGGGACCTCATAGTTCAGTGAGATCAATGTCTTAATTTTTTACAAATGAGGAGGCAGAAGCCAAGCAAGGTAAAAGGGTTTGCACAGAGTCAGACTCTTTGAGTATTCATAGGACTATGGACTTAGAGGTAGGGAGGCCTGGAAAGTCCAACCACTCACTTCACTGAGACCTAGACAGAAGGTCTTCTTCTACCTGAGATGGTGCTCGATTTTCCAGACAGCCAACTCAGTGATTTGTTCTGCCTCGTTAGCAGTATGAAGCACAGCCTGGAGATCTCTCTGATGTTCCTACATCATAGAACCTCACACTGAGTCCAACTTGTCCCCTCCCAAGAGTCTTCTGTGTACTTCATACCCACCAATGGGTCATCTGGTCTCTGTCTCAAGACTTCCAGTAAAGGGAGACCCTACTACCTTGGGGCAGTCTCTTCCACTTCCAGATAGGTCTCATGGTTAGGAAGTCTTTTTTTCTGACATTAAGCTCAAACATCAGGCTTTGTAGGGTCCTCTTTGGAACTTTTCTCCTTTGCCTGGAACACTGCCTTTTGGAGCAGAGTGGAACAAATGGAATCCCTCTTCCTGGTGACAATCCTTCAGATACTTGGAGAGAACTAATGTGTCCTAGGTTCACATATTTAGAGCTAGAAGTGTCCCTTCCAGATGGCCAATGTCCTCATTTTATAGATGAAGAATCCAAGGGCTCATGGGAGCAAGTAAATGAGCTGGAATTGGAAAGACAGGGCTTCTCCTAAATCAAGTGTGTAGGTGTAGCTCATTACTCTTCAGGAGATTTGGTAGGCACAGATCAGAGCTTGGGTATGGATGGAGTTCTTGGGTTCCTAAAGTGGTTGTAGGGATATTTCCTTGACTTGGGATGTAGGGAGTGTGTGTGTGTGTGTGTGTGTGTGTGTGTGTGTGTGTGTAGGGGGGGACTGGTCCATTTTTTGCCATTGGTATATTTTTTAAGAGAGGAAAAAACAGCCTGTTCTGAATCTCTATAGGAATCTGGGCTCAATTAGGGCTACTGGGTAGGAGTATTCCATCCTTGACCTTGACCTCCTGGGCCTCTGCACCAGCAGTCTGGGCTCAGCCAGGCCTGCTTGGATGGGAGTGGACCAACCTTGACCATGACCTTTGTCTGGTGCAGAAGGCAGGAGGAAGGAGAGAGGGAGGGAACTTATTCTCCTAGGCACTCAGATTAGTGCAAACTATTCTGTAGCCAGTTGTTATGTTTCTGGGTTTGGATTGTTCAAGAGAAAATGAGTCTACCTTTCCCTCCTTAGAGCTGGTACTGATGAAGCTTAAAATCATTAGGCTGGAGACCATAAACTCAGCTTTCTCCAATTCAGTGAGACTGTGCCTGAGGCCACACTGATAATCTCATTATTATTATTGAAGGAATTTGCATATGGAGGAATTGTTCCTTTGATTAAAAAAAAAAAAGAAAAGAAAAGGACTTTCAATCTTTTGTCCTCTCCTGGAAGTGCAGGCTGGTCCAGGATTCTGCAGATGCCCCAGCATCCCAGACTGATGCCCTGAGCACCGGTGAGGAGAGGGGGGAGGTGGCGGGATGGGGTCTTCATTAGCAGGTCCTGGGCGCTGCTGCTTCAAAGAGCCCAGGAAAGGAACGGGAGGTCACAGGCTGGCTGTTCATACTTAATGCCTGCCAGGAGCCTCCCGACACTCAGGGACAGCAGTAATTCCTGGAGGCTACCTGAGAGCTGACCGGGTGGGAAGTCACCAAGACATGCAGCCCAGTTGGTACTGAGTAGTGGTTTAGCCTCTATCATCTGGTCCTGTTTGCCCCAGGACATCCTACATTCCCTTCCTTCTGGTCAGAAGATCATGGGTTCATGGACCTAGAGTGAGGGGGTTAGAGAGGCCATATAGTCCAATTCCTCATTTGACATGAGGGGAAATGGTTTGCTCAAGGAAGAAGACTCAGAGGTGGAATTTGAATCCAGATCGCTCACCATTTTATAGAAGGGGAAACTGAGACCCAGAGACTTGCCCCAAACCAATGCCTTTGGGTGGTTCAGTACCACAGCTATGATTACCCCCATTTTCCAGGTGAGCAAATGGAGACTCAAAGACCATCAGTCTTTCTGACTTCAAGTCCAGCACTCTATGCACTATGCCAGGCTACCTGGGAACAACAGAAGAGTTTGAAATATTAGGCTCCCCTAGGTTGGAATGGAACACTAGAGCCTAGAGATGAGCGAGCAGGGAGAGGCCTACACCCTTGGCTCCTTCCTCATACTGCCTGGGGGGCTGGATGTGGAAAAGGGAATCGGAGAGCTCTGTTTCCCAGTTTTGCCTCCTACATACCCTAAATTAATGGTTACCTCTTTCGAGGGCAAAAGCTTGGGAAGGAAGAAGAGGGGTCACGGTCTGACGCCCAGGGATATACGGTCTACGAATCAGAGGGTGGGAAAACAGGCCACATCCCATCCTTGCTGTGAAGGCCAATTGTGAGGGTTTTCCACAAAACAACCATGTCTACTTACCTGTTTCCCCCAGCACTTTACCAATCTTCCCTTGTCTTATTGTAAGCTCCCTAGATCCCTGTTTTCCCAGCGTCTTAGGGCAGAAATGAGATAAATTAACTGCAGGTGCCAATGGGACACTTCTGACCTCTCTCCCCCTTCCCACCTTGAGGCTGTGGCAGGGGCTCCTTGGAGGATGGGTTATGCTTCTGGGGGTCGTGATGACATTTCAGCCCCTTTTTATTTTGGGATGGATGGAGAGAGTCACGCTGGAAGGGTGGACATGGATGGATTATGATTTGAATCAGAGAAATCCGTCTATCATCTTTTCCCCCAAGCTTCTTCTTCCAGACTTCCCTATTACTTGGTATCATCCTTGACTTCTCCCTCTCCTTCACCCCACCTAGACAAATCAGTGGCAAATCTTGTTATTTCTAACTCTACAGCGGCTGCCCTAGTCACCCCTCTTCTCCACTGGCCTCTTTCCCTTTGAACAAAAACCCTCATGGCCTCTTGTCTGACCTCTGGTAGCAGCCTTCCCACCTCTTCTGGGGCCTCTGGTAGCAGCCTTCCCAGAGGTCTCTGCCTCAAGCCTCCCCTCCTGCCACTCTGCTGCCCAAGGGATTCTTCTTAATCACAGATCCCACCACACCACCCAACACATTCCAGCGGCTCCCTATTCATTGCCTTAAAGATCAAGTATTACATCATTTTCATCTCTTCCTTCTTAATTTCTATTTTTTATCTAAGTTTTATTACAGCACAGTAGCTTTATAAATAATTCAATATACACAAATGGAGGGGACAGGCACAAAAATTTTATTGATAGGAGTTTGGGGTTGTTCAGTTATTTTCAATTGTGTCTGATTCTTTGTGACCCCATTTGGGGTTTTCATGGCAGAGATATTGAAGCAGTTTGCCATTTCCTTCTCCAGCCCATTTTACAGATGAGGAAACTGAGGCAAACTGAGTGAAGTGACTTGCCCAAGGTCACTTAGCTAGTAAGTGTCTAAGGTTGGATTTGAACTCAGGAAGATGAGTCTTCCTCACTTCAGGCCACTTCAGGCCTGATAAAGCCTGATACAGGGTTTGAACTCTCAAAAATGAGTCTTCCTGACTCCAGGACCTAAGTGGGGCTCTATCCACTAGACCACTTACCTGCCCTGTTCATAATCAAAAAAGTTTGTACACCACTGCTCAGTGTGACCCATAAGGGTCCCTTATGCAAAGCTCTGTGATCCTCTGTGGGTTGTCCTCACTGTGAATGACAGTTGCTGGCATTTCTATTGTCCTCTTAAGATATTCAAGGTGTTTCCCTCACTGTATCTCCTTGGATCCTGATAACATAGCTGTGAAGGGAATAACTCTCATCCCCATTTTACAGGTGAGAAGGCTGAGTCTGAGAAAGGTGAAGTGAGTCTCCCAAAGACACAGAGCCAGTAAATATTATCAGGTGGCATCCAAACCTAGATCTTCTTGACTTCAAGTCTAACACTCTATCCATCTATCTATCTATTTTAAGCTTCTCATTTAAATGTCTACATATTATACCTATATATTTCTATACATGCATGTTGTCTTCCCTGCTAGAATGGAAGCTCCTTGAGGGCAGGAAGTATTTCACTTTTAGTCTTTGCATCTCCAGCACCTAGCGTAGGAATTGGCACTTTAGAAGGCATTCAACAAACATCTGTTGACTGATTTCAAAAGAATTCAATACAATGACAAACTTTTCCCCAGACTTAAACCCTGGTAGAAGATGCTGGAGGTCATCTGGGTCACCCCTCATGTGTATAGACTGTGAATTCTTAGAGAACCAAGGACATACCCTTGGGGGCTATTGTCCTTGTCACTTCCACCCCTTGGCCCTGGCTGGCCTCAGGTAGACCCCAGGGGTAGGGGACAGTTGCATGGTTTGAGACTTTTCTTCCCTGTGCCCTTTTGCCGTCTCCTGTGCCTTCTAGAAAGTCTCCTTTCGAGCCTGTGTAGAAGGTGACAGCATCCCCCCTCCTGCTCTTCTGGTGATTAATGGCTTTATTTGATTGAAAACATGGTGCCGTGCCCTGTCCTCTCCAACCTCCCTGTCAAGAAGTCCTTATTTGGCTCTTATAAGAGGGGCTTCACCTTGGTGCCTGGGCCTTTAATTGAATAACTCTCAGCTCCAATTTATTCCATTTGGCTAGGAATTAGATTTTGCCTGGCTATTTCTAGGCTCCATTTCAACAGAACCTCATCAAGGAGGGTCCCTCAGCTGGCGACACTTGTCAACCTGCATCTGCTACTGGTGTACCCAAGGACAACAGCGCCAGAAAGCCAACAGTCGCCATGTTGAATAGGGCACAAAAGAGCTATTCTTGGCTCTTTTCGAGGTGATGGCTTTTTCCTAAAGGAGAGGCCAGGTTGGTTGTTGAGTTGGCTAGAGTAGGTGGCCTTTCTAATCCTTGCCAGTCACATGGATACAGATGGGGAGTAGGGGAAGGAAGGCACTTCCAACAACCAGCACAGGGGTCCTGATTCCCCTGGAACAATACTACAGAGGAGCTAGTGATGTCAACAACAGGGTTTTCACTCTTCCTTTTCTAAATGATGATAAATGTTCCTGATCAGGTATTGAATCCCAAAGGGCAAAACCCAGTGGAATCCTTGATTCTAATGAGAATTCTGACAGAATGTAAGTTCCTTGAGAACAAGGACCATTTTACTTTTGTCTTTGTATCTCCAGCACATTTTGTGAATAAATGACTGAAAAAAAGCATTTCCAAAGGGTTTAGCATATGCCAGGCACTGAATGAAGTTACTGAGGATACAAAAACAGGGTGTGAGTGGACAAGACGGTCCCTGCCCTCAAGGAGCTTACATTCTAATGAAGGAAAATAACACCTAAGGCACCGAGAAATTGTGGGGGAGAGGGTTGGCATGGTTTGGAAATGGTCAGTGGTGTACATTTCCAGGCAGAACAAGGTGAAGGCTCACCGATCAGAGCTCAGCACTTATTTAATTTAACTGAGTTATTAAAAAAGAGATCTGTCCATTGACTATCATTCATTCATTCATCAAACATTTATAAGGTCCTATTATATGCAAGATATTTTTGCTAGGTGCTGGAGATACTACAGTGAAATTCAAGATAGTCCCTCCTTCATGAGCTTATAATAAAAAGGGGGGTATAGACTATATACACATGTCTATACACACATGCATATGTATACAGGACATGCACACACACATATGTATATAGGACATGCACACACATGCATATACATGTAGAGCGTAGACGTGCATGTACACACATGACAACACAATATGAACTGTGTGCATGTGCATATGTGTATACATGTGCATATATACACGACACACATGTATATGCACATATAGGATGTGTGCGTAGTATATGTACATGTATAGGACATGCAGGCACTACATGTATGTATATATGTATATATATATATACACACACACAATCCATACATATGCATATAGGATATGGCCGCACGTGTGTGTATATTATACACATACACAATATATACACACACATATGTATACACACACACATATACACACACATACTACAAGGTAGGGTATGATGAGATTGAGGCAAGAGTCAGGCAATTTTAAAGAGTCAGGTTTTAAAAGTCAAGGAAATTTTAAAGAGAGAAAAACCCCTTTGAGTTGAAAGGAGCAGAATACGCTCTGGCGGGGTACGGACAAGCCGGGGAACACCCAAACCCAGCTGGGCCGGAGGGACCCTGGGCACCTCACAGAAGAGCTGGTGACTTCGCAGGGAAGGTCTCCAGAAGGTGGCTGGCCTCTCCAGCCTCCATTCCTTTTCTTTCCTAAGTGCTCTGAGATGCTTCAGTTGTCTAAGGAAAAGGGGCAAATGGAGAGAGCAGCCCCCAGCTCAGAGCGCAGCCAGCAGCCAGCCCCCCACAGCCTCCGCGGCCCACTCCTTCTGCTCCAGAAATGGCCAGGCCGCCTTTCCCACTCACTGCAGGGTATTGGACGGAGCCTGGGACATCCCTGCCTTTGCTGGCTTTCAACTCACAAGCAACAGAGTGTAGCTCTGCCGTCAGAGCACCCCTGGCATATCACCTTTTAAATGAGCCTTTGATGATACGGGGAAGACTTTTAATTAAAGCATCTGTTTATTATCTCAACTTTAATTACATATTAACATTTTTTCTTCATTTTCTTTTTTTCATTTTGAGCAAAGCCAAGGTGGGGCCAGAGATTGAACAAGGAAAAGCGAAGCCTAATTTCTTTAGAGAGAAATGCCCTGCCTCTTATCTCCACCTGCCCTCTGTCCCCCTCACAACCCCAGGCTGCTAAAGGTGTGTGTGTGGGGGCGGGGAGTGGAGTGTAAGGTAGGCAAGCAAGGTTACAGTAGACACAACACTGGATTGCAAGTCAGAGTATGTGGGTTCAAATTCTGGTTCTGCCACTTTCAGTTACCTGAGTCACAAGTAAAAAAGATGGAATTGGAGTAGATTCCCTCTAAGATTCCTTCTATTTCCAAATATATGATTCTATGACCTCACCTAACCATTCTGAGCCTCAGTTTCCTCATCTGTAAAATGAGAGGGTTGGATCTAAGATTCCTGTCAGCTCAAAGGGCTATGGCTGCTATGAGTCTTAAGTGGGCCCAGGCTGGCCCAAAGGAGGTCTGCCTCAACACAGTAAGCAAGGTGAAGATGGCCCCCAACTCGGGTGCCAGCCACAAGGACTTCACCCACAGATTTCCCTCTGCTGCTGCTGAGGCTTTTGTGGCTTACAACAGCAGAAAGCAAACTAGCATCTTCTGGCTCTCCCAACCCCACTGAGTGCTCTGTTTCTGATGTATTTTTTAAAAAATGACATTTGGATGACAAAGAGTTCCAGACAAAGAATAATGGTGGCTGTAGCTTTCCATTTGAAGGAGGCTGGGCTGTTTGTAGAGGTGCTTGGCAAGTCTGCCAAGCTGCCTTCCTCCCCTCAGGCTCAGAGCCATGATTGTTCAATGTTACATGGGTAAGAGCTGGCAATGTCAGGATTTGAACCCAGGTCCTCGGATTCTACATCTTAAGGCAACAAGGCTTGTCAAGCTTCAGATACAAGTCTTACTCAGGGAGGAAGCACATTGACATATGTGTTAAAAAAAGTATATAGAGCTAAGAACTTCTTTCCTAACCCTAACCCCAGTCCTAACCCTATAGCCTCTTTCTTCCCTCCCTTCCAGCACACAGGACTTTGCTGCTCTCCCTCCTACCTTACCCTCACCCTTTGCACATCTGACATCCTGTGTTTTAAAGATTCTCTTGGCTCTGACATTCCGGGTTCTAAAGGCCCTCCCAGCTCTGACATTCTGTGTTCTAAGGGCCTTCCCAGTTCTGACATTCTCTGTTCTAAGGGTCCTCTCAGCCCTGACATTCTGTACTTTAAGTCTCCTCCCCACTCTGACATCCTGTGATCTAAGGGCCCTCCCAGCTCTGATATTCTGTATTCTAAGGGCCCTCCCAGCTTTGACATCCTGTGTTCTAAGGGCCCTCCCAGTTTTGACATTCTATGTTCTAAGGGCTCTCTCAGCTCTGACATTCTGTGTTCTAAGGGCCCTCCCAGCTCTGACATCCTATGTCTAAAGGCCCTCCCAGCTTTGACATCCTGTGTTCTAAGGACCCTCCCAGCTCTGACATTCTGTGTTCTAAGGACCCTCCCAGCTCTGACATCCTGTGTTCTAAGTGCTCTCCTAGATCTGACATTCTGTGCTCTAAGTCTCCTCCAAGCTCTGACATTCTAGCTTCTAAGGGGCCTCTCCGCTCATTCTTTCTGTGTTCTAAAGCCTCTCTCATCTCTTCCATTCCTTGATTCTGTAATTTTTTTTTCTCACCAAATCTAGTTGCCTGCATTGCTGGCAGCACCACTTGACAGGCTCCTTCCTTGACATTAGGACTCAGACTCCATTTCACAGGTAGAGAGGGCAGGACGAAGTTGGTTGAGGAAGCAGGCTGGGACAGCTCTGGCTGCTGGCCAGAGAACCCAGGCCCAAGGGCCAGCTGCTGGGGCTCCTGTTGCCCCCCAGCTCCGGCTCCCACTGCTGGGCTCCACCAGGAGCCTCTGCGACAGCAGAACAATTTAATTCCGATTACAGTATAAAAATTAATAACATTAAAATGTCATGATCATCCCACACTAATTAAGCATCTAATGAATAATTAGCTGTGGACACATCTGACATTTTTGGTCATTAATTTGAGCAAGTGTTTTAAGCTCCAAACAAAACTCCTCTGTGGCGGTGCCTACAACTTTGTGTTAAATAGCAGAGACTTACACAATTGCCACATGTCCCTTCTCCAGACCTGTCAGGAGACTGTTGCTGAATGCATGAGTGTACAAGGCGGGTGTGCAGGCTGGGCCCTGGAGGAGGCAACAACCAGGAGGATTCGGCTTTCTGATCATCTAAAAGTCCCCCAGAAACTCCTCGTCCACCCTTCTCCCAAGCCCATTGTGAATGGCCAAAGACAGCGTAAATGCTATTGTCTTAATAGCTGCAGGAGTCCTGGGGTCTCCCAACCTGCTTCATTCATCCCTGGGTTGTTTGCTCCCTTTAAGTTGTCATAACAACTGGAAACATCTCTGTTCTGGGCAGAGCCTGCCACCCTTCTTGCTTACACTTGGGGATGAAGTCTGATGGGGAGGGAAAACCTTTAGTTTAATAGTTAATGATGGTACAGCTTCCCTGCTGCTCAGAGCAAGAGTTAATTCTAAGGCCAGCCTCAATCTCCCTCTCCTGTCCCACTTCCATCTAGATCGATTAGTCAATCAATCAATCAACAGTTATCAAGCCCTTACTATGGATCAGTCACTGTGCTAAGTGTTGGGGACACAAAGAAAAAGAAAAAAACAATCCAGACACTGACGTAGTAATTAAAACCACTGTATCATTGCTTCCAGAAAGTGCCAGCTTGCCATCCCTGGTAGCCCTCTAAGAAAAATTCCTTTCCCTGATCAGTAACCCCCCCTTGATGTGTTTTCTTTCCTTATTAGCACGTAAGCCCTTTGGGAGTGGGGCTTGCCTTACTGGGATTTATATCTCCAATGCTCAGCATAGTGCCTGGCACATAGGGCTTAGTAAATGCTTGGCATTCATTCATTCATTCATTCACTGACTCATTCACTCACCCCGCCATCCCCCAGCCCTTTGTCTTCACTGCTGCAGAAAAGTAAAAGCTGAATATGAGAAGCTAGATAGATTGGATAGAATACTGTGCTTAGTTAGAATCAGAAAGACTCATCTTCATAATCAAATCCAGCCTCAGACACCTACTAGCTTTGTGACCCTGGGCAAGTCACTCAACCCTGTTTGCTTCAGTTTTCTCATCTGTAAAATGAACTGGAGATGGAAATGGCAAATCACTCCAGTATCTTTGCCAAGAAAACTCCACAAAGAGTCAGACACGACTGAACAACAACAACACGTCTACATAAAACTTAGGATAGGATAATTAGGATAGTAAATCTGCCACCAGAAAAAAAAAGGAAAACCAAGGTACATAACACAGTTTAAAGCCAATGGGAGACTATTTTTGTCTGGTCCATTACTTTGGATTATCTGGATGGTGACTTTCACGAGTGTGGAGGACCAAGAGCTGACTTCTGTTAACTATTGCATTGGAAACCCTACCTGAGATCCCCGCTTCCTGCATCTCTCATGTGTTGGGGGATGGGGGTTGGGGGAATTCTCAGAAGCAGGGAATATGCAACCCACTGCTGCAGGATGAGGGGGACTGGAGCTCGGAGCTCGGCATTTCTTCCTCTCTGGACGAGGCTGCCTCTTTGGAAAGCAGTGACTGCTCAAGCCAATGAGAACGAGGGGGACAAACTCATCTTTCTGGGATGACAAAAATGATCTTTGAGCCAACCCAGTCAGAAGGCTGCAACATATTAGCAGTTAATGAACAAAACCTGCCTAATATTTAGGCTGCAGGGACACAGAGAGAGGTTGGACAGGCCACAATTAGCTCCAGATTGAGCACTCAAACCAAGACAGAAAGCAATGCATGTTCTGTTCTCCCTTTACTCCTTCAGGATTTTCTCCAGATAAGAGACAAAACAGGTTCACAAATGAAGCCTTTCCATATTCTTGCTCTAGAGTTGGTGAATTGGCAACATTTTCCCCTACCTCGTTAAAGTTGAAGCACAGGCTGGCTGGGTGAGCCTGCTCTGATACTTGGAGTCGCCCCCCACAGAATGTCAGCAAAAGCCACTAACACAGTCCCACATAGCCCTGACCCACACCAACCTACTCTCAGCCCCTGCTCCCCATCTAGATTCTGCATCCAGAATACTAATGCTTATAGGGAAAACAACCGACCTTCTCTACCTGTCATTCTAGGTCCTCATTCCAGGTTTCCCCTCATGTTGGGGAACCTCGTGTAGGTTCCCGGATATTCATCCCACATTGCTTCCCAATATCTTTTCTACCTGGCATTCTAGGTCCTCATTCTAGGTTTCCCCTCATGTTAGGGAACCTCGTGTAGGTTCCCTGATATTCATCCCACATTGATCCCCAATGCTTTATTGGCTGAACCCAGAAGTGTTGCCAGAGGCAGCTCCAACAAGCTTCCAAGAGCCAAGTGTTAAATTTTCAGTGTGAGCATTCACACCTTGGAAACAGGCACATACTAACAGTTAGGGTTTGATTTATTGTCCAATCTGGTGTTGGAGTTGTTTGGTTGTTTCAGTTATGCCTGACTCATTGTCGGACCCCCGCTGGGGGTTTTCTTGGCAAAAACACTGGGGTGGTTTGCCATTTCCTCCTCCAGCTCATTTTACAGATGAGGAAACTAAGGCAGAATTCAGGAACTTACCCCAGGGTCACACAGCTAGTAAGTATCTGAGGCTGGATTTGAACTCAGGAAGGTGATTCTTTCTGACTCTAGGCCCGCTTTCTATCCATTGCACCACTTCACTGCCCTGTGAGTCTAGTCTTAAGGAAGTGCTAATAATGCAGACTAATCTTAAAAACTATGTCCTGGTTTTCTCCAATGAGTCAATTGTTAAACATATACCATCAGCACACTCCTAGCTGAACGTGACACCTCCCCTCTCATCTGGGCTTGGTAGGAGGTCTAAGGAGAGATGACTTTCCTTAAATAATCAGAGGATTATTATTATATCAAAGAGTGATTAAACTAGTTCTCCTCGACCTCAAAGGGTAGAACTGGTAGCAATAGATAGGTTGCAAAGTGGTATATTTAGTGAGCCTAACCTCCGCACTACCCCCATCCATTTCTGATCTTAAGCCTAGACTCCGGTAATTTAATAAATGGGGAATCCCTTTCCTCTTCCTTCCTCTGTGATGCATCCAAAGCCTACCCATCCTCCAAGGACCACCTCTTCCATGAAGCCTACTCTGGGCTACAGCAATCTGCCTCTTCATTGAACCTTGAATTATTTAAATCTGATTCTACACATAATGGGCACTCAGTCATGACCAAATGAATAAATGAACCCAGGGACTGTGCTGACTGGATAGCTTCCATACCATCCTTTGTTTCTTTTCTCCAACCCACCAAAAAGTCCTGGAATTGCAGGTTCAGAAGAGAACCATGAGATGATCTGGTCCAACATGCAGGTGACTGTGAATCCTGTCTACAATTTTGCACAGCCCTCCCTCACTCAAACCCAGTTCACTTGCAAGCCACAACATCACCTTCCTCATGCCATGGTCCTCTTGGAGAACGAAGGATGAACAAGGGAGTAGGTTGTCTAGCCTTGGTCTGAGGGCCTCTGATATGGGAGAGCCTCTGCCTCCTGCTCCACATTGGGTAGCTCTACTTGGTAAGAAGTTTTCCTTGTACTAATAATATAATAAGCTGCTTTATAGCTCCCAGACACGGCTTCCAGTTTCATCCTCTGTGGCCAGGCAGCATGAATCTCCTCTTTCTTCCATGTGAACATCTTCAACTACTAGGAGACAACAGCATCTCCTTAGGCTTCCATATCAACTCTTTCCTGATTCCCACCCCAACTACTCTCCCAAACTCCCCTACATTTCACTTTATTGAACGTATTTGTGTGTATTAATTTTATATATGCCCATTGGATATCTCAATCCAGTAGACATCCAAAATTCAGCTCAATATTTTTCCCTGTAAAACTCCCCCCTTGTCTGCACTTCTCAATTACTGTGGAGGGCACCACCATCCTCTCGGTCCCCCTGGTTCACAGCGTAGGTGTTACCCTGGACTCCTCACCCTCTCTTATCTCTTGTATTCACTCATTCACTCAGTTCTATTGTTTCTCCCTTTGTAGCACCCTCCTTTTATACCCCTTCATTCCCTGACATCGCCACCACCTTATCACCTCACGCCTAGAATGCTGTAACAGCCTACTGGCTGGCACATTAGCCTCAAGTCTCTCCCCACTCCTTCCACTTCATCCTCCACTTATCACTTATCTGATCTTCCTAAAGCACAGGTCTGACCGAGGCACCCCTCTCTTCAAGAAGCTCCACAGGATCCCTCTTATCTCCGGGATCAAATATAAAGTCTTGTGTTTGGTTTGCATCCCCAGGCCATCACCAGTCATTGTCACTTTTGTCTTGCCACTGGACTTCAATGACTGGAGGAGAGAGAAGCTGATGCCTCTGCACAGCTCTGTCTCACTGAAATCCAATTCATGCACAGTCATCACCCTGGCGATATCACTGATCCTCTTCAAGAACAAAGGACGACAAACAACAACAACAATGCCCTATATAACCTGGAGGGTGGCTAGGTGGTGCAGTGGATAGAGCACTGGGTCTGGAGTCAGGAAGACCTGAGTTCAAATTTGACCTCAGACACTATCTGTGTGATCTTGGGCAAGTCACATAACTCTGTTTGCCTCAGTTGCCTCATCTGTAGAATGAGTTGGAGAAGGAGATGGAATCTTTGCCAAGAAAACTCCAGAATGGGTTCACAAAGAGCTGGACACAACTGAAATGACCCAACAGCAATTATAATAATGGCTAGGCAGAAGACACTGTGTTTGATATTGGGAGAGGTCCAAAAAAGATAAATGAGACTCAGCGCCCATCCTCAGCACGCTGATAACTGAATAGAGCGGCAGCTCAGGCTGGGAAGGGGAGCTGGGGGCAGAGGCAGCCTAGCACGGGAGGAAGAGCACTTTGGGAGCCTGAGCAGCTACGTGCCGGTGCTGGCTTTGCTGCTAGCCACCTGGGTGACTTCTTCATCTAGAAAATGAGTGGGTTTAGACCAAGTGACCTTTAAGCTCCCTTCAAGCTGTAAACGTACGATTTTATGAGGTGATAGGAATAGAACAGACTGTGTCTTCCCACAAAAATAAAGGAAAACTGGTGCATGTTGAGAAAAAGATGGGATGGGAAGGAGAAGGGAAGGGGAAACTAAGGAATTAAAGAAAAGAGTGCTAGACTCATAGCCAGAGAACCTGGATTCAAATTCTGCCTCTGCTATTTACTACCTGTGTGACCTTGGGGGAGTCACTGAACATCTTGGCCTCAGTTTCCTCATTTGTAAAATGTGTGGACTGGATGACCTCTAAGGTCCCTCTTCCAAGTCTGTGTCCATGGGCCTGTGATCCTGATGCCTTAGAGAGAAGCGTACTCTATGAATGACAGGCAGGAAGCTGTAGGGCTGGGGCCACATTTGGGCAGCAAATAGAACGGTGTGCCAATGGTATGGCCAAACTTACAATGTATTTCTGAAATCAAAATAAATATCAGTGTCAGACATGATTCCTTTTCTAAAAATAACAAACAAAACAAAACAAAACTATGCCCCAAACAGCAAATGAATCTTTTACTGGCAACTTCAAGGTCATAGTCCCTTTAATTACGAGTTGTACAGGGCACATCCCTCCTTCTTAGGTCTCTGGTGACACTGAGCAAATCCCTGTCTCCCTGGGGGCTTCCTGGACCCTGGGCTCCTCACTGTGGATCTTGAACATTCCTTCTAGTTCTAAACTTAAACTCAGTCATGACAGGCATTTATAAATCACCTACTATGTGCCAGACATTGTGACAAGGGATCCAAAGGCAACAAAGAAACAGTACCTATCCTCAAGCAGCTTGTGTTCTACTGGAGGAAGCAGTATGGACACAGACAAATAATAATTAATGCATGCAAAGCTGTTTTGAAAGAGAGAGCACAAGAGAAGGAAAGAGCGAGGGGAGGAAAGGGAAGAGAGTGAGAGAGAAGGGAGAGAGAGAGAAGGGAGAGAGGGAGGGAGGAGGGAAGGATGGGGAAGGGAGAAAAAAGGGAGGGAGAGAAGCAGAGACAGAGAGGGCGGAGAGAGGAGAGAGAGGGAGAGAGAGAAAGAGAGAGAGAGGGAGAGGGAGAGGGAGAGAGGGAGAGGTGGGGAAGAAGAAAGGACACAGAGAAAGAGAACAAGAGGGAGGGAGGAGGAAAAGAATGGAGAGAGGAGAAGGAGGAAAAAAGGGAAGGAGAGACAGAGAGAAAGAAGGAGAGAGAGAAGGAGGGAGGGAGAGAGAGAGAAAGAGGAGGAAGGGAGAAAGGAAAGGACAGAGAGAGAGGGAGGGAGGGAAAAAGGGAAAGAGAAAGAGAGAGACGGAGGGAGGGAGAGAGAGAGTCAGTCAATAACCGAGAGCAGGAAAGTTCTTGTACGGAGGCTCCTGGCTCCAGATGCCCCTTCTATGAGGGTGCTGACTCCCTCAGACATGACTCTGGCATCAGGAGTGCCATTGGTCCAGAGCCCCAGAGCAGAGACACATGGGGGAAACATAAAGCAGTCAGAGCAGGCCGTCCAGGGATGCCTAGCAATGAGAAATGCCAGGTAGGAGTGGGGACAGGGAATGCAGGAAGCCTTCTGTTCCCTGAAGGCCACAATTCACTTTAGCTTGTAAAACAAAGCCTATTCCTTATGCATTCGAGTCACTGCAGCACCTGAGAAGAAGTTTTATCGGGCACTTCCTCAGATGACAGAGAGCAGGTGGGGAACAGCAGAGATAGGGTGGAGGAGGGATGCCAGGAGCAGGTCCTGATGAAGTTATAGCCTGTCTCCCCTATGGGTCACACACCTGGGCGCTGGGATATGACCCTTGGCAGGCCATGGAACAAGAGAGCTTTAGTCAAGAATTCCAGATGTTCAGGTCAACCCTCCACCAGACATCTGGATGTAGGCATGGGCTTACTTCTCTTTACCCTGGCATCCTATATGGAGTTAACCCATGAGCATGCAGGCAGCCAGCCAATGAGCACTTACTAAGCACCTACTAGATACAGGCAGTGTGCTAAGTGTTAGGGATACAAAAAAAGGCAAAGAAAAACAGTCCCTTCTCTCAAGGAACTAAAGAATATCATATTCCTTGGACATTTTTCATTGGATAAATATGTGGATTTGCTTTGGAGTATAAGGACCTGAGTTCAAATTTTGCCTTTGATACTTAGTCCTCATTTGACTTTGGGCAAGTCACTTAACTACCACTTCCTCCCTCCTTACTTCTCTCCCTCTCTCCCTCCCTCCCTCCTTCCCTCCTCCCATCTCATTTCCCAGCATGCTTCAGGTTTTCCTGAATTTTTTTTTTATGGGCACTGGGAATACTCACAGTTCCACACATTTCATGTCATCTCATAGGACCATAAATTTAAAACTCAAGGCACCTTAAAGTCCGTCCCATTTATTTCATTCCTACACATTTTCCATTTGCTGAGTCCCAAAGAATCACGTAAGTAGCAAAGAGTAAAGCCAAAATTTGAATCAAGCTCTTTGGTTCCAATTCATCACATCTAAGCTATTGTTCTAGTCCATGGTAAGTCCTTTGAGGGTAGCAAGTACGTCTCATTTCTCTTTGTATCTCTAGTAAAAATGGCCTCAAGGTCTCCTTCCAGCTCTAAACCTATTCTTCCGTCATGCAATTACCCCTGTTCCAGCTCTAAACTTATCATGGTGCCATCAGTAAATACACTCTAGAGTCTCAAGGGAGGATCATGGAATGATACATCTTTCTAAAGTGAAACACCCCCTTGGAAATGTAGATCCTCCTCCCCAATCTCCTATGGGGTACTTTCGAATTTGTGTCTTGTGAGCTTGCTTAAATGAAGCCTGCTCACCCCAAACTTGGAAGTATTTTCTAATTACTGCAATGACCATCCCTAGGATTTACAGTCAGAATCTGTAGGCAAGAGGGGCTCATTTGAGGCAAGACCAGGGTGGTTCCCGAATGAGCATCTTTGGTTATATGCACACCACAGGGTATCTTGCCTATGTTAACTTTTAAGAATTCATTATAGAAAACAATCTGGACCCAGCAAACTAGTCATCAATGGGGGGATTTCTCTCCTGCAAGACTTCCTCACTCTGGGATGGGCCGGCTAAGCTGTGTTCTTTTTCTCTCCTCCAAACAAGAGGGCAAATGTGTTCAGACATCCTGTCCAGGTGCAGGAGCCTTGATCATCTCCCCTTCCAGCAGCTGCTCATGGTATAGTCCAAATCTCAGCCCCTAGTACATTTTTTACAGCAGAATCATAAACCTCTGAGAAATGGGGTTTATAATAGAAACTCTGACACCAGCTAAAATGCAGTCACACTGTGGGGTGCTCTTGTAACACAGCTCTAATTTATAAACCACTCAGGAATCCAGGGCTGTTTTTGAAACTTATAGACAATAATCCAGATATAGAGTAAACCAGGAGGGGAAAAAGAGTAGAATGAGTGTCCACAGGCTATAAAGTTGGGTCTGTCTGAGAGTTCAGAAATCACTCGGGATGGCACAATGTTCTATCTTCTCCCCGAATCCCGGGACCCCTGTGACACATAATCCCTAGCGCCAGGCAGGACGTGCCCATTTTTCAGAGGACTAGGTGTCATGCGATCCTCCTCCTAGCTGTATTTTTAGAGGGAAGGTTTGATATAGGAACACAGTAGAAAGGGAAGGGAAGAAAAAAACAAAAAACCCTCTTTTTTCATTTGCCATAATAGATGCTTTTGTAAGAAAGAGCCAATGAACTCTGGTTTAAATTGGGGGGAAAAAAGAGGGTCTCAGAAAGGAAATTGTTTACTCACCAGAGACAAAAGTTTATCACTAAATGTCAGTGAAAGGCTTTCAGTGAATGTAGCCTCCAGCTCTGTTAAGATGTATTGAAAAGACAATAATTCATGGGAGCAGTCCTCCATCGCTGCCCAGAATCATATTACTGCTGGGAGCCACACGATCCATTTTTTTTTCCTTCCCCAACCCTGGCTGAGAAATGAGTCACAAATGGAAAATAAGATGTGAACCACATGTGTGCATGTGTGTGTGTGAGTGTGTGTCCATATGATCCATGCATGCACATACACATACACATAAAGGCATATGTGTAGATGAAGTATAGAGTCTACACTGTGTGTTCTTGCCTCTCTTCCATCATCAGCTTCTTTTCTAAGAAAAAAAAAAGGCCCTGGCTCTGAGAGTGCCCATCCCTTGATCCTTTTTAGCAACATATTTTTGCTCTGTTATTCAGCAGTTTTTTTGAATTTCTGAAATCAGGAATCAGGACTGGCTAAGAGGACCTGGATACAAATCCTGCTTCTGACACTTAATGACCTTGGGTAAGTCATTGACTTTAGACCTCAGTTTTCTCACCTGTAAAGTGAGGCATGTTGGATCAGACGGCCGCTGGGGTCCCCTTTCAGATCTATGAACTCAAGATCCTGGTGACTGGAACTCGTT
Source organism: Pseudochirops corinnae (assembly GCA_028646515.1). Classification (NCBI taxonomy): domain Eukaryota; kingdom Metazoa; phylum Chordata; class Mammalia; order Diprotodontia; family Pseudocheiridae; genus Pseudochirops; species Pseudochirops corinnae. The sequence continues at coordinate 41,834,363 of CM053588.1, read as the reverse complement.
CCCTTGCTCCTTGAGAGTGGGTATTGGATTTATATCCACTGCCCAGTCCAATGCTAGGCACACAGTTAAGTGTTGAATCCAGGGGTGAGGAGCCTGCAGCCTCGAGGCACCTGTGGCCCTCCAGGTCCTTGAGGTGTGGCCTTTTGACTGAGTCCAAGTTTTACAGAACAAATCCTTTTATTTAAAGGGATTTGTGAAGTTTGGATTCACTCAAAGAGCTGCACTTACATGTGGTTCTCCCTCCCTGGTTTAATGAAGGCTCGTAGATTGATGTGAAAGAATTATCACACTAGGTAAGAAAAATAGAAGCCTGTGTCTCCTCTTACTAGGGTAAGTAGATCCGTGTACTCTTCATTCATTGTTAATAACAAGCATTATTAATTGTTAATTAACTGCTAGAAGGTGTCATAGTGCATAGAGCAGCAGGCCTAGAGTCAGAAAGACTCATCTTCCTGAGCTGAAATCTAGCCTCAGATACTTTCTAGTTGTATGACCCTGGGCAAGTCACTTCACCCTGCTTGCCTCAATTTCCTCATCTGTAAATGAGCTGGAGAGGAAATGGCAAACCACTCCAGTATCTCTGCTAAGAAAACCCCAAATGGAGTCACAGAGAGTCAGACACAACAAACAATTCAGCAACAACTTAATTCATTAATAACAAGCACTATTAAATACTTTCTGTGTTCTGCTGATAAAAAGATAAGAATGAAACAGCCCTCTCCTCAAGGAGTTTATATTTTACTGGGTTCAAGCCCCTGCTCTGGTGGGGGAGACCCCGGAATCAACCTCCCATCTAGGTAATGCACTCTGGTTTAAATCGGGGGAAAAAAAGAGGGGCTCAGAAAGGAAATTGTTTACTCACAAGAGACAAAAGTTTATCACTAAATGTCGGTGAAAGGCTTTCAGTGAATGGCTGGCATCATCAGAGAAACCAGTCTTCCTGCTAGTGGGCATGCTTTTTGTTTCCTATGTGGGTAGAATTTCACACACACACACCACACACACACACACACACACACACACACACACACACCACACACACACACACACACACACACACACACACACACACACATACACACAGATGACTTGCCTGTCTTTCTTTCCCACTCTTATCTTTCTCTTCTTGAAAAAATCCATTTGAACAAGCTGCTTTCAGCAAGTGTGTTCAGAGACATAACTAGGAATTGCTATGCCCACAGCAAGTACCCACAAACTGCAACCCAGGACACGTGGCATAAAGGACATGCCCTCCTATGAGAATGGAAGGGAACAGGCCAGGACAGGGGAGAAGTTCACTCAGGATTCTCATCTGATATTTTCTTATTTTGATTAATTATTCTTACTTAAGGCCTCAGATCTAGAGTTCTACTTCTGACCATTTGACGCTGGGCAAGTCACAACCTCTCGGTGCCCTTGACAATTCTTTAAGACTATAAATTACAGAGGAGCTCCTGATCTATATTGATTAAGGAAGTTCTTCACACAAATCTGGTTAAAAAACAAATTGACAACAACACAATTCCCAAACAAGGTGTTAAGCTCTGTAGCATCAGTGATGCTACAGAACTCTAAGTGCTATCAGTAGCCTGAAAATCTGGCACCTAGGGACAAAGCTCAGATCACCCTGCCCTAGTTAGAACTCTGAGGGCCATGCAGCACTCCAGATGTGTGTGTGTGTGTGTGTGTGTGTGTGTATGTGAGGGGGGAATTTTCACTTGTGGGATGATTTTCCTGAAGCAAAAAGAAAAGCAGAAAATGAAACCTGCTTAAGTAGCCCGTCCCTCCTCCCATTTTGGGAGAGGGCTCTGTCTGGGGCCTGCACCTTTACCCTGAAAGAGGAATGAATAAAGGGAGAAATTTAAGCCAGCATGAGCTGGGAGGGAAAGAAAAGCAGAGAGAGGGAGGACAGCGCCCTCCTCTGTGCTTCCAAGGCCAGCCAGCTGAGGGGTCGGGGTGGGGAACGAGCTGTGGCTCCTGCTTGGTCAGAAGGGGCAGTGGAAGGTGGGTCCATGCTGGCCATCCAGGCCCAGAGTTGGGCAGGCTTCTGGGCATGATCTGGGCTTCCTGGCAATTCTTCAGCTGGCAGGGGGCCCTGGGGTCTGAGCCCACCTGGGGCTAGGGAGCCTGAACGGGCTGGTGAATGAGCGGGTATCGCTATCACCTGCTCCCTGCCCTTGGCAAGGAGGGAAATCACTTTTCAGACCCACCACCCTCACTCCTGATGGCCTGGTGAACTCCTGGAGGGGTAGATGCCCATGGGGCAAAGGCCAATACCAGGTGCCACCTGAAGCAAGCCCCTTTATCCCGCTCATTCTCTCTCCTTTCCTTCACTTTTTTCTTCTTTTCTCCTGCCTTGTCTTTGTTTCTGTAATTCACTTTCCTCTGCCTGTGACAGTGGTGACCATGCCTACTCTTCAGTATAGTTGATGGATTTCTGATCAAGGGAAAACAGTATGTGAATCACAGGATTGAAAACTAGCAAGGACCTAGGAGATCAAATTTAATCCCTTCATTCTGAATGAAGGAGGAAACTGAGGACAAGAAAGTATCTGTGACTTACCCAAGGTCACACAGTAGAGTGAGAATTCAAGCTAGGGTACTGAGATTTTTAGTGTGGCACAATGGAAAGAACCCTGGTACTGGGTTCAAATCCCACCTTAGCCAAGGTCAGTCACCTTCCCCGGGACTCAGTTTCCTCATCTGTAAAATGACACAAAAGTGTCTTCCATCCCCAGATCTGTGACTGTATTTATATGTCTATGACTCTGAGCTTGGATCAAGTCTCATTCTCCCTTCAGAATTTTCTATTAAAATGGTATTCCTGCTCAGCAGGTTAAGGATACCCTGACAGCTTATGCACCAAGAGCATCCCAAGGTCATCTGGCAAAACATCATCTTGTAAAACCAACTGGTGACCTTGACCCTGGGTGACCTTGACCCTCCACTCCAGCTTGCTTCTTTGGGCTTACTTTGTTCTGTTCAGAAGTGAGTCAGGAAGTCAGAGAAAGGCTGGTGCCGGTCTCCAGCTGAGCTGTCCTTGTCAGCCTGGAGATTACAGATGAAGCAGGGGAGAAAGTCCTGCAGGGGCTGGAGGTGGGAGGGCTGCTTGAATCTGGTCCTGGGGCCAGATGCCAAGAAGAAAGCCCAGCACTCTCGGAACCAGGGAGTTCTCAGATGATAAATGTAGAGCTGGGAGGGCCCTCAGAGCTGATGGAGCCCGGGGACTGCAGATCTAGGGGTGGGAGGGCCCTCGGGGGCCCCTCATTTTAGAGATAGATACATGGAGGGGGAGGGAGCAGGCCAGGACAGGGGAGAAGTTCCCTCTTGATTTCCATCTAATATTTTCTGAGTTTTACAAATTCAGTGGAGGCTCAGAGAAATCGGGTGAATTGGCTAAGCTCACACAGCCTTAGTGGTAGAGCAGGAATGCAAACCTGGGTCCTCTAGCTTAAAATCCAGCCCTTTTCCCACTCAATTCATCCATATATTGATAGCAGATCAGATACATTCGAGATGGGGCGCTGTTGTTCAGCTGCATCCAACTCTTCGTGACCCCATTTGGAGTTTTCTTGGCAAAGATACTGGAGTGGTTTGCCATTTCTCCAGCCCATTTTACAGATGAGGAAACTGAGGTAAACAGGATTAAGTGACTTGTCCAGGGTCACACAGCTAGTCAGTGTCTGAGGCTGGATTTGAACTCAGGAAGATTGGTGTGTCTTCCTGACTCCAGGCCCAGCCCTCTAACCCCTGCACTACCTAGGGTCCTGAGAGAATTTCAGTCATAGGAACCCAGCCTTGCAAAGGGGGCCTCAGAGGTCTCCATCCAGAATCCCTTCCCACAACATTCTATGCTTGAGAAACATAAAGGAGGGGCCCCCACTGCCTCCTGAGGCAGCCCATTACACTTTTGGCCAGTTCCAACTGTTTCAAAGTTTTTCCTTATTTATAACTAACCTAAATATGCCCTTTTTGTAAATTCCACCCATTAGTCCTTGTTCAGCCCTCAGGGGGCCACAAGGAGCAAGGCTAATCGCTCTTCCCCAACACAATCCTTCAAATACCTGAACAACCTCCACCCCACCCTCTCTCTTTCTCTTTTGCAGGCTAAATAGCCCTGGCTTCTCCAATGAATCCTCATAAGGCATCGACTCAAGGCCTTTCTCTGTCCTGGTAGACTTCCCTATGGAAGATTTTGAGCTTATCAGTATCTTTTCCCTGAAGTGAATTGGGGTCTAGGCATGAGGGAAGGAGGGAGAAAGGGGGATAAATTTGTGTGTGTGTGTGTGTGTGTGTGTGTGTATGTGTGTGTGTGTGTATGTGTGTGTGAGAGAGAGAGAGAGAGAGAGAGAGAGAGAGATAAGGACAGAGAAAGACCAAGAGATGGAGAGAAGGAGAAAAAGACAGAGACAGATAGTCATAGAATTAGGATTCATAGTTTCTAGAGCATGAAGTGGCCTCAGAGAACATCCAACACAATCCCTTACATTGCAGTACAATTCCTGGCACGTAGCACTTACTGTTTTCTCATTTCATTCTAGATTACACATAGATGAAGAAACTGAAATGACTTGCCTAAGGTCACACAACTCATCCATAGCAGAGCCAAGGTTCAAACTCAAGCCTTCCGAAATATCTTTGTGAGGACCTGGATTCAAATCTCACCTCTATCCTCAAGTCTCCACGTTACCTGGGGCAAAGGTAAAGTGATCTGGAGAAGGAAATCACAAACCACTCCAGTATCTTTGCCGAGAAGACCCCAAATGGGGTCACCAAATGTTGGACAGGACTGAAAACTCAAGAACAAAGAGTTAATGAAGCACTTTAAAGTTTGCAAAGCCCTTTATGTATGTTAACTTATTTGATCCTCACAACAGCCCTGGGATTTTACAAATGAGGAAACTGAGTCATGGGGGGTGTCACCCAGCTAGGGAGTGTCTGAGGTAGGCTTCAAACAGACTTCCTAACTCCAAGTGCAGAATTCTATCCACTCTGCCACTTAGCTCACTATATGATAGGCATTTAATCACTTTTTGTTATTGATTTGGTGATCGATTGATTGATACCCCTACTTCACAGGGTCTAGATATAGGATCAGAGATTCAGAGTTGGAAAGGACTTCAGAGAACATCTAGACCAAGTTTCTTATTTTACAGGTGAGGAAACTGAGGCCAGAGCAGTTAGACAACTGGGCTAAGATCATGCAAGCAGAAGAATCAGGATTTGAATCCAGTTTCTCAGACTTCAGATGCAGGGCTCTAACTTCTGCACCACTCTGAGGAAAGTGCTTCAGGAATCCCCTAAATTGCTACATGCACGAGAGCTATGGCCATTGTGACTGAACACCAATATAGGGGAAACCAAAGAGCCTATGAGGAGAATGAGAAAAAAAAAAAAACCTTTGGTCGGCTTGCTGCCATGAGACTAAGGAAGCTGGGAGACCCCCATCACCTTCCCACCTTCTTTTGAATGAAACCCAGCTGTAGTGGAGTGATCCATGTGGCTTTGGAACAGTAGAGCCAAATCCAAGCCCCTTGGGTTGGGATAATGAGAGAGTGATTACTAGAAGCAGTAACCCTCTTGGATGTCTTTAGTTATCTGGTAGGTACACCTGGTGGTTTCTCAGGGTTAAAGGGACTGGAGAGGAAGCCCATGTTCAGAACAGATCAATACTCTAATTTATTTCCTAGATCTCCACAGAGCTGCCAAACCAAAGCAGCCAGGCCCCACTGCAACCCAGTAAGCTAATTAAGGGCCAGGGCAGCAGGAGCTCATGGCCTAGGGCTCTCCCAGTCCGGTGGGATCTGCCTCCCTCCAGCTGAAGCTAAGTAGGGGCTGAACCCTGTCTCATTACTGTTATCCACAACTTTGTTTCCCTTCTAACTCACTCCTACCTGGCTGACTTTTCTTCTAGAGGGGTGGTGGAGGAGAGAAGAGGAGAGGGGGAAACATTTCATTTGGCATCAGAAGAAGCCAGTAACAGACAGAGGAAAAACCCTTGAGGATAGAACAAGTGTGGACCCACTGTGCCTTGACCCATAGCAGAAACACATTACTGTTTCCAGGCAGTATCCAGAAACCCCTAGCTTCCAAAGCACTGGCAAACAGCCTGACCACAGGCTTTGGGAAAAACCCTCTGGGACCTTCTATCACCACTCCAGCTTTCTCCTTCAAAAGCTCATAACCCCAGACCCTTTCCCACTCCCCAACGGGTCTCTTTCTCAGCCCAAACAAAACAGTAAGTGTTAATATGACTGTGGATGTGTAAAGGAAAGGGGTGTGGTGCTCTTCCTAAAGGGATGAGGAGGTCCATGAATGGCCAGGAATGCTAAGGGCCAAATACAGTCATGTCTGCCTTACCCATATGTGCATTATTTACATCGCAGGTTATCTAGGGCCAGCCTGGACCAGCTTCCCTCTCTCTGCCAGCCAGCACATTCCTGGCTGTCTCCCCAAATGCCTGGTGGGTTCAGGACTCAGAGAATGCAAACTCCTTTTAATATTAGCCCAAACAGAACCCAGCCAGGAAAGTGTCTGTCAAGGAGAGGGTGAGGGATACTGTTTTAAAGCTTCCAAAGAAATACCTTCCACATGGTCAGCTGCTTGGGATCACTATCAGCTGGTCAGTGGAGAGTCAGCCAGACTCCCCCCCCCCCCCCCCCCAGGAGAATGGGGGAGGGGCAATTGTGACATGAGTAATGGCCCCCCTCTGAAAGGACCCGGCCTCCAGATTCTGAGGAGGAGGCCAGGGGAGCCCTCGGATGTCTCATTCTGCCACCTGCCCGAGGTGGGATGGGGGAGATCCAGGAAAATACAATTTGTCTCTCATCTGCTGAATGATTTCTCCAGGATGAAAGGTTTGCCAGTGCGAGGAAATCACTCTGTGCATTGGGACCTGAAAAGCCATTTTGTAAGCACACCCTTTGGTTTAATATTTTCTCCTCCCCCCTCACCCCCTCTAGATCTACATTGTTCTTCAAACAAGGGCCTGGGTAGGCACAGCTGCTCAAACTGAAGAGATTCACCGGGCTTCCTTCCTCCCTGTCCCCTTCCTGATGGGGTCGGGGCTGGGGTGGAGCACTGCAGTCTTCCCGAGCATTTCCCAAGGCAATCCATGTCATTACACCGTGATAAATGTTGAGACCACTGGGCAGACACCAGATCGGGGCCCTACTGGCTGCAGCCTGCTCTGTGATTCAAAAACAGAGATGGAAGGACAGGCTAGACCATCACGACCATCAGCACTGCATTGTGTCTGCTGGGAAGACTTTCCAGGGCTTTGAGACAGATTCTTCTTATGATTACCTGCACATAGGAAAGGTTTAAATGAATGCTTGCTAATTGACTGATTGATGGCCATAGGGAGGAGGTGTGTTGAAGGGGATTCTGAAGAAGTAGGGAGAAGCAAGGGAAAAGAGAAAGGCCAGGAAAAGCCTTCCCAAGAGAGAAGAAAGTCCACTTAATGAAGGGCAAGGTAGAACTGGGCAAGTCTTTTGGATGCTAGGGCAGGCTAAATGGTTACTGCTTCCTCTGCTCTGTGAGTGTCAGACCATAAGCCTTCGCATGTACAAAGTTCTTTCAATCATCTACCCATAAACCTTCAGGATGACAGGATTTATAGATCATTCACCTAAACTCTTCAGGCCCTGAGAGGAAGAGTCATCTGCCCAAGTAAGGTCTGAATTCAAACCCAGGTCCATTGACTTGAAAACCAGTATGCCCAGACTTGGAAACAGTACATGCCATACCAAACCCAGGGAGAAATGCATCATTGATATACACAAAAATCAATGCACACAAAACGCTCCCTCTTTTGCTAAGCTGTTGGAACACTTGTGTAGAAATAAGTTCCTTGAGGGCAGTCACTTTTTTGTTTTTTTCCCTCTGTATTCCTTTTTCTTGGCACAGTGCATGGCACTTAGGGCTTAATTTATATTTGCTTAATTGCATGGATAGGAACTGAAATAAACGGAATTAAGATAAGCATAATCAGAGTTCAGAATTCAGGGAGAACAGATCAGGAAAGGCTCCTTAGGAGACAATGGAATATGAGCTGGGACCAGAAATATGGAAGAAGTTAGGATTAAGGGACATTAAAAGTCACCTGGCATAACCCTCTGGTGATTTTAGCCAGCATGATATAGGTCTTTAAGGTCTGGAAAGTACTTCACATATGATATCTCATTTGATCCTCTATGTTGTAGGTGCTATTATGACCATTTTACAGATGTGGAAACTGAGGCTAAGAGTAGTTACGTGATTCCCAAGGTCATACAGTTAGTATCTGAGGCAGGATTTGAACTCAGGTCTTCTGATTCCAAGTTCAATGCTCTCTATAAATTGCACTCAATGGGAAGAGCCCATTTTACGGATGAAGAAACTGAAGCACAGAGAAATGAACAGACTTTTCCAAGGTTGCACCGCTGCATTCTGTCCAATCGGAGCAGAGCTAGTGCCCTGCATGCTGAGTCTGCTTCTGTGGAATCTCATCATCTCCATCAGAAGCAATGGCAGAGATCTAATGTTCTCTTCTGTCAAAGACAAGTCACAGCATCTTTGTGCACTGTCTCCCTCTGATAAGCTCCTTGAGGGCAGTCTGTCTTGGCTTTTGTGTGTGTATCCACAATGCCATAAGAGGCCACATCTGATCAAGAATCCTGTCCACAACTGGCCTAGAAGCAGTCATCCAGGCACTGCTCAAAGTCCTCCAATGGGAAAAGGTAAGACATCACCTCCTGAGGCAGCCCATTCAAACTGCAGACAGTTGTAACTGTTTAAAAGTTTGTCTTGATATCAAGCCTAATTTGGCCTTTGCAATTTTCAATTTCTGCCCATCTCTCTAGTTCTGCCCACTGGAACCAAAAAAACCAAATCTAATACTCTTTCTAATACTTGCAGAGAGTTATCACGGTCCCTCTAATTCTTCTTCTGGCCTGAGCTGATCATGCCATCAGAACTAGACAGAAAGGCATAGACAATAAAGCGAGAAGGGTGAATTGCTCTCCTTTCTCACTTTTATCTCTTTAAACCTTTCCTTCAGTACTTGGCTTAAGCGCCACCTTGTAAATGAACCTCTCCCAGACCACTATTTCAGGAAAGTCCCAGTCACCATGTTTTTTTACTTCACTTCTATTCTCCAGCCATTTTATCCACAGTCTCTCTCCAACCAGGACCACCAGGACAATGGTCAAATCAAATCTGCCATTGTTCCTCAATGGGATGTGTCAATCTCATCCCTCGTGGTCCCTCCTTTCTGGATATAACTATCTAGACTAAGGTGTCCCTCCCTGTCCAGGTTCTCCTTCGTTTTGTTGTCTCCCCCTACTAGAATATAAGCTCCTTGAGGGCAGGGACTCTCTTTGTTTTTGTCTTTGTATCTCCAGCAATTAGCACAATGTTGGCATATAGAAAGCACTTAGTAAATGCTTTTTCATTCATTCATCTCCCCACCTTCTAGTGCTTTCCCTCCCTAAATAATCCTGCATCTATTTCATATAAAGCTATAAACGTGCCTGATAGAGGCACATTTTGCCCTCCTTCTGGAAGGCAAGAACCATTTCATTCAATCTTTTTATCCCCAGTCCCAGTCACATTGTGTGCACTTAATAAATTGTTATTCACTGATTTTCCCACCTCCCGCCACCAGAGGGCCAGAAACCCAAGGAAAACTGTGAATCCTAGGCAGTGGCCTTGGGGAGATTCCAGAGGAGGCAGAATGGAGAAAACCCAAAAAAGCTCTTTTTCTGGGAGGATTCCCAAGCCCTGTGACACCCAATAAAGCTAGGATTGTGCCTTCTGGCTGGACAGAATGTCCCCCATCTCCTTTCCAATATTCAAACAGAGCTGCTCAGTATGGCCAGCAGCCGTCATGCTGGGCTCTCCCCTTCTTGTCCCTTCAGATTTCCTAGGGCTCTGAATCCCACTGTTTTGGGCCCCCTGGAAAGTTTGGCCTCTGCATGCCGAATAAGGACACAGCAGCAAAGACTAATAAATACAAATTTATTACACTAACCTCATGGAAACTCAGTAAATTTATTCCTTTTCTTCAATAGACTTTACAACCTCATATAAATCATGTCCCACCAGGTTGGAAGCCCTTAGTACTGTTCTCCCCCACTTCCCATGTGGCAAGCAGTTTATTCTTACCCTAATCTATCTAGCCCAATGAGCTTTGAGATCCCTAGATAAATAGGGTTGGGGGCCAACCCTCAGTTGCCTCTCTGAGTTGGGTTCCCTCCTCCCTGCCCCAAAGAAGAGCATTTTACCAGCTCTGTAAAGGAGGTGGGGGGACTGAGTGTGATTTACGGGGGTGGGCTACCCAGTTGTTCCTCGGCGGGATCCCAGGCTAAAAGAGGCAGTTTGCAGAGTGCAGGCATGATGCTGCCAAAGCCAGCAACCGAATAAACACTTGGAATTCTTAAGGAGATTCTGCTGAGCTGACAGAGCCCATCAAATTTTTATTGAATACATTTCCTCCGGAGAACTTGTGTACTAAATCTAGCCCAGGATGAATTAGAGGAATAAAAATTCTGTGCACAGACTTGACTGCAAATGTACCTTTCTAGAGAAAAAGGACAAGCTTGCTCAAAAGTCATTCTCTTTCTCTCTTTGCACCAAATCCAGGTCTGTTTTTGGTCAGGAAACCCAAGAGAGGGCACCTAATCAGGAGAATGGGGGGGCCAGGAGCTACTGGCTGACCCTCTCTATTGGTTGGAAAAGAATCCTTTGTGGGAATACTAACCACCAGGGCAGAAGGATGAAAATGGAAGTTACCATCATAGCAGCCTTACCTTCCCTGGGGAAAAGAAAGAAGGTGAGCAAGATCGCTTGGGATGATCAGACAGCAACACCAGGGAGAGGCCACCCTTGGGCAGGCCCTGCTCACCTCTGACCTGGACTATTGCAATAAGCTCCTAATTGGTTTCTCTGCCTCAGCTCTCTTCCTACTCAAATACACCCTCTGGTGGTTGTCCTTCATGCTCAAAGAGGACCAAAGTGACATCACTATGTTGGGGTCAAGGCACAGTGTGTCCAACTGTGGCTGATCAGACTAGTATGGGCTCAGAAGGCTCTATCACAAGTTGGGCACAATCCATCCTTTACACAGCTCCCATATCACAGCATCATTCCTCTGCTATATACTTCAGTGGTTCCATATTACCTGCCTCTGTTTGGCATGAAAGCCCTTATTACATATCATTCCCCTCCACATACTCCATGGTCCAGTCAAACCAGCCTTCTTCCTTTTCCTCATTCATTTCACTCCATCATCTTCCATACACTGGCACTGGTTTGCTTCAATTTCTCCAATGCTCAGCCTTCTCCCCTTGTCTCTCAGATTCCCTAGTTTCCTTCAATGTTCTATGAGCTAACACTATCTGTAACTGAAGTGTCAGATTTTGGCTATAAAACTCCAGAGTATAGCCTGAACCAGATTACAGTGTAATTAAGAAATGATTAACAAAATAAATACAAGGGGGCGGAGCCAAGATGGCGGCGTAGCAGCAGCAACATATCGCAGCTCTCACATAGCTACCCCAAAATACCCATAAAATAGGACTCTAAACCAACCCTAGAACTCCAAAACGCACACAAGGATACTTCCCACTAAA
>CM053588.1:41784777-41822251 GCA_028646515.1 Pseudochirops corinnae | reverse complement strand
GTGACATAGGAGAGAATAGACTGGGGGAGGGGGGACACATTGGGATGGCTGTTTTGGGTGGGGGAAAGAGGGGGAGAAAATATGTAACTCAAAATCTTGTGGAAATGAATGATGCAATAAAAAAAATAAAAAAATAAATACAAGTATAACACAACATTAACAATGTTAATTTGTGGTTTTCTAAGGCCATTTGCTTCAGTTGGGCACCACTGGTCTACAAGAAGCTGTTTCTGAATCCTCAGCTGCTGAAGCCATGCCCTGTCCCCCATATCAGCCTATATCTGTTCCGTATATAATATCTATATATTTGGCATCACCCCAGGCTAGACTAAATCCCTCAAGGGTAGAGACTGCCTCATTTTACTCCTATCCCCACAACCTAACATAATGCCTGGTCCAAGTAAGCACTTAAAAAGACATATGGATGGACTGATTGTACCAGGTTAGGAAATCCAACATGGCTACAGAAATTCTCTAAGTCCATCTTCCTCATGGCTTAGGGCCACTAATAAAGCACAACACCCTTCTTAAGGTCACTCTTTAGGACACTGGCCAACTTATGCTTTCCCCTCTGCTTCTAGAGGTATAGTCCCTAAGGATCCAGGGGCCATAGGTAGTCTGTTGAAGGTCTCAGGCTGGACAGACTCAATGCAATCTGACAAGCATATGTTAGGTGACTGCTGTATACAAGGAGGGCAGCTAGGTGGCGGAGCAGATAGAGTGAGGCCTGGAGTTGGGGAAAACTCAGTTTAAACCCATCCTAAGACACTTGCTAGATGTGTGACCCTGGGCAAGTCACCTAACCCTGTTTGCCTCAGTTTCCTCATCTGTAAGATAAGCTAGAGAAGGTCAGTATCTTTGCCAAGAAAACTCCAAATGGAGTCACAAAGAATTGGATAAAATTGAAAATGACTGAACAGTAATATATACAATTGAATCGATCCAGTGTGGTAGCTTTATGGAAGGACATGGGATGAGAGTTGTTCAAGATTGGCAGTCAGAGGATGGGTTCTGATACTGAATCTTGGAGGAGGTATGTGCAGGGGGAGGGGGGCATCAAGGTCAATGGCCCTGCTGGAGTATTTGAGAATGAACAAAACACTGTGCTAGGCACTGGGAATAGAGATGGAGTTCAAAAGGGTCATTTCATTTTTAAGGACTGAAATATCCTTCTAATCTCTGATTAGTCAATCAACTAAGTCAACAAGCATTTATTAAGTACCCACTGTATGCCAGGAATTGGTGATACAAAGATAAAATTGAAATATCTCTCCCCTCAAGGGGCTTACTACCAGGGGGAATAACATGAATATATATAAAATATAGATGTTGAAACAAAGTAATTTTGGAGGGAGAAAGGAGCTAGCATATGAAGAATCAGGAAAGATTTAATGTAGAAGATGGTAATTGAACTGAATCATGAAGGAAACTAGAGATTCTAAGAGATGGAGGTGAAGGGGAAGTGGCATCCCAGGTAGGGGGATCAGCCCATGCAAAGGCCTAGAGGTGGAAAATGGGATGCCATGGATGAAGAACAGAGAGTAGGCCAGATTGACTCAAGGTCAGACTGAATCAAGAAGATGACAACCCAGGGAATCGTCCTTGTAAATTATCATTCACAGACTGAGGGACCTTTATTAAGGTAGCTCTTACAATTGAATTCTAAATGTGCCAATAGCCATTACTGTTTTCCAGGAAGACGACTTATTACATTGTGTCAACAAGCATCAGATGGGTCAGTGTTTAGTACTAGGAGGGGTGTGGTTGGGGGGGGAGGCATCTCCAATCAGAAGAAGTGGGTTTGAATCCTGTCTTTGCCATTTATTGGCTGCGTGACTTCAGTCAAGTCCCCTCAAACCTCTCCTCCTCAGTCTTCTAACTGGCAGGACTGGAGAGGGTGGGGTTGGGTTAGAGGATCCATCTAGAAGCAAGAGGAAATGTTTAACAACTGAATCTCTGCAAAAATGTAGGCGCAACACATTTTTGAGTTTAGTCTGGATTGGTAACATTGTCTCCAGCACTTTGTTAAGTGCAGACAATCAAGAAAACAATAGATCAATTTTGTATTTTGTAGCATTTTTTGGTAACCTGATTTGTAGCATTTGCCAGTTTCTGAAGTGTTCAAATATCAGCTCTGCCACTTACAAGGCTTCCTACCCTTTTGACCTGCGGCAAATCACTTCTCTCTGGGTTTCATTTTCCTCTGCTATAAAGTGTGAGTGTTGAATTAGATGGATGACCTGTGAGGAGCCTTCCAGCTCTAAACCTGGGATCCCCGTAAGGAGGGACAAGAGGAGAGCCGGACCGCCCGGTAGAGAGAGCCCTGGGCTGGGAGTCAGGGTGATCCAAATTCAAATCTGGCCTCAACCACTGAAGAGCTCTGGGACCCTGGGCAAGTCAGTTTCCTCAGTTATAAAGTGGAGAAGGTGGTGGCAACCACACCTTCCTCCCCCCCCCCCCTTATTGTGAGGGTCAGATGAGGTAATGTTTGAAAAGTTCTTAGCACAGCATGTGGAGGGCACATATTAGACAGTAAGTGCTTTCTTCTTCCCTTCCTTCCCTCCCTCTCTCTTTTCTTCCTTCCTTCCCTCCTTCCTTCCTCTCTTCCTTCCTCCCTCCCTCCCTCCTTCCCTTCCTTCCTCTCTTCCTCCTTCTTTCCTTCTTTCCCTTCTTCCTTCCCTCCTTTCTTTCCTGCCTCTTTCCTTCCCTTCCTCCTGACCTCCCTCTCTCTTCCTCCTCCCTTCTTTCCTTCCTGCCTCTCTTCTTTCCTCCCTACCTTCCATCCTGCCTTCTTCCCTTCCTTCCCCCTCCTTTCCCCCCTCCTTTTTTCCTACTTTTCTTCTTTCCTCCCTCCCTTGCCTCCTTCATTCCTCCCTCCCTCCTTTCTTTTCTGCCTCTCTCCTTCCCTTCCTCCTGACCCCCCCTCTCCCTTCCATCGTTCCCTCTTTCCTTCCTTCTTCCCTCCATCCATCCCTCCTTTCTTCCCTTCCTTCTTTCCTCCCTCCCTTCCTCCCTCTCTTCTCTCCTTCATTCCTCTCCCTCCTTTCCTTCCCTTCCTTCCTTCCCTCCTTCCCTCCTCCTTCCCTCCTTCTCTCCATCCCTTCCTTCCTTCCTTCTTTCCTTCCTTTCTTCTTTCTTTCCTCCTTCCCTCCTTTTCTTCCTCCTTCCCTTCCTCCCTTCCCTCTTTCCTCCCTTCCACCCTTCCTTCCTCCCACCACCCTTACAGTCTTAGTATTTTGAGGGGCAGAAACCAAAGCCACAGAACAAAACCCCCCAAACAACTGGAAGGGCACATCTGGTCAGGCAATATTGGCAACGAATCCCCAAGCCAAGGCCTTTCCCTTCATCTTGTGTTTCCGACACGGGGTCTCAGGCGTCTCATTTACTTCCCCAAACAAATTTGCTCGTTTTCCCCCCTCTGTTAACCTTTTATCAGATTGATGCCTGGCTCTGGAATTATTGCTGACTGGGAGGCTTGCATCCCAGGGAGAGTCCCCCCCTCCCCTTCCCCCCCCCCCCCCCCGCAACCCTATCCTCCCCGAGAAGGGTTTCGGAAGAACACCCTGGGATCTGTTTATTCACCTCCTTCTTTCTTGGCTCACAGCTCGGGCAGATAAACATGCCGACAGCAAGGACAAACAAAGACACATGTGAACAGGTGGAGAGTCAATGGCCGTGCGCAAGGCAGTTTTCCTTATTCCCTGAGCTGCCGCTGGGGCGGAATGTCTAACTCAACATCAGCTCCCGCTGGGGGCTCGGCCCGGCTCCGCGGAACGCGGGCTCACTATGGCTCCAGCCTCTTCTGGCGCTGGCTCTAACAAGGTGGCTTTCCTTGGCCACGAGGAGATGGAAAGAAGGCGTACTGATCAGAGGTCAAAGACAGTCCTAAGATTCGAAAATTCGAGCCTGGGGGGTCATCAGAGGCCGTCTAGGCTAGCCCCTTTATTACGGATGAGGAAACTCAGGCCCAGAAAGGCGAAGCTGCTTCTCCAGTACTACACAGGTGGTAAGAAGCAAAGGTGTGCAGCGGCACCCAGAGGACTCCATTCCACTACTGTCTCTTGATCTACTATCCTGAATTCAAATTCTGCTTTTGTGACCTTGGGCAAATCATTTTCCTACTCAAGTGATCATAGGATCATAGATTAATGGTAATAATGATGATGATGATTCTAAAGGCTAACATTTAAAAAACACTTTAAGTCTGATAAAACCTTGGGCAAATCATTTTCCTACTCAAGGGATCATAGGATCATAGATTAATGGTAATAATGATGATGATGATTCTAAAGCTAACATTTAAAAAACACTTTAAGTCTGATAAAACCTCATAAATATTATCTCTTTTGAGCCTCACAAAAACACCATCAAGCATTATTCAGAGCCCAGTGCAAGTGTGAGTTGTTGCTGTTCAGTCTTTCAGTCATGTCACTCTCTGTGACCATCTTTGCGGTTTTCTTAGCCAAGATAACTGGAGTGGTTTACCGTATCTGTGCTAAGCCTTGGAGATATAAAGAAAGGAAGAAAAAAAAATCCCTGCTCTCAGGAAGCTGACAGTCTAAGGAGGGAGAGAACATACAAGCAACAATGGACAAATAAAATACAGAAAAGATAGATTGGAAGTAATCTCAGAGGGCAAGCACTAAAAATGAGGACTGGGAAGGGCATCTTATGGAAAGTGAGGCTCATTTTACAGATGAGGAAACTGAGGCAAACAGGGTTAAGCGACTTGCCCAGGGTCACACAGTAAGTCTTTGAGGCTAGATTTGGACTCAGGAAGATGAGTCTTCCTGACTCCAGACCTGACATTCTATCCACTGTGCTACTGAGTGAGACAGTTCAAATCCAGCTTCAGACACTTACAGGGTGGGTAACTCTGAGTAAGCCATCTAACTTCTGTCTGCTTTAGTTTCCTCATCTGTAAAATGGAGGTTATAATAGAACCTACCTCCCAAGGTTTTTGTGAGAATCAAATGAGATAATATACGTGAAATGCTTGCAAACTTTAAAATGCTATATAACACCTCCTCCTCCTCCCCCCTTCTCTTCCTCCTCTTCCCTCTCCTCCTCTTTCTCTCCTCTTCCTCTCCTCTTCCTTCTTCTTTTCCTCTTCCTCCTCCTCTTTCTTTTCTTCCTCCTCTTCTCCTCCTCCTCCATCATCATCATCATCATCATCACATACAAACAAGGAAATGAATTGCTTGAGGTCACACAGCTGGTAAATTATCCAACACAGGATTTCAAACTCAGATCTTTCTGACTCCAGGTTCACCATTCTATCAACTGTGCCACCTCAATGCCCTAACATTGAGATTGTTCAAAAAGATAGAGAAGAATAAAAGATTTGGCAGACACATCTGGCCAGGTGACATCTGTAAATGAATCAGTGAGTCTAGACCTGTCTCTTTATCTCTCACTCTAGACACAATAGACCAAGTTTTAGTGGCTATCTAGTTCCATCTCTCCATTTTACAGGGAGAAAACTGAGATCAGGGAGGTCAAGCAGCTAGTCCAAGGTCACACAGGTAGTAAGTGACAGAGGCAAGATTTGAATCCAGGTCCAAATCCTGTGCTTTTTGCACCATGTCAAGCTCAGTCTCATCTTCTATTCAATGAGGGTATTGGCTGGGATGATCTCAGATGTCCTTTCCCTCGCTATTATTATTATTATTATTAAATAAAATGTATCTAGTGCTTTAAGATTTATGAAACTCCTATTCAGTCACCTCCAGTGGCTCCTTTATTGCCACAGGATCAAATACAAAATCCTGCCCTTTATAATCTGGCCCCTTCCTACCTTTCCAGTCTTCTTCCACGTGTTCTGCGATCCAGTGACACTGACCTCCTGGCTGTTCCTAGGACAAGACACTCCATATCTAGTCCCCAGGCATTTTCCCTGGTTTGTCTCCATGCCTGGAAAACTCTCCCTCCTCTTCCCCAATTAGCTTTCCTGGCTTCCTTCAGCCAAAGCCTCACGTTCCATAAGATGCCTTTCTCAGTCCTCATTTTTAGTGCTTGCCCTTTGAGATTATTTCCAATTTATCCTTTCTGTATTTTATTTGTACATTCCTTGTATGTTGTCTTCCTTGTTAGACTGTCATCTCCCTGAGAGCAGGGATTTTTTTTCTTCCTTTCTTTATATCTCTGAGGCTTAGCACACTGTCTCATACATTGTAGTCTCTTAATAAAGACTTGGCTTGACTTGATTTTACGGGAAATAACTCATTTGAACTTACCAACAAACCTGTGAGGTGGGTCCTGTGGGTATTACCACCCCCATTTTACAGATAAGTGAGCTGAGGCTCAGACAGTAGGTGACATCATCACATAGCTACTAAGAGTCAAAAGCCAGATTTGAATTCAAGTCTATGTTGACTTCAGATCCAATGTTCTAGTTCAGCGGTTCTCAACCTGTGGGTCTCAGGGGTTGCCTAAGACCATCAGAAAACACATATTTTTAATGGCCTTAGGAACCGAGACACTGCTCCTCTATCCATCTCCAGGCTGGTCTGCCCACATGCAGATATGCCCACATATGAGTATTAAAGGGCTGTGGCATTAGGAAGGTTGAGAACCACTGCTCTAGCTGATAGAAAACATGCCTCTCAAATCCTCTGATCCTAGGATTCCCTGAAATTTGACTCTGTATCTTCAACCAGGGCTGCAGGCTAGAGTGTTTGGCCCCTGTCTTTTCCCTTGTTACTCAGGCTTAGAAACAAATCTCAGAGGGAATAACTAAGTTATGACCACTCAGTCCAATCCTCCTCATGACTTGCCCAACCTGCTTTTTTCTGTCAATCTAGACTGTGGGCCTGGGGCAAAGTGTCTGATTCTGGCCTTCGGCCACTCAAGTTGCTGGTCCAGTTCCAAGTCTGACCCATGGAAGAGGCTTCCTGCCTCATGCATGGGGCGCATATCACCGGATGGGACCCAGTTCTCCTGAATAAGAAGTCATGTCTGCGTTTCACAGCGAAAGTAAAAATAGTGTGTTTCCCGACTGATGTTGGAGCTTCTGTGAGGACTTGGGTCACCACTCTACCCTGACAAATTCAGTGAGTCCCAGCCCCTTCAAGGGAATTGTTCTAGCAAGTGACCTGGAGAGACGTCACAGACATCGTTCTTTCTGCACGTGGTGGGTGATGGATTTACCACTCACTCAAGGAGACTGAAAGATGGTGGTGCAGGGGAGGTGGGCAGGTGGGGCGGCTACCAGTGGCCTAATCTATTAGTCCAGGCCCTGAATGCTCTTCCAAGAGCTCTCTCCACCTGTCGGCCTCCAAGCTACAATGATGGACACTGGCTATCTCCTGTGCCGAGCAGTGGCCTCTTGTTGGACCTGGCTTTGTCAGGTCAGATGGGCTCATGGGTTGCATAATCATTTCATTTAATAGCTAGTACCTTACATGTGTTATCTATTTGATCCTCACAACAATCCTGGGAGGTAGTGCTGTTATCCCCAATTTATAGATGAGGAAACTGAGACTGAGTGGTTAAATGACTGTCCCAGGGTCACATAGCTACTAAGTGCCATGACAGGGGTGGAGAACCTGCATCCTCAAGGTCCCACGTGGCCCTTTAGATCAGCGGTTCTCAACCTGTGGGTTATGTTCAATTTGTAACAATGAAAATACATCCTGCATATCAGATATTTACATTACGATTCATAACAGTAGCAAAATTATAGTTATGAAGTAGCAACAAAAATAATTTTATGGTTGGGGGTCACCACAACATGAGGAACTGTATTAAAGGGTCGTGGCATTAGGAAGGTTGAGAACCACTGCTTTAGATCCTCAAGGGTGGCCCTTTGACAGAATCCAAAATTCATGGAACAAATCACGCATGGCCCTCTAGGTCCTCAAGTGCTGCCCTTTGATGGAATCCAAACTTCACAGAATTCTGTGGATTCAGTCAAAGGGCTGCACTTGAGGACCTAGAGGGCTACATGTGGCTTCAAGGTCACAGGTTCCTCTCCCCTGGCCCAAGACAAGATCTGAACTCAGGTCTTCCTCACCCCAATCTATGTATCTATGTAATCTATGTCCAATCTGACTCTATACACTGGTCATGTTATATTTAACACTTTGTGTTACTTCTCACATATATGTTTCTCCCTCTTTAGACTGTAGGGTCTTTAAGAACAGGAAGCTCCGAGCAGAGTCCCTGGCATTTAGAAGGGACCTTAATAAATACTTGTTAATTAATTGATTACTTTGTGTCTTCTTAAAATATACTTTTTTCACATACATGTTATTTCATCCTTTAAAATCTTCAGTTAGAGCAGGGGTTGTTTTTTTTTTTTAATTTTTTTCTTTGTTTTCCTGGTACCTAACACAGTGCTTGGAAATTGTGCATGTTTAATGTTTTGGGTTTTTTTGATTGTTTGATATTCCAGTAGGTTTCTTGCTCAACATCTCAGGTTATGAAGTCAAGAGCTCCTAAGCTAGCTAATCTACAGTCAATTCTGTCCATGAAAGGCACCCTGCTGGCCCACAGACGTGTCAGAAGAGCAGCCTCTTCACCCACCATGCCCATGCAGATTGGACACTAGAGGGATTTCTCTTTAACCAAGCAGCACCCTGGAAGCCAATAGCCAATAGCACGAATGGACAGGAAACTTGTGCCAGAGATAAAATGTGCATGGGAAGGTTTTCCATTTAATCAGAACTCCCCACACCCCCTCTGCCAGCAACTTTTGCAATGTGATCAGCCCGTTGAACAACAGACCCATTCGGAGCATCAGACAAATCATAATTACAATTATCAGTGAGTGACAGAGCCAAATGGGAAAAATGCTCAATAACACATTTGCCATTCTCCTCGATGCAAGGCATTCCCCACCCCACCCCAATCCCATTCTCTGCCACTCATAAGGATGTGGGTTTGCCATCTGGGTGGAAACAATTATTAGATTTTTCAATTATTTATGAGCTTGTATCTCTCACTTCTCCGCAGCAGCCTAATAAATGTCCAACAAGTTTTTCCCTGTCTTGCTCTCTGGGTGGGGGCAGTCACTGGGCTTGTTGGAGGCATAGGGTTTCTCTCTTTACTTTGCAAACACATACAGCATTCTCTGGGACACAGGGTCTGCCTGAAGTCATCAGACAATAGGATTCAGAGTTGGAAGGGGTTTCAGGCACCATCTAGTTCAATGGCATCATTTTACCAATAAGAAAACTGAGGTCTAGGGTAAGGAAGTAAACTGCCTACAGTCATACTCGATTCAATTCAACTTGACAGGCGTTAATTAAACACCAACTCTGTGTCAGGGACTGTGCCAGGGGACGAAGATACAAAGACAAAAATAAAAGAGTTCCTGTCCTCATGGAGCTTACATTCTATTGGGTAAAATACAGCAGAACCAGCATTTTAGTTCAAATCTTTTAACTCCATTTCCCCACTGCTCTGACTTCCTTCTTATATAATATATACTTACAGGTCTCAGACCCCCATGCCTACGTACACAAAATACCTAGGTTTTATGGTCAAAGACTCTAGGTCAAATTCAATGAGGAAATTTAATAGGACCATAGACCTGGAGAGGGAAGGGAACTCAGAGGCCATCTGGTTTAGCTTCCTTGTTTTTACAGTTAAGGAAACTGAGGCTTAGGGAGGTGAAACTTGCCTATGGTCACCCAAGTAGTAAATACTGGAGGAAGGAACCCAGTTCTTGTAACTCCAGAGCCTGTGCTCTTTCCACTGTACTAAAGAAAAGTCACACTAGAAGATGAGCAAACAACTCCACAAGTCTAAGATGGAAGAGGCAGAGCCGGACGGTAGCTTCTCAGAAGAAAGAGCTGGATGGCTTTAGGGGACTGCAAGCTCACTTTGTATTAATAGTGTATAGCAGTGAAGAAAGCTAATGAGATTTTAGACTACTGAATGCATATAAGGGGTATGGTTTCCAGGACTACAGAAATCATAGTACCTCTATATTCTGCCCTCATCAAACCATACTTAAAATATTTTATTTAGGGGCGGCTAGGTGGTGCAGTGAACAGAGCACCGGCCTTGAAGTCAGGAGGACCTGAGTTCAAATCCAGCCTCAGACACTTAACACTTACCAGCCGTGTGACCTTGGGCAAGTCACTTAACCCCAAATGCCCTGTCCTCCTCCCTCCAAAAAAAAAAGCAATTTTTAAAAAAATTTAGTTCTATGTGCCATATTAGGGGCAGTTAGGTGGCATAGTGGATAAAGCCAAGAAGACTCATCTTCTTGAGTTCAAATCTGGCTGCAGACATGTACTAACTGTGTGACCCTGAGCAAGTCATTTAACCATGCTTGCCTCAGTTTCCTCATCTGTCAAATGAGTGGAAGAAGAAAATGGCAAACATTCTAGTATCTTTGCCAAGAAAACACTAAATGGGATCACCAAGAGTCCAACATGACTGAAATGATTGATCAACAACACTCAAGGACAGACATTGATGAACAAAAATGTGTCAACAGAAATTGACCAAGATGGTGAAGGGGCTTGAGTCCACACCATAGGGAAACCAGTTGAAGGAACCTGGAGGTATTTAGCTTGGAAGAGAGAAAATTTTAAGTACTTAGTGTTCTTAACTATTTAAAGGGCTATCATATGGAGGAAGGATTAGACTCTCTGTTTAGACCCAGAAAGAAGAACCAGGAAAAATGGGTGGGTGGACACTGAAGAGAAGCTTATCTAGACTGGATATAAGGGAAAACTTAATAAGAATTATCCCTATCCCCAAAAGGAATAGCCCACCTCTGAAAGTAAAAGCTTGTCTCTCCCTAGAAGTCTTCAAACCAGGGCAGGATGGCTGCTTGTCTGGTATGTTGTAGAAAGCATTCATGTTCTGGACTGAGTTGGCCCAAATGGCCTCTGAGATTTAGTCAGGCTTGCCTTCAAGTCTCCTATGAGTGCTGCTATTTCTGACACTAATATTCAGGATTTTGGACCCTCTCTGCCTAGGCAATCATGGGGATTCCCTGAGTTCTTTGACGAGGAGGACCCCACATGAGAAAAAACAGTAACAAAATCCCCTACAAGGCTGTGGCCAAGTTCACCTTTTATCCCAAGAATATCTATATATGTTTGAAAAACGGTAAGTATCACAAGAACTGATGTTTATGCTGGGACTTCAATTTGTCAAAACACTTTTTGGGGATCATGGACTTACAGAGAGAAGGGACCTTAGAAGCCACTCATTTCTTCTTACAGGTGAGGAAACAGAGGAGTTTCTGAGAAATTAAATGAGTTGTCCATGGTCATAGAGCTGATGCAATACTGGGCAAGGAGCTAAAGGTCATTCTATCTCCATTTTACACATGAAGAAACTGAGAGACCAGCTAAAGTGGCTTGCTTCTAGATATGGTGTCCTATCTACTTTACTTCAACGCATCTCTCTCTCTCTCTATCTCTCTCTTTCTTCTTTCTCCTCTCTCCTCTCCTCTCTGTCTCTCTTCTCTCTGTCTCTGTCTCTGTCTCTCTCTGTCTCTCTCTCTCTGTCTCTGTCTCTCTGTCTCTCTCTGTTTCTCTCTGTCTTTCTCTCTCTCTCTCTGTCTCTCTCTCTCCTCTCCTCCTCTCTGTCTCTGTCTCTCCTCTCTGTCTCTGTCTCTCTCTCTCTCTTCTCTCCTCCTCTCTTTCTCTCTCTCTCTTCTCTCCTCCTCTCTCTGTCTCTCCTCTCTCTCTTTTCTCTCTCTCTGTCTCTCTCTCTCTGTCTCTGTCTCTCTCTCTCTCTCCTCTCCTCTCCTCCTCTCTCTGTCTCTGTCTCTCTCTCTCTGTCTGTCTCTCTTCTCTCTCTCTCTGTCTCCCCCCTCTCTTTCTGTCTCCCCCCTTCCTCCCCCCTCTATGTGTATATGTATATTTCTCTGTCCGTTTTTAATCTGTCTCTGTTTTTGTCTGTCTCTCTCTCTGTGTTTCTCTATGTGTCTCTGTCTATATCTGCCTCTGTCTCTATCTAACAGTCTCTCCCTCCCTCCAGGAGAGAGGCTGGCATATTTATGGAAGCATTTAGAGATTTATAGCTTGCTGGCATGAACTCCATGGGCTCCCAGGAATTCTCAGCCCATGGGCTGGGAACCAGTCACTGATGTACTTTTTGCCTAGCCCTTCTTGCCTTAGTTGGAGCCTCAGGAACACGACCTTATTCCTCCTTGATTTCTGCTTTCATCTGATCCATCCAAGCCCTGTCTGTTGTCCTGGAGACTTAATCTCTTGCCCACATGACCTACAGTACCTGCTAGATTCCAGTGGCTTAGATGCCCTCCCACTTCTAGCTGCTTCTGGCTCTTGTTGGTCAGACCTATCCCACTGTGTCTCAGCAGGGCACAGTATCACTTGCACAGGTCGTTGACTGGGAGGATTGAGTTAATTCATACTTTCAGGTAGTGGACATTCAGATGAGGCTTTTCAATGGACCTCCTGCCTAGTAAGGAATAAACATCTCTGATCCGGAGCAAACATGTTCCCCCTCAGCTAACATCTTGGTAGGCAGGAAAGCCAATCTCCTAGGAAAGGTTTTACCTGAGCAAATATAAATTTGGAGCTGCTTTTTTTGAAGCTTAAAAAAAAAGAAAGGAAAAGCACATTGGAAAAAAAAATCACAGTCCATTAAATCTGCATTTCTTGAAAGAAAAAGTCAAAAAGCTATCTCCTCATCAAACGTAGGTATTTATACAGAGTGGAAATTTTTAAAAAATATTCCAAGGGAATAGAAAACATACTAGGGTTTACTATTGCTGGTCACCTGCATTGACAAGCCGCAGAACAGGGTAAATGGAGCCCTGAATTTAGAGTTGAGAGAGACCTGAGTCTGCAGTCCAGTTCTGATGTGCATGAGCTGTGTGACCCTGGGCAAGTCCCGTAACTTCCTTAAGACTTCCCTTCTTCATTCATACAATGGTAGAACAATTCTCACATTACCTCCCTTGAATCATAGGAATGGGATTTATTAAGCAGGGGGCATTGACAAAACGTTCTGGGATCCCTTATCCCAGAGGGATAAAATTTATAATAAGGATAAAGGCAGTGCTTAATTAGTAAGTGTTTATTAACCAACCAATTAAAACTCATTTCTCAAACTGTACTAGGCAACAATCAATCCACTAGCCTCTGTAAAGCACTCATGTGCCAGCCATAAAGGTGAATGCACATATATACTGTGTATATATACACATACATACATATATATTATACATGTATATTGTACATACAGTATGTACAATAAATATGTCATGTTGCTTATATGCGTAAACACATTTTATAGATGGATATAGGGCAGCTCTTTGGCACAGTGGGTAGAGCACTAGGCCTGGAGTCAGAAAGATTTGGGTTCAAATCCATTCTCAGACACTTACTAGCTGGGCAAGTGACCTTGGGAAAGTAATTTAACCCTTTTGCCTCAGTTTCTTTGTCTGTAAAATGAACTGGCAAATCACTCCAGCATCTTTGTCAAGAAAATTCCAAATAGGTTTACTACTGAAAATGATTAAACAATAATAAACATATGATTTTGAAAGTGATTTTGAGAGGGAGGTCATTAGTAGCTAGGAGGACCAAGGGAAATTTTTATGAAGAAGCTGTTGCCCGATTGGAATCTTTTTTTTTAAGGGGGAAGGCAAGGCAATTGGGGTTAAGTGACTTGCCCAAGGTCACACAGCTAATAAGTGTCAAGTATCTGAGGCTAAATTTGAACTCAGGTCTTCCTGACTCCAGGGTTGGTGTTCTATTCATTGTACTACCTAGCTGCCCCCCAATTGGCATCTTAAAGGAAGAGGAACTCTATGAGGCAGAGGTGAGGAGGGAAGGCATTCCAGGAATGGGGTAAAGGCCAGTAGGAAGGCATAGATATGCCAGGCTGTTATTTCCTGGGGCTACAAAGACAAAACCAAATGGTCCCACCTTCTATGGAAAGGTTTCCTTAGTCTATGGGTTCTTCATTAGGGGTCCCTGATGATTTATAAATCTATATTTTGATAACTATATTTCAATAGAATTGTTTCCTTTGTAATCCTCTGCATTTTATTCTATGCATTTAAAACTGCTTCTGAGAAGGGTTCCAGGGGCCTTTCCAGACTGACTGCCTAAGGGGTCCAGGCCACACAAAAAGACTCAACAACAAAACAACAGTAGTGCTCTATCTCGCTACCTGTCTGTCTCTAGATAGAAACAGCCTCAGCCTTTGAGTCAATCAGACCTTGGAGCTTCAGAAAGCTCCAAGAAAGGCAGAACTTTGAGGCAGGTTCACTTGTCTTCCCTTATCAGCTTTCGGGAACCTGGTGAGCTGCCACATACAGACTGGTAGGGGATGTCCGAGTCCAGACTTCAGACATTATCTTGCTGACTAAGGCTCAGGTCACACACAGATAAACTCCTTTCTAGGTCCCTAAACATAAAATCAACTGAAACATTATCTGGTTTGAATTAGGACAGATCAAATACCCACAGGCCTTTGCATCCAATCCTGCTTTCATCCCAGTTCATGAAGTAGAGCTGTATTCTCTCCCCCTTTTTTTTTGACAGGTAAAATTCTCCTTCTCAAAACCCCTACATCAGCCTCCTTGCTCTCTTCCCAAAGGGATTATGGGTTTAGAGTTGGAAAGGAACCAAGAGGTCATCTAGTCCAATCCTGTCATTTTGTATATGAGGAGCTCCTGATGTCAACCGGTACTCATTCCAGTACTGAGGGAAGGAAAAAGCCAACCTAACTTAGCACGAAAGGACTTGCTAAGCTTCACATTAAAATCAGTGTCCTAAAGGATTTCCAGAAGGAAAGCACAACTTTACAAGTACAAGATGGAAGAGGTGTGTTTAGGAAGAAGTTCATATGGAAAAAGACTGGGGCAAGGAGTTATTGGTTCAAAATGAGGAAACATCCAAGAAACCTAACTTATTCTTAGACTACATTAAAAGGGGCAGGTGCAGTGATCAGAAGCAGATGTCTCCACTCATCCCAGGTCCCAATTCCCCATTTCCATCACCTCAGCAGCATCCTCGGATCCTCACTCTCCCTCACTCCTATGTGTCCAATCTGTTGGCAAATCTTACCATTTCCATAGCCATAACCTCTCTCAAATCAGACCCCTTCTCTTAAACCCCTGGTTCAAGGTCTTCTCACTTCTCTCCTAGATTATGGCAATAGCCTCCTAACTGGTCTCCTGCCTCAAGTCTCCTCCAGTCCATCCTCCACACAGTGGTCAAATGGATTTTCTTTAGGCACGATGTGATCATACTCCCCTACTCAATGTACTCCGGTGTTTTTCCTCTTGCCTCTAGGATCAAATGGAAACTCCTCCATAACAACCTGGCCCCACCTTACCTTTTCCAGCCTCACTGGACATTACTTCCACTTCCAGACAATTTGTTCCAGTCACTCTGTTCCTCATACATGACACATCTCCCACCTCTGCACCTTTGTATCCCTCCTCCATCCCTCAAATGTTCACCCTCCTCACCTCTACCTCATAGAATCCCACCCTTTCTACAAAACACAGCCTGAGTCTCCTTCTACATAGAACCTTTGCTGATTGCCCTAAACGCTGACTCCCTCACTCCCAAACTACCTTGTTCATTTATTTATTTGTACTTGGTCTCTTTATACTTATTCTGTGGCTGTATGGTCACTAGTCAAAGATATGTTCAGGTACAAATTGAGCTAGGTGGCACAGGGGATAGAGTTTGGGCCTCGGAGTCAGCAAGGTCTGAGTGCGGACCTAACTCAGACATTAGTTATGTGACTTAAGTCACTTAATTTCTCTTAGCCTCAGTTTTCTCAACTGCAAAATGGGGATAATTATAGCACTTACTTCACAGAGTTGTTAGCAAGATCAAATGAAATAATTTATGCAAAGTGCTTTGAAAACCTTCACACATAAAGGCTAATGCATTATTAGATGGCCCCTGAAGTCCTTTTACATTCTATGGAAATGAGAGAGCATTTTTTCCTCAGAACTAAGTCCTTCCACCCCACCCTAGACCCCAAGCATGACTCATGGTGAAAACCAAGTTAAGAGCTGGATGTCCTTTTGAGAGAAACAATATGGCACCTGAGCTCCTCGGAAGGTCTGCTGGAGAGGTGCAGGCATGGCAGGATCTCAAGGCCAAGGTGGCTTTACCTGAATGTCAATGGGCTCCGGCAGTAGGTTTGCATTGCCAATGTGAGAGCAAGCAAAGTCCAAAGAAAGGCTGCCCATCACTGGGTTGGCTTTCCAACAGGAAACATTAGGAGTGACTTATTTTAAACATGATTATCTTCTTCAGAGTGAAAGATAAAAGACGGCTTGAGCAGCCAAATTGTTTTGGCTCAGAGATCATTTTAAATATCATTTCCTTGAAAAAGCTGACCAAACTGGCCAACGGCTCTACAACTATGAAGCTTAAGGAAAAATAAAAAATACCACTCATCTAAACTGCGGAAATATTTGTCATCTTGTTTGTAGAGTTCTCCACCACTGAGCTTCCACCCCTGCTATACCTTAACTAATAACCAAAAGCAACACAACACCCAAGTAACATTTTAAATAACTGAAAATTCAATACCACTCACTGAAAATGTAATGAACCATTTTTTTCCCCTTATGGGTTTACCATAAAACCTAGGCTTGGGATTCATTCAGTACACTTCTCAGCACTACCAGGGGTGGGGGGGGTGCTGCTACATTTGCTTCAATGCAAAGAAAAATTTACCAACCACTGGAACAATTCCAAAGAAGAATATGATGCCTTAGGAGAACATGGGCTCCCTGTCTTCTTAACTGGGGTCTTAAAACACAGGCTGGATGCTCCCTTATGGGTACAGCGGGGATGCATTTTCAAGGACAGTTGGAGTGAATGTCTCTAAGGCTCCTTCTTACTTAGAGCTTCTGATAAGAATTGTTGAAAAGGGAAATATGCTGCCTTATTAGGTAGTTGACTGCCCATCACTACAAGTATTCAAGGGGGCATCTAGGTGGCACAGCAGATTGAATGCTGGGCCTGAAGTCAGGAAGACCGATCTCCCTGAGTTCAAATCTAGCCTCAGACACTTGGTATCTGTATGACCCTGAGTAAATCACTTCACTCTATTTGCCTCAGTTTCCTCATTTGTCAAATGAGCTGGAGAAAGAAATGGCAAACCACTCTAGTATCTTTGCCAAGAAAGCTCCAAATGGAGTCACGGAGAGCCAGACACAACTGAAATGACTGAACAACAACAACAAAACAAATACTCAAGTGTCAGATGGATGCCCACTTGTTGGAGATTTTGTAGAGAGATTTTTGTTCGGGGATTCCTTAGCTTGGGTGACCTTCGAGTCCTACCAATTGAGAGGTTTGGACCTCCTGTGTTCCAGAACATCATTGAGTTCTATGGCTTTGTGGCTACAAGGGACCTTCAGATAATTATCTCCTTCAAGGTGAATAAATACCAAGAATATCTCATTTTAGGGTGGTCTTCATGGATAGAAAAGATACTGGGAATCCTATATAGCGTTTGCTTGGGGTGGGTTAAATGGAGGTCTGCCCAAAGGGCATGGGGGATGGACAAAGCAACCTTCTAGGCTTGCAGACTGAACTAGGCTTACAGACTGAACTGCTCTGACGGAGTTCTGAGTTATCTTTGCCTTAAAGGCCAGACCCAGGAACTCTGCCACAAGGTAGTCATTTGGTTAGCCTTTGATGGTTGCCACCCCACATTAGGAGACGAAGAGGAAGAACTTCCTACATTGGATGGATATTCAGCTAGGTAAAATCATTCTTGAGGAACCAAAAAAGAATGGGTCAACCAAGCACAGGACCTCTACTCAAGAGCCTCCCATAGATCTCTCTTGTTCATTAAATAAAATACCAACTCTTCTGCCTTGCATTTTCTGCTGCCTTTCACTTTCATCTGGCACCAGCCTCCTTTTCAGGCTCAGTTCACTCTTGACCACCAATCAACTTTCTGGACAAATTGGCCTGTTTGTTGTGCCATCCCTTGCCTGGGCCATTGCAATGGCTTCCTAATTGGTCTCTCTGCTTCAAGTTTCCATCCTTGCCAAACTATCCTCTGCACAGCTGCCAAAGAAATCTTCCTCCAACCCAAGGTCTGATGATGTCACTATTTTGCTCAAAATGTATCAGGGGTTCCCTCTTGCCTCTAGGATAAGACACAGATTCCTTTGTTGGCACCTCAAGTCCTTCCTCATATGGATCCAACTTTTCTTTCCAGGCTGATTTCATATTCCTTCCCCTCCCGTACTCTACATTTCAGCCAAATTGGACGATTTAATGCTCCCTTTATAGGACACTATACCTCCTGTCTCTGTACTTTTATAGACTGTCTCCCATGCCATGAAGGGAGGAAACATTTATTAAGCCCCTACTATGGGCCATAGGTTGTTCTAAACACCTTTCAAATTATATCATTTAATCCTACAACAACCCTGGGAAATAGGGGCTATTATTATCCCCATTCTACAATTGAGGAAATTGAGGCAGGCAGGGGTTAAGTGACTTGCCCAGGGTTTTAAAGCTAATAAGTATCTGGGACTGGATTTGAACTCTGGTCTTCCTGACACCATGTTCAACACCATATCCACTGTCTCCTTTTACTTCTGAAGGGTCTCTTGTTTTACCCCTACCTCTTGGAATTCCCTAATTCCTTTCAAGGTTCAGCTCAAGCGTTACCTCCTACAGGAAGCCTTTCCTGATAACCAGTTACTAGTGGTCTTTTCTTGTCAAGTTACCTTTTACATACTTTGTATTTGCTGATCTAGATACATGTTGTTTCTCTTCAGCAAGATGTAAGTTTCTTGAGGGCAGGAGCTGATTATTTTTATTTTGCATCTCCAGTGCCTAAATAATTCCAGGCTTAACAAATGCTACCTAGACAGAACTGAAATGGATCTTGTGAGGTTGGGTGGTGAAAGCGTTATTACCTCCAGTTTATAGATGGACAAATAGAAGCAAACGGAGAGTTGAAATGATGTGCCCCTGACCGCACCACCTCAGTGCCTGCTACCCATCACTCTTTCTACTACAGCACACTGTCTTTCAAACTGTGCTACAAAAATACCCACAACATTTCAGAAGATGAAACAACTGCTTTCTTTTTTTCTTTGGAAAGACCACAAAGAAGACTCTAACAGATTTGAATGGGAGATAATTGCAAGAAGCGACAATGACAAAGGAAAATACAAATTTGCGAGGTGAGTGGCAGCCACAGACAAAGGCTGGATTTCTGGAAATAGAGTCTGAACCAGCCAGGGAGAGCCCCAATCAACTCCCCAGCATGGAGAGAAGCAAAAAAGGACTGAGGACAATTCCAGGTCAGAGTCTCAGGCTCAAAAATGAACGTGTTCCCCAGGAAAAAAAGAGTTCCTTCTAGAAAGCAGTCACTTCCCATCTCTGGATCATAAGAAAGCTACCTCTAAGGGGATTTGGGGGACATGGGGTCTCTTATTCAGGGACACTCTCATCAGCAGTACAATGTTTGAGGTCAGAAGCCAATAGGAAAGCTAACTCCAGAGTCATTCCTTTCTTTTCTGGGCAATATTGGCTTTCTGGCCAGGAAAAGATTGTATTTTAATTCCATTCTTGTTAATTTTGATTCTGTATGGGGCAGGCTAACTATTGTGCTGCCCAGGCAGATCAATTTCCCAGGTAGTGACCTTGCATTTTTTACAGTAGCCTCTTATGATACCCTATGCTTGAAACTGACCAAACAGCCATTTTAACTAGACTTCAGTTCAGAACACAAATTAGGGATGAGAAAAGTGACACACATCCCTCTAGGGCCCCTGGCTGCCTGGGATGGAGGAGGAGGCAGCCTCTCCCAACCTTTTGGCCTTTGCAATTTCCTGGTAGTGAAATGGGAAAGCATTAGATCGCTTTCCAAAGATCTAAGCAGTCATCTGGCCCTGGGACGCACTAGCGTGAAAGAGACTGAAGCTGGGCATCATAGGCTTTCTGATTCTGGAAATCTCTTGAGTCACCTTAAAGATGGGATCTGTTGTGTGTGGAAGATCCTGAACCCAAACAGGGGGAGATTTTCAGGGGGAGCATCTAAATCCTTGGGCCACTTAAAGTTGCTGCCAGTGATTTTATCAAATCTAATCTCCTTGAGGTCAGGCACTGCTTCATTTCTGTCTTCTGGCATCTAACTCAGCGCCTGGCATATGTTGTTGTGCAGTCATTCAGCTGTACTGACTCTGTGACCCTGTGGACCATACTTTCCATGGGGTTTTCTTGACAAAGATACTGGATTAGTTTGCCATTTTCATCTCTATTTGGATTAAGGTAAACAGAGGTTACTGCCCAGGGTCAAACAGCTAGTAAGTTTAGGAGACCTAGACTTGAACTCTTCCTGACTCCAGGCTTAGCACTCTATCCACTGAGCCACCTAGCTGCCTCTCCTGGCATGCAGTAGGCACTTAATACATGCTTCTGGCATGAACCTGAGGTCCTTCACCATACTGATTGCTTTCTCTTGGACACCATCCAGTCTTTCAATGTCCTTTCTGTCATAGCTGAGAGTTGAATCTTCTGACTCCTAATCCATCAGCTTCTGAAAATGGAGTTATATGGACAAGTACCTGTCTTTGAAGAATAGGGAAGGGTTAATGAGTTAATTCATTTAGGACTCAACTTAGCAGCCCCTTTGGACCTGGGAGCTCTGGTAAAAAGCTCTACATATGTTATCCTTGAATGCTGTTGTCTCCCCAACACCTTGGAAGGCAGGGGAGTTTCCATGTCCAGTTTAGAACTCAGGAAGGTTCACTCCAGCATGATTTCCTCTCACTGAAGCAGGGTATGGAGTATTGGCCAGCAACTTCCATATCTATCTCTCTTGAGCAGGAAACTCATAATAGCCATCTTTAGTCAAGTGGACAAATGCATTAACAAGCCCTGAGCCACACTGAACACCATTGGCTCTACTCCGATTGGTCTTTAAAATGCAATTGGGCAACCCAGGTCATGACACCAGAGGGAGAGATTCTCCATCCTGCATGTCTTGGCAGTGGCACTGCATAAAGCCAATGGGGCCTGGGCATTTAAAAAATTTGTTCCCCCCACCCCAAGCCCAAGAAAACAGTGTATGATTTATAGTCTTCAGAGATTCCTGACCTCTGGGATCTGAACATGGGCAGTTGAGCCCTGTCCACTTATGGGGATCTTTCCTTTAGTTGAACACATGGCAGCTGCCTGAGCTGCAGAACATAGAATAATCCACATTCAATTTTTAAAAGATTTTCCCATTTCTATAAAGGAAGCAGCAGGAGGGGATGGGGAACAATTTGTAGCACGATAATGCAGAAGAGCCATTTAGGGAAACAAAAATGAATCTATCTTCCCATAGTCCAGGACCAGTAGGGGAGCTCAGCTCAGGCAACAAAGACGCCATCTTTCCATTTGCTAACAGAACTATGGATCTTCTTCCAGGCTGGGAGGAGAAGGAGGCACCCTAGAAGGACTTCAGAATTCAATCTAGTTCAACAAAAAGCATTTAAGAGTCTACCATGTGAGTGTTGGACTTGACATCAGGGAGACTGGGGGATTCAAATACTGCTTCTAATACTGTACTCTGACCCTGGGTAGGTTGTTTTAACTCTGGTCCTCAGTTTTCGCATCTCCAAACTGAGGAGGAAGGTTTCATGGGATTATAGATTTAAAGGGAAAGGGGACATAATTGACCATCTGCTTAACCCCCTCATTTGACAGATGAGGAAACAGGACCAAGAGAGGTTAAGGGACTTGCCAGCATGGTGGTGTGGGACTAGATGGTCCCCAAAACCCCTTTCAATTTTGATCTATGATTCTATGAAAAATAGTCCATATTCTCAAGGCACTAGCATCCTGCCCAGAGAAAGTAACTCTTGATCTTAGCCTGAATAGGTCAAAAGGTGATTTAGTAATGGAAGGAGAAGGACTCAAGTGTTTCTTAAACACCTAGTACTATGTGCCTACTACTACTGTGTTAAGCGCTTCACATATATTATCTCACTTGATCCTCACAACAATCCTGGAGGGAGATGCATTTTACAGCTGAGGAAACAGGCAAAGTGGTGGCTTGCCCAAGGTCACACCTCCAGGAAGGGACTGAAACTGTATATGATGGCCTATCCATACTGAACCACCTACCTGCCTCTTGCTCATGGTCAGCATTTGTACCCAGGTGCTCAGACCCTTACATCCAAAGGGACTTTCTGAAAAGTGATAGGCTTGCTTGGCTGGAGGGACTCAGGGGTGGGTTTGGAGCTGGAGGTCCTGGTACCTGGGTGATGCAAACAAATCACTTCTCCTGTGTAAACCTTGCCTTCCCATCTCTAAGACAGCGATTCCTGGCTCCTGGGTCAGTTTGTGAGAATCAAAAATGAGATATGAGATCTCAGGGTTGAAGATTTAGATTTCAGAGAAACATCTAATCCAAACCCTTTATTAGACAGAATAGAAAAGTATAGGTCTAGAAATGAATTGACTTATCCAAGGTCACACTTAGTAGTGCCAGTGCTTTGAAAGGCAAGGCAGCAGAAGAGGCATAGAAAAAGATGTCATTCTCTTAAATTGCCCTGCTGGCCCTGCATTTCTATAGAGGGGATTTCCAACTGAAAATTGCTCCAGCCCAAGGGGGACTAATCTCATTTTCTTCAAAGTCACCAAAGTGAAGAGTACAGGTTGATGCTGCTTTGTGGGTTAGAGATAGTGTTGGTTCTATAACAAAAATAACATTTATGTAGAGCTTTCAAGATCAGTATAGGACTTTACAGAAATTTGATCCACACACACTAAACTGTCTGGAGCTAGGACTCTTACTAGAGCATTGCTATCCCCATTTCACAGATGAGGAAACTGAGGCTCACAAGGCTGAAGTGGCCTTGACCCTGGTATGCAGATAGTTAAAGGTGTGCCAATTGAAACCCAGTTCACATCCAATTCCAAATTCCTGACTCCAAGGCCAGCGGGCCACTCACTATGCCACCTAGCTGACTCTAGCTGTCACCTATGTCTCAAAGTTAGATCCTTTTGGTTACCTAAAAACAAAAGAAACAAAAGCCTGTTAAGTGCGTGTGTGTTTATGTGTACTTATCTGAGTACATAATGTTTCCACACAATACAATGTCTAAGCACTTTGACAGCAGGGCAGACTGTATTTTATTTTTTGTCATTGCCCCAAAGCCTGAGAGGTCATTCAGTTCAATCAAACAAGTGGATGTTAATTTCCTCCTATATAGGAGGGCAAGAGCAGGGGGCCAGAGTAGATGAAGAGCTGGTCTCAGTCAGAAAGAGCTGAGTTCAAATCCTAATTCTGCTTTATACTGGTTTATGACCCTGGACAAATCCCTCAACTGCTCAGTGCTCTAGAAACACCTTAAGACCATAAAGGGTAGAGAAGGTGCCCACTTGCTTTGGAAGACCAAGTTTCCTCATCTGGTAGTTCCCTGTACCTTTAAAATCACTTAAAATGCTTGCTGAATGAATGATTCCTCTTTTCATTTCCTGCCCCAACCCATACTGACAGGGTTTGACTATCCTTTGTACCCTTCAGCAACCCAATGGATTCCTTCCTTGCTCCCTTTCCTCCCTTCCTCCTTTCTTCCTAGCCTTCCTCCCTTTCTTGACTTTTTCCATCACTCCCTTTCCTTCCTCCCTCCTTTTTTCCTTCTGCCTTCTTTCCTTCCTTTCTTCCCTCTCTTTCTTCCTCTCTCCTCTTCCTCCCTCCCTTATTTTCTCCTTCCTTCCTTCCCTTTCTTCCTCTCTCCCTCTCCTCCTTACTTCCTCCCACCCTTTTCTCCTTCTTTCCTTCTTTTCTCCCTCCTTCCTTTCTCCCTTCACTTTCTTCCTCCTTCCTTCCTTCCTTCCTTCCTTCCTTCCTTCCTTCCTTCCTTCCTTCCTTCTCCCAGGTAGGGTCAAACTGTTTTTCCATTTGTCTTATTAAATTTCTACCACAAATTGTGCACAGTCTCTACAAAGGATCAAAGACATTAAAAACGCTTCAATTTTGTACAGAGGGACATCCTTTGGCCCTTGGCCTTTGTGTGGGTGGGTCTGTTGTTTTTTTGTTTTGTTTTGTTTTAACTCCTCTGAAATCGTAATTCCTTTCCATCGGTAAATCGCACACGTCCAGAAGCAGTTGGGAAAATTTGCCTTCTTTCCTAGAAATGACTCTAGATGATTTCAGCCCCAGCAGAAGAGCTGATTAGTTTCGCGTTCCCATTAATGTCCATCTTCCTCTTGGAGCCACGTGGTGGATCGGGAGAGCCGGGCAGCTAGCCGAGAGCCCTGGCGTAAGGACACTGCATTTTCCAAAGCCTTGGAACTTGTTTTACAATCCTCCCTCCAAACTTAGCAGGCCCCCTCCATACGTTTGCGCTTTTCTAGCCAATTTCCGAGAAAAAATGCCTACCGAGTATTAATAAATAATTTATAAAAAAAACATTAGCCAAGATAAAGCACTCGCTTGGTGAAATGTTTCCAGTCTTGGAGGTAACGGTTCATTTGTAATCCTTTCCCCTCTCCTCTTAGCTGGAAGATCAGGGCCGGTTATTGCTGAATTCCCCCGCAGTCCCCATTTCACTCATCCCAGAGGCATCAGAACTCATCTGGAGCTTTGGAAGCATTGTGATTTATAAGGAAGGCAGGGGCGGAGAAGAGCTCAGCTGCAGTCCCGCTTTCCGCCACCATCCTCTCCTGCTGGGCTGCTACCTCTTAGAAAAGGAGATTTGGGGATGCTGCTTGGCGGCTTGGAGGTGGATGGAAGCTGCTCGCACCCTCAGCCTCTCCCACACTGAGGTATAACTAGACCAGGACAACGGGGACCTAGCACCGGCGCTCCACTAGCAAGGGGTGGGGACTCTCCTTTACAGCAACTGCCCTCTCTTCTCACTGAATCTTGTGATCAGCCCTTATGTACGGTGACACCGACCCCCGGTCTTGTGGCCATAATGCCCTTCATCGGTTGCCCAGCCACCAAGCCATACGAAGGGGCCTTCCTGAGGAATGAATCGGCCCCTTTTCCAACACCACAGCACCTGGCCAGTACCTCCACTAAATTCTCCCCAGGTGAAATACTTCCTCTGCCACCACAGAGCCTTGATCTGTCATTTAGATCTTTCTTAAAATAGACACTAGGCTCAGACCGAGAAAACAGGGCACCAGTCACACTTTCCAAGTGGGCAGGGTGCATTTGTCACCTGGCAATGGGACATGCCAAGTCTGAGGCTGGCAGAAGATTTTAGAGCAAGCCTTTGCTTCAAGGGGGCCAGTGATCTACTGGGAGGAGCACGTGACTTGGAGATGAAGTGCCTGGAATTGAGTCCCTGATCTTCTGTTTACTAGCCCTGTGACTTCGGAACCAGACAGTTAACCTCTGGACCCCAGGTTCCTCATCAGAAAAAAAGGAGGGGGTCGATTAGATGATATGGAAAATCCCCCCCCAGCTCTAAAGGAACTTGGAGAACATCTAAGCAACTTGAAATCCAGAACTGTCTGAGTGTTGTCTTTGTGCCTCTATGTTTAGCACCTGGCCCAGCACACAACAGGTACTTAATAAATGCTTGTTGCTTGTATGAATGAATAAGTGGATATTCAGGATTGCAACAAAAAAGATCTAAGCGAAAAGCTCAGAGATGCAAGCTAAGCAGAAAGGCATCATCCCTGGAAGGCCAAAACCCACGCATGGCTCGTGTCCCCAGGGATGTGTTGGAGACTGTTCTCCCTGTGAAGGCCGGCAGTGGCAGGAACTTCTGACAGTCCTGGGCAATGAGGCAGGCAAAGGCTTCAACTGCCCTGGGGACAGCTGCTTCTCTCTCTGTGCCTCAGTCTCCACCTCTGTAGTTACCATATCCAAACTTCCTTCAAACCACAAAACTCAGCCCCCTTCTACACTCTCATTAACACTGATTCAGTTACACAGGCCAAGTAAAGGCAGTGGGGGAACATGGAGAAACCTCAGAAAATGGAAAATCCTAAAGAGCAGATTATCTGCCAACCCCCTTACCTCGAGGTTTCAAAATGCATCTTGGGATTTTGGGCAGCATTATTACTTTTCCAGAGGCCCTGAATTCTCCAGGCCCCCATCTCCACTCATCAGCCACACAATGAGGGAGAAGGTTTCAAGAGGGAAAGGGGAATTGTCAGGGTGTCAGACAGCTCTGTCACTCTCTGACTCCCACCCAGACCTGTCAGGAGGGTTGGAAGAGACAGGTGTCTTCCCTCCCCTTCTTGCCTGGGGCATCCCTTGGTGAATGTGCTGGCACCCCCCCAAGGGGGGAGATGGGAGAGTGATGGGGATAGAGGGTAACAAAAGGCAGACTAGCTTCAAGGAAGACTCGGTCAGCCTTCACCTTGGGGAAGGAGGCGACGATGACCACAGTTGGCCGTAGTTGGCATGTTGTCTAGGAAGGAGTTTAAGATTATCTTTCCAGAGCATCAAAATCCCAGCAGTTAGTGGGGGTGGGGGTGGGGAGGGGGAGAGCTAACAGTCTGGAGCCTGGTGCAGCTAGCCAGCTTTGCCTGGGGGCTAATGGTCTCTGCCCATCCATATCCTCAGTCCTAACAGTTACCTCTCAGCAGTCACCTTCTGGGAACAATGTCTACACCAGGAGTTCTTACGCTTTTTGTATGTCACAGACCAGCCTTTGGAAAGCTAGGGAAACCTAGGGGCCTCTTTTCAGGAGGAGATTTCTGAATAATTGAAGGAAATGCTCAATTCCAGTTTGAGTCTATTGCAAATGAAGATGCAATTTTTTCCATTCAAGTTCATTAGCCTATCCCATGAACCTCAGGTCTAGAAGAGAAGTCTACTGTCTCTAAAAGAAAAGAGAAGGTGAACAGAGGTCCACCTTGTAGGAAAGGCATTTTAAGCTGGAATGCATCTCGTTTGCCTTTTCTTTTATAGGAGGTCTATAAAGGGCCTGCAAGGACATTAGGTGTCTTTGAGCCTTACTTTTCTCATCCTGTGAAATGGGGATAATAACTTTATTATTGTTGTTCAATCTTATCCATGACCCCATTTAGGGTTTTCTTGGCAATGACATGTTTCATTCTCTGACTCATTTTATATATGAGGAACCTGAGGCAAGCAGGGTTAAGTGACTTACCCAGGGTCACACAGTTAGAAAGTATCTGAGGCTGAATTTGAGCTCAGGAATATGAGTCTTCCTTGACTCCAGGTCCAGCATCTGTGCACCATGGCACTGCCTACTGGGGGTTAATAATACTTGTCTATGGCTTCAGGATATCTTGGAACCTTGAGATTATACTATATAAATGACTGATTGAAGAAACTCATGATATTTAGCCCAAATGAGTGAACGGATGAATGAAAAGCACATATTAAATGATTACTGTATGCAAACTACTGTGCTTTGGAAGGGAACACATATAGAAGGTTTAAGCTGCAAGTAGGATGGAGAGGACCCATGGTCCTTATAGTGGAGAGGCAAAACAGATCTTGATGCCTCTTTCTTAGTGTTATTTCCACTGATCCATTTCCAATAACCCATACGCAATTCTAATGTAGAACTGTGGAGGTCACCATGATGGTTGATTCCCTGGATGATGGTTGCAGGAGGTAGGCTGGAAGCATGGCCAGTGGTCCATTGGTTCTTGAGTTCATGACACTGGTCTGTTTCCACTGAGATCTGAGCAGATGTGGTGGAAGAGATAGTGGTGGTTTAGTTTACCTGACACATACCACCTCCTGTCTTTTTGAGCAGGATGCTTTGCTGCATCAGGCTGGGGGAGAAAAGTCTCAAGGTGGACACTCCAGCATCTAGCACCTAAAGGCTGTACAAGAGCACTGGCTCTGCTTAGCCTAGGAGGATAGGATGAGGTACAGCAGAGACATTTAGAGAGACAGATTTGGGTTTGATGTAAGAGAAACAACATCTCCACAATCAGAGCTGTGCCAGAGTAGAGTGGGCTGCCTCAGGAGGTGGTGGTTTCCCATCACTGGAGGTTTTTGAGCAGAAGCTGGATGACCATTTATTGGGGATGTTGAGGGAGGGATCCAACATTTTTCAGATGTTGGTTGGACTAGATGGCCACGAGGTCCCTTCTCACTTTAGAATTTAGTGAATGGGCAACTTTCCTAGGAGGAAGATATGGAAATAGAGACAGGGTCTTCTTTTCTCTTCCTAAATGTCAACGGATCTCACCTGAGGCCTCTGTGCACCCCAAGGACCACCGCCAACATTCTAGCCTATCTGATGTTAGAGAGTCAAGCATAGAAGAAGAAGGTGGGAAGAACCATAGATGGGAGACTTATCAAGAATCTGGGTGTGGTGCAGGGTGGGGAGAAGAACCAAACAAACCTCCCTGCCCCCACAGTAAGAGCTCTTCCAAAGAGGCATAGGCTCCTCGGGAAGTAGTGAGTTCCCTCTCATTGGATGTCTACAAACAAAAGCTGAAGGAACCCTTTTTCAAATACGGGTTGGACTAGATGCCCACAGAGGTCCTATCTAACTGATGAGCTGGGGTTCTGTAACTCATCTTTCCTCTCTGGCTCCTGACACCTGCATGAGGCAGATGCCTGCTTTGGCTTCAGAGATATTGCTATTAGATTAGAAAAAAGGGGCCACGCATGTACCCAGACTCGCCACTGCAC
This sequence comes from Pseudochirops corinnae, assembly GCA_028646515.1. Taxonomy (NCBI): domain Eukaryota; kingdom Metazoa; phylum Chordata; class Mammalia; order Diprotodontia; family Pseudocheiridae; genus Pseudochirops; species Pseudochirops corinnae. The sequence goes on along the minus strand of CM053588.1, from coordinate 41,793,721 downwards.
CACAGGAGAGAGCCAGAGCAAGGACAGTGGTGGTGGGAGGGGGATGAAGAAGGTGCACTCACTCAGACTGCAGACTGTGCTGTTAGTACAGCTGGGGAGGGCTCAGTGCCCACAGCTGCACCTGAGCTGATGCAGGTGCACCAGACTGGGAGGGCGGGGGAGACACGGGGGAGAGGTGGGCTCTGGCTGTGGCTTTGGGTTGGCTGTGTGCAACATATTGGCGATAAAAATCATCCTCTCACACAGTTATCAGCAGCTCCAGCAAGGCAAAGAATGGAGAGTGGTTTCTATTCAGATGAGAGTTCTCCAAATCATCTTTATCCTTTAATCTGCCTTTTGAGTGTAACCCATATTAGGGAATTGGAGAAGTTGCCTGCACAATAGAACTCTCTTCTTCTGCCTCCAGGGCCTCTGTCTCAGGTGCAAGGACCAGGGAAAATCCCCCAAATGACATCTCACTGGATCCTGGCCATCTGAGAATTTCACAGAGCTACATTCACCTCTAGTCCTGCCCTCCGTTTCCTGCGTGATCTTGGGCAGTTAACCCCACTAAGGTTCTAGACTCAGTTTCCTCATCTGTAAAATGGCACTGATAACCCCTATGCCACCTACTGCCCTCCCCAAAAAAGGCATCTATGTACATCAAACTAGAGAAGGCATGCTTTGTAAACCATGAAGCATTTGAGAAACGCAAGACATTATGTCTCCTGGCTTCTCAACTGATGATAATAATGACTTTTGCCATTCACACAGAGCACTCTGAGGTTTTCAAAGTACAATGTGCATTTTAAGTGGTAGCATGGTCAAGGAAGATTCGGAGGGCAATCCTGCCTCTCCCCTTTACTTGCTGCGTGACCTTGAGCTAGTCTTTTCACTTTTCAGGTGCCTCATCTTTAAAGCAGGGAGGTTATTGTCCATTGGACCACCCACACAGGGTGGTAGTGAGGACCAAAAGAAATTGTGTCTGTAAAATGCACGGCAAACTTCTCCACACTATATAAATGTCAGTTATCATCATTGCACCAAGATGCTTCTGGTCATTTCATCATAGTCGACCGAAGGCCAACATAGACCAGCTTTGTTAGCGAGTCTGCAAAGAGAAGAATACACTGGCTTCCCACGCTTGCAAAGCGGTCTCCTCCCCAAGTGTGCAGATTAAAAAAAAAAATCATTCTATCACATTTCATCTGAATTTCATTCCGGGCACTTTGTATTGCTTCAGAGGCAAAACAGAAAAAACGATTTCCTTCAGGCAAACTTTTGTCTTTTGCTCTGAAAACACCAGTATGTCCCCTTTGCTCCAGAGAAGATTATAATATTGAGGACACAGTGTCAGCAGAAGATTACATGAAAAGGATAATTAAACCAAAGGCCTAAATTAGAAGGCCTTTAGTAGAGCGATAAAGTCTCTTTTTACCTTCAGTTTGTCTTTGAACGGGTGTAGGGTTTGAGGGGACCCAGGATGGCTTGGCTTGATAAATATAGTAACCAAACATTCCCACTAATTGTTCTGCCTTTATATTAAAAGCCATTGTTTAGCAAAGCTGACAACAACACGCCATCGGAGGCATGAAACCCTACCCATGCTGAAGGATTAAGAGACTGACACGTTCTGGATAATAAGCCTAATTAATAACTTCCATCTCTAAGGAACAGCATCTCAGGCAATGCCATTTTTCTTTGGGTCCTCCTATTAGAGTGGTTAGTTAGGGCTGGTAAATGCTGGAGGATCATAGGTCTAGAGATAGAAGGGGCCTCGAAGGTCGTTCTAGACCAATCTCCCCATTTTATGCATGAGGGTAGTGAAGCACAAGGAAGTGATTTGCTTCAGGTCACATGAGTAGTCAAGCTAAGTCAATGGCATTTATTAAGCACTGATTATGTGCCCAAGATCAGGGATACTCTGTTGTGGTTCAGTTGTGTTCAGTCATGACCCCATGTGGGGTTATCTTGGCAAAGATGCTACAGTTATTTGCCATTTCTATCTCCAGTTCATTTTATAGACCAGGACACTGAGGCAAATGTGGTTAAGTGACTTGTCCAAGTCACACAACTAGTAAGTGTCTGAGGTCAAATTTAAACTCAGGTCTTGCTCACTGCAGGTCTGGCACCCTACGCACTATGGCGCCACCTAGCTTCCCCATTAGGGATACAAAGAAAGGCAAAAATTCAATCCCCCACTCTCAATTAGTTCACAGTCAAATGGAGACTTCATGTGAATAACTGTGCACGTCTAACATATATGCGAGTGGAAATAGAGCGTAATCTTAGCATCAGAAGTGGGATTTGAGTTCAGCCCCTCTGACTTCAAATCCAATGCTCTTCCCCATGATCTATGAGGCCACCTACTCTGTCTGCAGTTTTCCAGGGTGAGGATAACGTTTTAATGTTCTGTAAACTGAGCAGGAGCTCAGGGAGCCTAAGAATCTGCTTGGGCTCATCCGTAGATTGCTTCTAAACTGACTTTCCCGAAAATCACAGGATCGTGGACTCATTTAGAAGAAATCATCTAATTCTACTTCTTCCCAAATTTAATATTCCAAATATAAATATTCCTCTTCCCTACTCAGGGAGCCATCCTTTGTGACAAAAAATAAAAGAGAGGAAAATGGCAGGTTAGCCAAACCAGCATCTCAGTTGAATCAGATGGTATGTGCGAGGCTCCACACCCACAGACCCCGCCCCACCTCCATCCCAACCCAAGGCGGGGCTGCTCTTCCACCGGAGGCTTCGGTGAGGAGAGGAAGGGGTGGGGCCGTCTCATTTCTCATTTCTGGGATCAAGATTGATCAATACGATCTCATAGGATCCAGTTTCATCTTTGCTCTCATTGTTCTTCGCATTTACATTACTGTAGTCATTGTGTATAAAATCTTTCTGGTTTTGCTTAAGCAGGGGGGAATTCTTTACAACATCTGGAGAAGGGAATCTTTCACCCATTTTTCCTTTGAGAGGGAAAATAGCCTCCTTTGGGGGAATGCCATGTTCTCCTGAAGGTTTCAGGTGAGCATGGCATTGTGCAGTGGCCCTGGCATCGTAAATTGCAATCAAGCAAAGACATCCAAGAAGGAAATAATATCAGCTTGGCTGAGAAGAATTGGCAAGGGTCCTGAAATCTTAACGGAAATTGAACTTTTTTTTTTTTTTGCATAGCCCCATAAATTCCTAGTGTCTACCTTATCTTCCCAACCTGTTTTTAATGGAGAAAGATAGAGAAACTCTTAGAGTTAGGGAAAAACAGAAAAATGAAGGTGGCTTCCATCTAAATACTGTTTGTTCTTACAGTGATGCCGAGATGTGCTTTTTTTGGTTTTCTTTTTTCTAAAATAGCCTCTCCTGAAAAGTTGTGTGTATGTGTGTGCATGTGTGTGTGCATGTGTGTATTGCATGTGGGGGGGAGAATGGCCCCCATAGTCAGTCCATCCTTGGCCAAGTTTGGGGCAGCTCAGATATCTGCAGCTTCTGGCCTCTTCCTACGGCTCAACAATTCATCCATTCATCCCTGGCCCTGACTTTCCTTTTCTCCTGGCAGGAAGATGATCAGATTTAGAGCTAGATGTGACCTCAGAGCTGGTCTGGTCATGCTAATAGAAGAGAAAAATGAGGCCCAGGGAGAAGGGACTGAGGAGCAGAGATTCAGAGGTGGCAGGGGCCTCTGAGGTCCTCCGGGGCAATCCTTTCATTTTAGAGATGAAAAAATTGTATCTCAGAGAGGTAACGTTACTGACCCAAGGTCACACAGCCAGTAAGCGTCAGACTTGGCGTTTTTTTATTTAAAATTTTCTTTGTTATTATGTACAATCATCAGCAAACACAAGTGTTTAGATATACAAAGAAGAATGAGCACAGTCTGGCTAGATTCTCCCATTTGTATTCCCAGAAATTAGCATAGTGTTTGGCACGTTTTGTAAATGCTCCTTCGTTCATTCACTTATTCATTCTCTGTCTAAGAAACTGTGGTCTTCTATCATGCACGATTTGGGTTTTGAACCCAAGTCTTCTGTTTCTAACTCAATCAACAAGCATTTATTCCACAGCAAGCATGAATTTGGGAAGACCTGGGTTAAACCCAGCCTCTGTGTGACCCTGGGCAAGTCACTTCATCTCTGGTTGTCTCCGTTCCCTCAACTGTAAAAGGGGGATAATAACAGCAACTACTGCCCAGGCTTGTTGTGAGAAAGTGCTTAGTGTAGTGCTTGGCATATAGTAGGTGCTTAATAAATGCTTGTTTTCTTCCTCCCTCCCTCCCTCCCTCTCTTCCTTCCTCCCTTCCTTCCTTCCTCCCTCTCTCTCTTCCTCCCTCCCTCCCTCTCTTCCTTCCTCCCTCCCTCCCTCCCTCCCTCCCTTCCTAGTACCATGCTAGGCACTGGGGATGCTAAATAAAGGCAAAGCCAGGTTTTCCAAATCCACAGTTCTCCTGCTCTCCCACATTGCCTCTCAGGTCCAAGGATACACAGGAAGCTGCCAAGCTTGGATTCAGACCTGGGTGGGCAAACAGGATGGCAAAGAGCCTTGGGCTCATGTCTTTTGAGCATCTGTTAAATGATCCTGGAGAAGAGAGGACTTAGGAGAATATGAGAGCTGTCTTCTGACATTTGAAGGGCTGTCACATAGAAGAAGGGCTGGATTTGATCTGCTTGGCCCCAAGGATGGGAGTTACAGAGAGGCAGGTTTCACAGAAATGTCAGAAAAACGTCTAAACAATTCGAGTCACTGAGAAGTGGCTGCTTTGGGAGGGGCTGGGTGCTCTTCCACTGGAGGTTTTTCAAGCAGAACTTGGGTGACCATTTGCCAGGGATCATGTGGTCTGGGCTGGATGGCCCCTCCAGTTCTTTTCAGCTCCGAAGGTCTGTGATACTGGTATTGATTCTTCTAGCTGTAAACTCAGGATCCTTTCCACCTGGCTGCCCCCTCACAATTGCCATGTAGGACATGTAGGAATCAGGATGCTCGATTCCCTGTTGGCCCAGATACACACCAGGGCTTGTAAGAGGGGCTCTGTACCCTTCCCTCACCCTTTGGAGAAGGTCTGGGGTGTCATTTAACTATTAACCCTATGCCTGGCTTCCGGATGGTCACATCTATATTTTCGAGAGACAAACTTCAGGCAGATGGCCAAGTGGGAAGCATAGATCAGAGTAATCAACCAATTAACTGATTAATAAATGCTTATTAAGCACCTAATATACAATAAGCACTGTGCCAAGCCCTTGGGTGCTAAGACAAAAGTGATACAGGCCCTTTTTTCAAAGAACATTTCTACCAGGGGAGATGCACGCACATACAATACCTATGTACTAAGAGGTGATTTTGGAGGGGAGGACGCTGGAAGCTGGGGGCAGGGCCTCAGGAGACCATTCACGTAGAAGGTAGTGCTTGAGTTGAGTCTTGAGAGAAACAAGAAATTGTGGGAGAAGGTGGAAGTGAGTCAGGACTGTGTTCCAGGCACAGGGGACAAGTCGTGCAAAAGCAATGGAAAGGTACTGTGACATTTGAGGGACAGTAAGAGGCAGTAGACCACAACATTCATGAAGGGGAATAATGTCCAATATGGATGGAAAGGTAAATTGGAGCCAGTTTGAGAAGATCTCTCCTGGAGCTCAAACGAAGGATGGACAGAGAGTTATCCAAATCCAAACTATCCTCCAAGGGTTGACTCAAGTCCTTCCTTCTCCATGACGCCTTTCTAGACCATTCGAACCCAGTCTTTCCCTCTGTTGAACTCATACTATTTATTATCTGAATTATTCAACTAATCATAGATAACCTTGGGACTTACGTTGTATTCATGCATTAAACAAACTCTTTTCTTGTTATTAACTTTCCATCTCTCCCTGCCTTGTTCTCGCTCTGGAACATCACTGCACCCCTGGGCCCCCTTCTCCCATTGATGAGTTTCTCTTGGAATTGAGGAAGGGCCCAAGTGAGCCATTCTTCATTCTCCCAGCTCTGCTTCTGTTTCTCTGGACTTGTGGTGTGGCCAGGCCAAATCCACGCTTTTCTAATGCAATCTGTGGCTTGCCTAGAATCCTCCCTACAATATCTTCAAAAAGTGGTTAGCCAGCTCCTACTTGAAGCTGGAACTCCTGGGGCAGCTCATTCCTCTTTTCCACTGTAGTACTTACTGTTGGGAAGATCTTTCATCCAGTCTTAATCTGCCTTTCTAGCCTACTGTTCCAACCTTGTCTTCTCCATGATAAACACTCCTATTTTCTTTAATTTTTCCCTATATTTAGGAGAATGATAACTGATATTTTTATGGGGCTTTAAGGTTTTCAACTAATTTTACAAAGGTTATCTCATTTGACTGTCCGTAGGAAAGCGGTGCTACTATTCTGCCCATTTCATGGATGAGGATACTGTCATCAAGGCCCTTCCTTGCCCTGGCTGCCCTCCTCTGGCTACTCTTCAGCTTATCATACTCTTCCTTATAGCAATTGGTTATGCAGTGGAGAGGGTGCTGGGTCAGCAGTCAGGAAGACCTAAGTTCAAATGCAGCTTCAGAGGAGTTTGGCTACCAAGGGGAGAAGAGATACTGGATGTTAGTGCGGTCATCTTCCTGACTCCAAGTCAACACATTCTCCACAGTGCCACCTTATGGAATAATCCATGAATGACTGGAGTACCATATAGGAAATCCTTATTTTAGCATAACACCCATCTTTAAACAAAATTTAACTATACAAATGAATGTGTATTTGGTACATGTAAAAAAAGACATACATATTTTTTGATGTGTACATCTCGGCATATACTGAAAGCAATGAATTCTCTTTAGACACAGGTCAAATTACTCGCTTATGGCCTGGAATAATGTAAAGAGTGTGGCCTTGGGGTTACAACTGGTTACAACCAAATCCTGATTCTGCTACTTTCTGTGTGACTTTAGACAACTCAGTTCATGCACCTAGGCCTGTTTCTTTGCATTCAATGGCTTCTAAGCCTCTGAGTCCTGAAGTGCAGCTGTGGGACTGTATGTGGCAGTCAGTAATGCAGAACCCAGGGTACACACAACAGGTTTAGGGGGTCAGTGAGAGTCAGGGAAGGCATGGCCATTTCAAAATCAGTGGAGAAGATGCACGTGGGGTCAGAGAAACCAGAACTGATCCAGCTCCGCCATTTACTGCCTCTGTGGCCTCCAGCAAGATGCTTGGTTTCAGTGTCTTAATCTGCAAAATGAGGAGTTTAGACTAGTGACCTCAAAGCTCTTTATAGTAATAGGATCGTGGCTGGCATTTACACGGTGCCTATTATGTACCAAGCACTTTACAAGTATTATACTATTTGATCCTTATAACCCTGGAAGGTAGGTGTTATTATCTTCATTTTACAGATGATGAAACTGAGACAGACAGGGTGAAGTGACTTGCCCAAGGTCACACAGCTAGGAAGTGCCTAAGGCCAGATTTGAACTCAGGTCTTCCTGACTCCAGGCCCAGAATTCTGCCCACTGCCCCACCTCCCTGCCTCTCTACAAAGAATCTTTTGATCTATAGTCACTTCCCCCTTATGGGCCTCAGTTTCTTCTTCTGTAAAAAGAGGGGGATGAATGGATGACTTCTGAGGTCCCTTTGAGCCTTAATTCTATGATACTATGATCTCCCTCACTTACGTTCTGTGTGATCTTGGGCAAGTCCCTTCACTTCTCTGGGCCTCAGTTTTCTCATTTGTACAATGAGGTAAATGAACAAGATGATGTTTGATGACCCTTCTAGCTCTTGTTCTACGAGCTTGTCATTTGGACCCCGTACTGTGCTCCACGCTCTCTGTGTGATTTTGAATGGACAGCCAGGCAGGTCACTGACTGTCCTTTCCTTAGCCTCAGTTAACTCTGCTGTAAAATGAAGGGATTGGATTAGATGATCTCTAAGGTGCCTCCTAGTTATAACATAACACTGTGAGGGCGTTTGTGTTTTATGTGTGTGTAGGGGCTGGGGGGGGGGGCGGGGCCTGGGAGAGTGGAGAAGTGAAGGAGAAGCTTTGGCTTCAACCTCTATTCTTTTCCTCCCCTAAAGAATATGTTCACGGTGAGGGTTATCGCTCTCCCCTGGTGCCCAAGGACACCCTCCCTCCCTCCCAAGTAATCAGGCTTCTTGGATGCCAAATGTGAGGAAACAACCGACCTAATTATCAAGAATAATTAGCTAAAATAGGATGCTACAAAAACAGCCTGATTGGAGAGGTGTCCCCCTCAGCAGTCCCATGGTGTCAAGAGGATCTCTGTCTCTCCCCACGGGGCGGTGTCCACCCTCCCACGCCATCTGAAGGCATTCAGCCCGCCATTGGTTCATCCCTGTTTCGCTTTAGATGCTAAACGTCCCTTGATCAGGGACAATAGACATTGAGGAGGGAAAATTAATGGTCAGAGCTTCTTGAACCAGCCCTCCACAGTTCCTTTCATCTGACCAGGCAGATCCAACTTTTCACTATAGGAAAATGCCTTTGTTCCCAAGTCTTCATCTGGAAGGAGAGTCTGGCACTCTCTCTCTCTTTCTCTCTCTCCCTTCCTTCTCCCTCCCTCCATCCTTCCCTCTCTTACTCCTCCTCCCCCTCCCCCTCTCTCTTCTCTGTCTTCTCTCTCCCTTTCTCCCTTCTCTCTCTTCTTCTCTCTCTCTCCTCTCTCCTTCTCCCCCTCTCTCTCCCCCTTGCTCTTCTCTTCTCTTTTCTCTCTCTCTGTCTCTCCATCTCTCTCTCCTTTCTCTCTTCTCTCTCTCCTTCTCCCCCTTCTCTCTCTCCTCTCTTTCTCTCTTTCTCCCCCTTTCTCTTCTCCTTTCTCTCTCTCCTTCCATCCCTCCCTCTCTTCCTCCCCCCTCCCTCCTCTATCTTCTCTTTGTCTTCTCTATCATCTCTCTTTTCTCTCTCTCCCTCTCTCTCTCTCCTTCTTCTCTCTCTCCCTCTCTCCCCCCTCTCTCTCATCTCTCTCTCCTCCCCCTCTTCTCTCTCT
>CM053588.1:41727023-41784677 GCA_028646515.1 Pseudochirops corinnae | reverse complement strand
TAAAATAAAGCCTGCAAGCTAAACTGTCTTCTGTTTCACAGGATCTCCTGCCCTGGAATTCACTGTTTGCTCAGGACACGCAGGTATCGCTCATCTTAATTATGTTGCTGGCCTTCTGGGTAGATGACAGAGGTAGGGGGAGGTTTCCCACCTGTTTCTGAGGGCCCAGGGGGCAGCTTTAGGCAGCAGAAGTCCAAAAAGTGCCAGACCAGGCATAGGGAGGCATGTGTCTGACAGTTCTGCTTGGGTCTCTGGTTTCCCCTGAGCAGACCCAACAATACCAGGAGATATTCCAAAGGTTCTAGAGGATGTTCCAGAGGTAATGTCATTTCTAGCCAAAGGGGGAAGGGAGGGAGGCGCACAGGTTGGGGGAGAAAAAGCTAATTGAGATTCTCTCCAAATTAATTTAAAACCCATTAGGGCTATTATGGGAAGTTGATAATGACATCTGTAACGGGAAGAAACTAATGAAATAGTGTTGTCCCTTTATCACTCGGCTCCTTCAGCCACCAAAGCCTTGGCGGCCTGCGCCCTGAGCAGGCCAGGAGCGCATGATGAGAAGGCCTGACCTTGCACCGTGCTGTGATGCTGTGAGGCTGTGCATGCACCAGTGTGCTAGTCAGGGCAGTGATCTACATCAGCCTTCAGCTCATAGATACGGTAGAGTTACAGCTCAAGGGGCATGTAGAAATCATCCAGCTCTGTTCCCTCATTTTACAGAGGAAGAAACTGAGACCAGAAAGGGAAAGAAACCTGCTTCCAATCACACAGACTTACAAGTCACAGGGCCAGGACTTGACCCAAGCCTTCTATCTCTAAACCCAGGGCTTCCCCGGCCTTCCCCCCTCCCCATCCCCGCACAGTAACTGCTTCTAGGGCAGCTAGGTGGCCCGGTGGATAGCACACTAACCCTGGAGTGTGAAAATCTTGAGTTCAAATCCAGTCTCAGACACTTACCAGCTGTGTGACCCTGGGCAAGTCATTTAACCCTGACTGCCTCCAAAAAGAAAAAAAAATAACACATGGCCTCAAATCCCAGAGTCTGGCCTAATCACGAAGGGTCTGACTCCTTGATCACCCTTAAAAAGTGGAAATCCATAATCAGGCAGTTGCATGGGATAGCCTCAAGGGACAGTTAAAAGATACTGTGATACCTGCCTCCCCTTCCCACCACATAGCCACTTAGTGGCTTTCTCTTATAACATGGAGGGTTGGCCCTTTCCCCAGCTGGGTGATCACTCAACGTACTAGAGATGAATACAGCCTTCAGGCTTAATATCTGATTAGAATGGAAGCCCCTTGAGGACAGAGAGCCTACCTACATCTGTATCTCCTCGAGTTCTTAGCACAGAGTACAGACTCAAGATGTATATGCTGAATGAGTCTGCTATGTGCCAGGCACGATGCTATATGCTTTACAAATATCGTCTCACTTGACCCTCACAAGAATCCTGGGATGTGATATTATCCCCTACTGAATGAAAGAATTCAAATGAGGAGTGATAGGGATGGTTCAAGAGTAAGTTTATTGGCTAGTGTTAGACTTGGAGACAGGAAAACCTGGGTGAGGAGCCCACCTCAGACACTCAACTGGCGGTATGACCCTAGGCAAGTCCCTTCCCCTCTCTGGGCCTTGGTTTCCCCATTTCAAAGGAAGGGCTTGGACTAAATTATCTCTAAGGTCTATTATAGCTTTACATTCTATAATCCTACTTTTGTAAGGCCTAGATGGGGGGAGGGGGCTCCAGCCTCCATGGCTGGAGTAAGAGAGTCCTCGCTCCATTTACAGAACCTCATGGGATCACAGACCCAGAGCTAAGTACTTCAGAGGCCAAATAGGACACACTCTTCCTTTAATAAGGACCAGAGATATGAAGAGGCAGCCAAATAGTGCACTGGACAGGGCTAGCCTTGGACTTAGAAAGATGGGGGTTCAAATCCTGCCCTAGATACTACTTGTGTGATTCTGGACAAGTGGTTCCAACACTGTGAGCCTCAGTTTCCCCATGGAGGTAATAAGAGTACTTACTTCATACAACACTATATAAATGCTAGTTGTGTTATTATCATTAATCCCTGAGGTCACACATATAATAAGTATCAGAAATGGAGTTTGAACCCAGTTTCTCTTACCCTTTCCACTGAACCACTCAGTCCCCTGTAACAGCTGGGAGAGAGTTTGTCTTCCCCGGTTTTATAAACTTGTGGTGTTAGATCTACTTACCTTCCTCTCCTTGGGTGGAAAAGAAGGCAAGAGAAACAACTGGCAAAAAATTATCAAGATGAGTATGGAGAACACAACGAACTCAGGTTTCCCTAGACTGGTGTGTGTGTGTGTGTGTGTGTGTGTGTGTGTGTGTGTGTGTGTGAAATTCAGATAGAAATGGGAGGGAACCATTAAACTGTACAGAAAGATCCCTCTGGGATGCCTGTTGGCTTAGAAAACCACGTGAACATTATCTGTGCTCTGTTGTATTTTTATTCTTCTGTCAGATATTCCTCAGTTACATTTTAATCTTGTTTGATTCATATTCTTTCATAACTAGAATAGCAGTATTTTCAAGTTGGAGGGGACCCCATCAGCTATCCAGTCCAACCTGAACCTGGCCAAGGATCCCTTCTGCTTTATCCCTGACAAGGAGATATCCACTACCGATGGAGGCAGTCCACCCTGCTTTGGGCTTTGGGCCAGCTCTCATTAGGATCTTTCCTGATATCTTTGAATCTTCCACCTATGTGGTCCCTGGTTCTATCCTCTGAGGCCAAGGAGAAATCTACATTTTATCTAAAAAGCTGTGACCTAAACACTTCACTGAATTTCCCACCTCCACACATTTGCTCACAATATCTTCTCACAGAATCCTGGTTGCCCTTCAAGGTTCAACTCAAGGTTCAAACTTCGCTCAGAGAAGCTCTTCCTGACCCCCCAGTTGTTAGGACTTTTTCCCCCCGCCTCAATTTTCCTCATGCTAAATTTATTCATGTATCTATCATAGTCTCCCTTCTCTTCCTAGAAGAATGTGAGCTCCCTGGGGGCAATGATTTTTCTGCTGGCAAATAATAGGTGCTTAAATCAAATTCAGATCAAGGCTTTTCCTTTCCCATGCCAGAAGCATCTAGGTGGCACAATAGTGCACAGTGATGGGCGTGGAGTTAGGAAGGTAGTTGTTTAGATTTCATTCCTGTCCTCCTCACTGTGACCTCAAAGACACTGGAGCGATTTGCCATTTCCTTCTCCAGCTCATTTTACAGATGAGGAAACTCAGTTAAGTGACTTGCCCAGGGTCACACAGCTAATAAGTGTCCAAGGCTAGATTTGAACTCAGGTCTTCCTGACTCCAGGCCTGGTGCTCTATCCACTGCACCACCTAGCTGCCCTAGGAAGACTGAGTTCAAATCTGACCTCAAATACTTATTCTGGGGAAGTCACTTCATCACTGTCTGCCTCAGTCTTCTCAACTGTAAAATGGGAGGGGAGATAATAATTGTGTCTGCTTCACAAGGATCTTATGAAGATCAAATCATATATTTGCACTTAACACAGTTTCTGGGCACATGGTAGGTGCTTAATAAAAATTTACTCCAATTCATTCCCTGACAAATTCCAGCCCCATTCCATAGGAATCTACAGATAAGCCCTGCCTGTCAATTAATGGTCACCTTTCAGGTTCATTAAAATGTGAGCAATGGTTAGCTCTATGATTTTGCCAGGGGTAGGTCGCATTCATTCAGACTCCAGGCAAGTTCTCAACGATGCTGGTTCTTTGACTAAATGAAAATGAAGAAGATTCTCTTACATTTTGTGAGCTGGTAGATATTGGAATGGTGGTGGAAAGATTCTTTATGGTCTTGAGGGTACATGGTTTGGCATTCATGAATTCACAAATCTACAAGGAGCCCTCAGAAGTCAAGGGGTGGTGCTATCTTGAAATAATAGGGTTTTCAAGTCCTCAAACTGGCTCTCCTTTGAAATTTTGAATGTGGAAAATATAGCTTTCCATCTTCAAAGAAGGATCCCAGTGTTGCCTCAGAATAGTCTGTGTTGAGTGGGCCAGTGGCATTTTGGCATTTCTTGGTGCTGGTATCTCTCTCCTACTCTACTGCTTCCTCTGAAAGATACACTTTGGAGATCTCCAGAGGCTCTCCAATGGCGTTCCTGGACTGATTGCCGTTTAAAAATGTACCTCCATATTGAAAGAGTTCCGGTGGAAGAGAGTCAGCTTCCCAGGCTATCAAGTGCACCAAGGGTCTGAGAGAGTGTGAGACAGCTCAGGAGGGAGCACCTCTCTACCGACTGGCAACTTTTGACCCCAAGGCAGCAGAATAAAATCATGCTGGAAATAAGCAGCAAAAAGTCACCAATTAATTGATAACCATTGGTGAGGAGCTTATTACATGCTAGGTATCATGCTAGGTACTAGAGATACAAGGACAAAAATGAAAAAGTTCCTTCCATCCAGGAGCTTATAGTCTATTGAGGGAAATAATATGCACATACATGGATATATATATAAACCATACATAAACAAGGCCTCAGTACCCAAGAACAATACTCTATAGAAAGAAGAAACTTTAAAGCTGCTATTAGGGATATCATTTGTGGTTGGAGGACTAGGTTGGGCAACAACCCCCCCCCCCCACTATAGCTTCATCCTTTATTCTTTCTAACTAGCTACTTTACTTAGATGTTTCAAATACTGCCAGCACCCCTAAATTTTGGTACCCTGAGTCAAAACCCCATTCATCCTGCCTTAGTTATGGCTCAGCCTAGAAGATACTCCTCTGACACCATATGCTATAGCAAACAGCATTGGTTATGACCTCCTTTCTGCCTCCAAAGTGTCTATGATGATAAAAGGACAATGCAGAGGGTAGAAAATAATGGTTTTTTGACAAAAATAACACTGGCCCAACAGACTAACAATCCAGAGCCATGAATTGGCATGCTAGTTTCACACCTAGGCCTGGGGTAAGATTGTGAAGTCAGAGTATTAAACCTCTCCCTTCTGCACCTTTTTTCCTATTCAGAACCACTCTGTTTCTATCTTACCCAATACAAAGGTATCTGAATTATTCATATTCTCCCTAAAGTACAAGTTGTTAATAATTATTTTTATAAATGATGATGACAATATCAATGATAACAATTAGCATTTATGAAGTGTTTTATGTTCTCTAAAGCCCCTTGTGACCATTGTCTCACTCTAACCTTTCTCAGGGAAGGACGTAGATAAATTCTTCTCCAGGAAGCTAGGAGGTGCAGTTCTAGACTTGGAGTCAGGAAAAATCAAGTTCAAATTTCCCTCAGAAGCTCACTAGCTTTGTGACCCTTAAGTCGTGAGGCATTTAACCTCTGGCTCAATTGCCTCATCTGTAAAATGGGGATAATATTAGCACCTGCCTCTGGGCAAGTCAACCTCTCTCAGCCTGAGTTTCTTCATCTTCAAAATGAGGACAATAACAGCCCCTCCCTTCCAGGGTTGTTGTGAGGGCCAGCTGGGATAATGCACGTACCCAACTTTGGAAACTTTGAAGTGCCACAGAAATGCTAGCTGTTCTTCTACCCTGAAGGGTAAATGGGTCACGACGGTTGAAGATGATACACCCCCCATGGGGAAATTGTATTTTATCAGAGCAAAAAATGGATAACTCACTTAGAATGCAAGACATCAGCAACCATAGAGGAGAGTATTTTCATTGGGGGAAGGAGAGGGCTGGCTTGGAGACTTTCCAGTGCCCTTGAAACCACGCTCTTCCCCTGACTTGGAATGATGGTCCACAAGAAAAATTCCAAGTTTAGTCAAGCCTTTAGGACAGGAGCTCTTAATTCTGGATAGATTTCAGTAGGTCCATGAACTTGGATGGGAAAAAATATATGTTTATTTTCACTGACCTCTGAAATTTAACTATCAAGTACTTAAAAAGATTCTTCTGAGAAGGGGTTCATAGACTTCATCAGATTCATCAGATAGGGATTGATCAAACACACACACACACACACAGATACACACACACACACACACACACAGAGAAAGAGTTAGTTAAGGATCCCTGTTTGGGCTTGGCCAATGATAAGTTTGGAATGAAGTTACAAACAGGACCTTGGAGAGTGGATAGAAGGCAGTGTTTCAAAGCCTTCTAGTCATTTTATCAGAAAATGAATCTAACAAGTTAACTCAAGGAGATCAGCCAAAGAACTGGGAACAAACAGGCTGAGTAGGCATCAGGCAGGCCCAGGCATGGGGTAGATGGTCACTTCCTCAGGCATGCTTGCAGGTCTGAAAACATCAATTTAAAACCACAGCCTAGGGGGCAATGCTACATTTCCACATTCATTATCTCCATGAATTTTGGCAATTTGCAGAAAGCAAAGTCTTCTCCTACTCCTTCTATTTGCTTTGTCCTTTTATAGTTTGGTGTCTGAGAGATGGAGAGAAGGAGGGAGAATGAAGTCAAGAAAAGAAGGAGGAAAGAAGAGGGGAGGAGGGACACAGGAAGATATGGTTCTAAGCAAGCTGTTTAATGGCCAGCAATTTCATGAGGTACAGGCAGCTGCTATCACATCTATTCTGGGCCATTTTATAATAACAAGGCAGTTTTCCTCAAAATAACCAGGGACTGTATCTCCTGGGCAAACAGTAATGCTGAAAACATTTGTTAAACGGAAAGTGCTGGACTTGCTTGGGGAGGAAATGACCAGGCAGATGAAACAAGAGTGTTTGCTCTGATTTTCTTTGGTTCAGCAGTGTTCATCTTGCCATCCACAGCTTCCTGCCGTTCATCCAGCTGAGTACCACTGAAGAGAACATCTCCCGGAAGTAGACGGGTACCTCCCTTCCAACCAGCAGCCCCTCCAGCGGACCATGCCCTTCCCTTCTACTCCCCCTGATATCCAGGACTGGGAGACTGAGGTCAAGACAAAGGCACTGGTTCTTATGGTAAGGTGTTTTCTTTTGTGAGGAAAGATGAAAAACCACACATGTATACCCACAAACACACACACATGCACATAGGTCAGTAGAGGCATCTCTCTTCATAAAAAGACATCGCAGTCCAGTGGAAAGATTTAGAAGTTGTTTTTGTTGCTCAGTCATTTCAGTCATGTCCAGCTCTTGGTGACCCCATTTGGGGGTTTTCTTGGCAAAGATACTAGAATGGTTTGCCATTTCCTTCTCCAGCTCATTTTACAGATGAGGAAACTGAAGCAAACAGAATGAAGTGACTTGCCTAGGGTTACATAGCTACTAAGTATCTGGGGTTCGATTTGAACTCAGAAAGATTAGTCTTCCTGACTTCAGGCCTGGTAGTCTATCCATTGGATCATGTAGCTGCCCAATTAGAGTCAGAACACATGGGTTCAAATCTGGTCCCTGTCACCTGGGCCTCAGTTTCCTCATCTGTTGACAGAGGGGATTGGACTAAATGATGAAACACCAAGTTCTAACCAGCTCTTAATTTGTGGCCTTATGAAGTTGCCCTGCAGGACTAGAGTGTTCCAGGGTAGTCTTACTGCCATAAAAGGAGATGAGTTTAATCCTCCCTGACCTCTACTTGATGAAGCCAGATTGGTCTTTGTAATCACTGCCTCCCATTTGAGGTGTTCACCAACCCTCTCTTGAATGATTTGTTCTAGAATTTTCCCAGGAATTGAAGCCAGATCATTTGGTACCCGAGTTTGACACAGTCAGTCAGTAAATATTTATTAGATACCTACCAGGTGCCAGACATGGTGCTAAACACTGAAGATACAAAGACAGGCTAAAGACAGTTCCTACCCCCAAGGAGCTCAGAGGAGCTTTTACAATGAGAATGAACTAAGGGCAACAGCAGCTTTTGAGGGTCCTTTCAGAAAGGACCAAGTGATAGAATCTAGGTAACATGTAATTTATAAAGATCAACTTATAAAAATCAATTCTTAATAACAGAGTAGCTTTTGTCAGATTGGGAAAGTAAAGCCTATACAGGAGAAGTAACCCATAGTCTTAATGACATAAAAAGAACCAGGATCTGAACCCATCTCTTAACTCCCTGATGTATCACTCTGCTTCTCCCACAGGTAGTGACTCCAACTGTCATCAAGCTCCTGGTGGCTACCCCAGGCCCTGTAGGGGCCTAGTGTTAGACTTTGTATCCTCTGAAGTTCTCCCATTTCTCTTGAGATACAACATAGCATGGTATCTGGAAGGATGGCCTTGGAATTCATAAAATCTGATACATCCTAGCTTTAAGACCATGAACAAGCCAAGTAAACTGTTAGTGTCTGTGTCCCAGGTGACTCTCAGATACTCATTTGCATCTATGGAAAGATTTTCCATACATGGAGTACACCAAGCCAATGAAATTATAGGTTCCAAATAACTGGGTCCCAACAGACCAACAACCACCAAATGGAGAGAGCTGCCCAACACTACTGTTTCCCAAACTAGCCTTTGCTCTTCCAAGAAAGCCTTTCCTTAAGCACTTCGGAGGGCAAACATGGAAAGGAAAACTGCTAAGGAGAGGTAGAATCTGTTTTTAAATCACCTAGAAAGTACAAGTATGTATA
The DNA here is from genome assembly GCA_028646515.1 of Pseudochirops corinnae. Classification (NCBI taxonomy): domain Eukaryota; kingdom Metazoa; phylum Chordata; class Mammalia; order Diprotodontia; family Pseudocheiridae; genus Pseudochirops; species Pseudochirops corinnae. The sequence continues at coordinate 41,776,132 of CM053588.1, read as the reverse complement.
TGTTTTCATGCATGTTTCCATGCTATATGCATGTATATGTGAGCATGGGAGGTGTGGGTGTGAGCTTCTGAGGCCAGAAAGAGAAAGGAGAATTATATGTTTATACACTCAGAATAGTATATGCATATATACATGTATATGTGCATGTGAGTACCTTTGATTGACCCTGGAAGAATAGAATCATATGCTTAGATTGTGTGTGTGTGTGTGTGTGTGTGTGTGTGTGTGTGTGTGTGTAGGAGTGCATTTGTGTACAGGGAAGAGACAGGCCGTGAAAAATGTAGAAGAAAGAAGGGTAGGTTTACCTGATACCTTCATGCATTTTAAGAAGGGGAAAGGGGGCAAAGGAGAAAGGTCATAGCCAAGGATGTTGAAGGCTAAGGTTATGACTTGAGATGGATGGTAGAGGAGGAAGAAGAGAAAGAGAAGGAGGAGGAATGAGAGGGGGAAAGGGAGAGGAAGAGGCAGCAGCATCATGGTGTCCTAGAGAGTCTTGGATTTGGAGTCAGGAGAGATGTGGGTTCAAATTTTGCTTCTGACTTTGATTATTTAGTCCATTGGCTAAGTCTCTCTCTTCTGGGCTCCAGTATCTTCATACCCATATATTGCTTAAAGAAATATCTACATTTATAGAGGCACTGTGGCTAAGTGGTTAGAGAGGTGGCCTTAGAATCAAGAAGTACAGGGTCCAAGTTCTGCTTCTGCTATATTCTGGCAATATGACTCCAGGCAAGTCACGTGATGGCTCAGGTCTCTAGGCAACTCACTATACTAGAGACTGCAAAAGTGTCCACCAGCATTGAGAGAGGTGGCTCCTTCATCTGAGAGTTTCCTAATAACAATAGTAATGGCTAATATTTATATAGAGGTTTGGGGCGGCTAGGTGGAGCAGTGAATAGAGCACCAGCCTTGGAGTCAGGAGGACCTGAGTTCAAATCCAGCCTCATGCTCTTGACACACTAGCTGTGTGACCTTGGGCAAGTCACTAAACTTCAATTGCCCCTCAAAAAGCAAAAAAAAAAAAAATTGGAACATATTTATATAGAGGTTGAAGATTTGCAAAGCACTTACTAAATACTATATCATTTTATCTTCACAACAAGCCTGGGAGGTGGGTGCTATTACAATCTCCATTTTACAGATGAGAAAACTGAGGCAGAAAGAGATTAAGTGATTTGCTGAGGGTCACACATCTAGAAATGCCTAAGGCAGTATCTGAACTCAGGTCATTATCCATCCATCCATCCATCTATCTATCTATCCATCTATCCATCCGACCATCCTTAAATCTACCTATACCTATCCTTTTATTTTTCTATCTATCCATACTTCTATCAACTATCCATCTATCTATTCATCCAACCATCTCTCTCTCATCCATCCATCCATCTATCCTTCTATTTATCTACCCATCCATACTTCTTTCTGTCTATCTATCTATCTATCTATCTATCTATCTATCTATCTATCTTCCACCCTTCTATCTATTATTCAATCCATCTATCTCTATCCATCTATCTATTCTTCTATTTATCTATCCACATCTCTCTCTCTCTCTCTCTCTCTCTCTCTCTCTCTCTCTCTCTCTGTCCCCCTGTCCAGTCTAAATATAATTGTCTAGAACTGCCAGAGATTCAGTCAGTGACTTATGCTTACCAGAGAGTAACCAAAACTTATCAGAAATAGAATTTTAACCCAGACCTTCTTATTTCCAAGTCCATCCTTCCAGCCCCCATGCCATATTGACTCTCCAAAGGTGAGTGGAGGGGAGCTATAGTAAATACTTCATAGGACTGTCAAGACGAAATAGAAAAAAAATCAAGCAGAACTCACTCCTTATAAACCTTAAAATGTTATGTAAATCTCACCTAATACCATTATTATTTTGTAAGAAGTCTCATGGTATAGTGGAAGCTGTCTTGGTCTTGCAGTTAGGGAACCAGGATACGAAAATTGCCTTTGCCATCAACTTGATGAGAGAGAGAAGGGAGAGAGGGAAGGAAATAAGTATTTATTTATGTAGTGCCTACTATGTGACAGGCACTGTGCTAACCGCTCTTTAAAATGTTATCTCACACATAAAATGTTATCTCCCCTCACAACAACCCTGTGAGATAGGTGCTATTATTATCTTCATTTTTATGGCTGAGGAAATGGACACAAAGGACACGATGACATCCATGGTTGTACAGCTACTAAGCATCTGAAGCTGGATTTGAACTAAGATCTATCCTGACTCCATGCCCAGTGCTTTATCCAATGTGCCACCAGCTGCCTCTAAGCTCAAATCAAAGCCTCTATGACAAATTGTTTCAACCCTCTGGGCTTTCCCCAACATGTAATATGGGGAAGGTGTAGGCAGCTAGGTGACTTAGTGGATAGAGTCCTGGACTTGGAATCAGGAAAACCTCAGTTTGAATCCAGCCTTAGATACTTACTAGCTCTCTCATCCCTAGCAAGCCATTTAACCTGTTGTAGACTCAGTTTCCTCATCTGTAAAATGAAATAATATTAACACATACCTTTCAGGGTTGTTCTGAGGATCAAAAGAGTTTTAATATTTAGGTTAAGTGTTTTGCAAATCTTAAAATGCTGTAGTATTATCATTAATAATAATTACTATTATAATTCTATGGAATTGGACTAGAATGCTTCAGAGGTCCTTTCTAGTTCTTGATCCTATATGACTTTCAGCAAGATACTTCAGGTCCCATGTTTCTCCTCTAAAACAAGTAGAGGGGGTTAGACTATGACTTCTGAGGTTCCTTCCCAAGTAACTGTAAAGTTATGATTCAGTGTCTTTGTCAACACTGTATTTATTCCCTTGCTATCCTGAATACTCTTCTGTGATGTCCATATCCATCTTAAAATATGGATCCCTTAATTAAACTCAGTACTATAGATGGGGTCTGATGATACTGTAGGACTCATGTAAGGAAAGGGATCTCTCTCCATGTATAAATGATGGAATAAGGGATGTCTTCTAAAAAGCCAGGTGGGCAACCCTCCAGGTAATGCCAGGTAGACAGGTGACATGTCTACCTTCACTGAGAAAGCAGAAAGAAAAAGTAGTGATCACCTCATATATCTCTCCTGACACCTGGCCTTTTGAGGGAGCTACAAACACATGTGGGCACCAGCAACTCAACATTCTCAGTGTTCTTAATAGTCAAGAGCATCCTGATCATAATAAAAATGATAAATACAGCACTTGTCACGTCCTGACACTTACATAAGCACTTCAGTGTTTGTTGTTTCCTTCATATCCATTGTCTTAGCTGAGGCTACAACAACCTTGAGACTTGAGACTTAGGGACTCCAAGTTTCATTGTCCCCCATTAAAAAAGTAGAATCTGAAGCTCAGAGAAATAAGGTGACTTACTCATGGCCACACAAATCCAGGTCTTCCTGACTCCAACTCCATCCCTAACCAATATAGTGCCTGCATATTCTCATGATAGACCCAAGGGGTCAAAAAGAAAGGACAATGGTTTTGGAGTCAGAAGACCTGAACTTAAATCCCAGCTCTGGAATTTGTATGAGCTTGGCCAAGTCACCGCCCTTTTTGGGTCTCACTTTCCTTATTTGTGAAATGAAAGAGTTGGAATCATGGATCTCTCAAGTCCCTTTCAGCCTCACATCCTATGATTCTGTCAGCCTTCCCAGCTCTAAATGCTCCACTATAAGGTCCCCATGTGGTTCTTGGCAGCACTCATAGGAGCAAAGGAGTAACTCTTGCCCTCTGGCCATACCAACTCCCACACCCTCCGCTCTGGGGAAAATTTTTGGTTCCTAATTCTCTTCCATGTGCATATCCTAATAAAATATTTATTGGCAGCAGTGAGAGAGTGTGGCAGTGCACTCCACTGAGAACAGCATGACTTTGAAACTTTATGTATCAAATAAACTCAGCCTTGTTTTCCATCCGGAACCCTTAGACCTGTGGCTTTCCAATGTTCACAAAGCATTAGAGCTGGAAGGGTCATGTAGGCTAACATCCCCCATATCCCATTTTAAAGATGAGAAAACTGAGGTTCAGGACAGGGGAAGTGCTTGCTCAAGGCCACAAAGCTAGTAGAGCAGAGACAGGAATATAAATTGTCTTGACACCAAATCTAGTGCTCTTTCCAGCATGCCACCTGTTATTTTATGATTCTGATAGACTGAGCCCCAGATGCTGTAATGCCTAACAATCACTCCTTGGTCTAGGTTCCTGAAGGTGAAAGCAACCAGAATCTTTGGCTCTCCTGAAAACCACCTGGTTCCCTAGAAGTCACCTTGTTCGGTCAACCAATCAATCAAACAACAAGCATTTATTAAGTGCCTATTGTTTTCCAGGCATTATTTTAGGTTCTAGGGACACAGGGACTGAAATGAAACATCTCTCCTCTCTATGGATTTATATTCTACTGCTTAATAAACATTTTCTGACTTAACAGAATGAAAGCTCACTGAGAACAGAGGCTGCTTATTGTTATGTCACTGTACCTTCAATACCTTGGACAGTACCTGGCACAAATAGTAAGCACCAAAGAAATGCTTGTTCAGAAGAATCAAAAGCCTTCACAATGATTATTGAACCACTGATCTAGAGCTGGACAGAGTCTTAAGGACCACCTATCTAGTCTAGATCCTTCAAAATTTTACATATAATGAGTGTGAGACTCAAAGATAACTTAACACTCATCTCCCAGGGTTGTTGTGGAGATTAAATGAGATTATGATTCTAAAGTGCCTAGCATAGTGCTTGGCACATAGTAGGGACCATATAAATGTTAGTTGTTGTTGTTGGTAGTAGTAGTAGTAGTAGAAGTAGTAGAAGTAGTAATAATGGTGGTAGTGGTGGTGGTAGTCCAAGGTCACATAGGTAGTAAGTTACAGAGGGCAAATTTGAACACAAGCCAACTGGCTCTCACCCTGACACCCTCTGCATGACTCCGTACTGAATTTAGTTGAGTTGAATGGCTTAGGAAGAATGGCTAAATTTCTGACTCATGTATCTTCGTGTCAATCAATTATCCCCCTGAAGCCCTTTGGGGATCCTTAAGAAATCTGGTTTGAATGTCTGAGGTGTATCATGGCTCAGATATCATTGTGGTTAGCAGATCATTTTTTTTTTCATTTCCTCCTAAAATAAATTCTCATTTACTAGTCAGCCTTTTCATAATCTAAGGTGTCAGAGACAAATGCCTGCCAATTTCCATCATGGCCATCATCTCACAGCTACTTAGTATCCTAGAAATCAACCTGACCATGTGGTCCTTAGGTGCAATAATTAGCCTACTAACAAACAGCACCATTTGACCATCTCATCCTAGATCCTTTCTTTTGTTTAGGTCAGCGGTTCTCAACCTGTGGGTTATATTCAATTTGTAACAATGAAAATACATCCTGCATATCAGATAGATTCATAGCAGTAGCAAAATTACAGTTATGAAGTAGCAACGAAAATAATTTTATGGTTGGGGGTCATCACAACATGAGGAACTGTATTAAAGGCTCACGGCATTAGGAAGGTTGAGAACCACTAGTCTAGGTTTTCATGACACTGCTTTCTTGTGTAGAAAGAGATTAGGTGGTTCTCCTCCTACTTTTCTGACTGCTCCTTCTCAGTCTTCTTTGCTGGAACTTTCTCTGTCATGCAAACTCTCTGTGGGTATCCCCCAAGGATCTGTCTTGGGCCCTCTTATATTTTTTCTCTATACTGTCTCCCTTAAGGAACTTCATCACTTTCCATGGATTCAATTATTATCTTGATGCAGGTAATTCCCAGATCTATTTATCCTGCACTAGCCTCCCTTCTGAGCTTTCGACCTCTATCTCAAGTTGCCCTAACAGACATTTCCAATCAGATTCTCCTAAGTATGCAAACTCAAAAGGTCTGCTAAGTCTTACCATCTGCCCAGGACCCCTGAATCTTGCCATCACCCAACCCTGAGGACTCCTAGATTTTTCCATCAATCCTGCAACTGAACTTTTTCATGTGTGCCTCCCCCAGTTGGAGTGTGAAACTAAAAGCATGGAATTCCTTTATTTCACTTTTATTGCAGCACTTAGTATTGTGTTTGGTTCATAGTAAGCCCTTCCTTCCTTCCTTCCTTCCTTCCTTCCTTCCTTCCTTCCTTCTTTCCATTCTTCCTTCCTTCCTTCCTTCCTTCCTTCCTTCCTTCCTTCCTTCCTTCCTTCCTTCCTTCTTTCCTTCTTTCCTTTCTCCCTCCCTTCTTTCCTTCCTCCCTCCTTCCTTTTTTCCTCCTTCCTTCTTTCCATCCATCCTTCTTTCTTTCTTGCCTTCCTTTCTTTTCCAAAACTAAATTCATTATCTTTCACTCCAAACCTACCTCTTTTCTAAAAGTCCCAATCCTCCCAGTCACCCAGATTCACAACCTTGATATCACATTCACCTCCTCACTCTCACTCACCAATTAGTTGCCAAATCTCTTCATTTCTGCCTCCACAACACCTCTCCTATACTTCCCACCTTCTACAAACACATCACCACCATAGTCCAGGGCCTCATCACCTCTTCTTTGAATCACAATATTCTTCAAATATTTCAATAGCCCCCTAACTGGTCTCCTTGCCTCAAGTCTCTCCCTACTCCAAGCTATCCTCTCTACACAGCTGCCAGTGATTTTCCTAAAGCACAGATCTGACTATGTCACCGCCCTATTCAATAAACTCCAATGGCTCCCTATTGCCTCCAGGAAAAAATAGAAAATACTTTCTTTGGCATATAAAGCACTTCGCAATCTGTTCCCTTCCTATTATTCTGGTATTCTTACATTTGGGTCCTTTGCATATACTCTGTGGTCCAGTCAGACCAGCTTACTGGCTATTTCTCACAGAGGGTGCTGTCTGCCATTCCTGAAATGCTCTCTCTTCTCACTGGTGTCTCTTGGAAGTTCTGGCTTCCTTTGAGAATGAGCTCAGTTATCTTCAGTTATCCCAGTTAGTGCCATCTCCTCCAAGGTTATCTTGTGTCTGCTCAGTATATATCTTGTATATAACTAGACAAGCATATATTATTTCCTCTATTAGAATGTGAGTTCCTTGAGGTTACAGCCTTTTCCTTCTTTTCCTTGCATCCTTAGGGTTGGTAAACAATCAGTGATTAATAAATATTTGTTGATTGATTGATGTTCTGCACTACAGAGGAAGTAAATGGGTCTATTCTTGTAGCCTTGAATCCTTTCTCTCCTAATCCACAGCTGCAGAGAATGGGTGGGCTGATTTATGGAAAGAAGAGTGATGCTTGGGAAAAGTGTATATACATGTGTTGGGTTAGGGAATGGGGAAACTACAACCTTTCCCTTAACACAACTGGTTTAGGGGGAAATGAAGGGACCTCATGCTAACTAATGAGAAATTGTATCCTGTGATGCTGGCCTTTGGGGGGATTTTGCTGTCCAAGACAGCTGGTAGGGCACAAATCCAGAGAACTCTGAATCATTGAAGCAGGAGGAATTGGAGCATCCAAAAAGCAGCAGAGGGGGCATCATGCTTCTCCTTGCCCAGGCTGAGAAATTCAATCAGAAAGGAAAAGACACATCCTGGAAAGCGATTTGGAGTGATACCCCCAAAGTTACTAATCTGTGCATGCCCTTTGACCTAGGCCAACTCCTAAGCTAAGAACAATAACAATGATGACGATCCCCAAAGAGACCAAAGGAAGAGGAAAAGGGATCCATATGTATAAAATAGTTATAGCAGCTCTTTTTGTGGTGGCAAAGAAAACTAAGGAAGGTGCCCATAAAGCATTGGATTGTGAACTTCTTAAGGGCAGGACTGTATTGCCTTTCTTGTATCACCAGCACTTAACACAATACCTGGCACATAGCAGACATTTAATATATGCTTATTGACTGGTTGAAATGAGTGAGCAAATTCTAAATATGGGAAAATGCATATGAATGTAATAAAATACAATTGTGCTAAGAAATGTTGAAGAGGATGGTTTCAGAAGAACCTGGGAAGATTTTATATGAACTGATGCAGAGTGAAGTGAGCAGTACCAGGAGAATAATTTATATAGTGACAATAGTATTGTAAAGGAAAACAAATCTGAATGGCTTAGGAACTCTGATCAGTGTAATGACCAACTATAATTCCAGAGGACCCTTTCGACCCCCCTCCTGACGGAGAAGTGCTGCAGAATGAGACACAAAATTTTGGGTATGGTTATTATGATAATCTGTTTTGTTTGATTACACATATTTACTATAAGAATTTTTTCTTTATATATATATATATTCTTTTTCTATTTCTATATATGGAGGAGGAAAGTATGTAGGGGGGAAAATAAATAATAATCAAGAAAAAAAGAAGGTGGAGTCAGAGTATCATGGGCTCCAGTGATGAGAGAGTTAGACGTATTCATTCAATACAGCTTGGAGGCCACAATAACGCAGACCTACCGCAAGAAAGCAAGTCTGATGGAATCAGAAACCCAAGGAGGCCAGTGAACTGAGGAGAGCCATTAAAAGCCACAAGAATGTGAGCATCAGGAAGAAGGAAGCATAATTTAACTGGAATATAGGCAAGCCATTAGAAAGAGCCGGGCCTGGCAACAAGAAGCTGGAGATATGGTGAGAAGATGCTAAAACATGAAGGGGAAAGTAAATTTGGGGGTAATTGGCAGAGAAGGAGGAAATGCCAACGAGGAATCTAGAGTATCTCTGACCAAGGTATAAAAGGCAAAAGGAATCAGGCAAAAAAAGTCAAATTTGGACCAAGAGAGTGAGAGGAAAGGTTGGAGATAACAGACCCATTGACAAGGAGGGCAACCAGGATGCAATAAAGGATCCAAGATTTCCAGCTAGAAGGAAACTTAAGAAGACACCTAGTCCAATCTTCTCATTTTAGCCAAGCTAAAATTGAGCCCAAGTTTGGCCAGAAATCTATTGTTCTTTCCACAATACCACATTCCATTGAATGCAATCTGTAAAGTGAGGGGATTGGTCTAGATGACCTCTATGGTCTCCTCCAGCTCTAGATCTATGAACCAAAATCCCATTATGTGATGAGTTGATGATCTCTGAGGTCCCTCCTAGCTCTAAAGCTAGGGTCCTATGGCCCTCTGGAATTCAATTCAATAAGCACCTACTATGCACAAAGTGAGAGTCATCATGATATAGTAGATAAAAATCAATCAACATGCCAAGAAGGTTCAAGCTCTGACTGATGTATGCCAGCTCTATGACCCTGGGGAAGACATCTCCCTTATCAGTGCCCAAGACAGCTCTTTGATTTTATGCTATAGAGAAGGTTCCAACTTGCATTGATAGAGGGACCTTGCTTCCCTGGGAGTTCTCTGTCCCAACAAAATCAAAGGTCTAGTCTTTGTCTTTTATGTATAAGTCACAATGCTAGGGGCTGGAGAGACAAAGTCCAAAACACGATAATCACAGTATCATTGGATCATATATTTTGAACTGGAAGGGGTCCAAGAGGCCATCAATTCCAACCCTGTCAATTTATATATATGGCCTGGAGAAATCACATGACTTGCCCAAAGTCATTCAGGTAATGGTTGACAGAGTTAAGATTTGCACTGAGGTCTTCTGATTGCAAAATCTAGCACTCTTTCCACTGTACCATTTAGTCCCTAAAGTGGCCTACAATCTACTGGAGGGGTATGACATGCAAGCAAATAAGTAAATGAAAAAAATTGTATATATATATGTGTATATATACATATATATATATATATACACATATATGTGTGTGTGTCTATGTATATATATGTATATATTATATATCCATACACATATATACATACATATATACACACATGCAAGCTCATAAGTAAACAAAATATATACATACATACACACACATATATACACTTTTCATTCACTTATCTTCTTGCATATCATACTCCTCCAGTGGAAATCACTTTGAATTACGTGTGCATATGTGTGTGCATGTGTGTATGATAGATAGATAAATAGATGGTAATTCAAAATTATTTTAAGAGGGAATGCTAATAACTGAGTGGCTGGGGGAGGAAGAGAATCTAAAAATGTCTCATGCAGGTGGCAAAACCTGAGTTGTACTTTGAGATAAGCTAGGAATTTGCTGAGGCAGAGATGAGAATAGAGAGACACAAGGAACAATCTCTGCAAGGGAATTGAGGCAAGAGACGAATATTGTATACAGAGAATAGACCAATTTCAATGCAATGGAAAAGTGTGAAGGGGAGTTACTAAGACTGGAAAAGCAGATGGGAATGTGTCATCTTGCCTGATTACCCTTGTTAACATATACTTGAAATTGCTTTGTACTATTTTTCATTTATTTTGGGTATACGTCTATATATACATGTCACATTTCCCCTAATAGAGTGTAAAACACCTCTTCAATATAAATATGGCCCTGGGGTTGGCAGAAACATGTGGAATTGTGAACACCAGATCTAGATGGAGATACAAACCCTCCATCTGCAGCATCAGAAAACAACAAAAACAAAAACAAGCCCTTCCCAGACAAGCCAGAGACCAATATTTTCTTATGCAGAAAGGGAGTGAGAGAAAGAGAAAGAGAGAGAGAGAGAGAGAGAGAGAGAGAGAGAAAGAGAGAGAGAGAGAGAGAGAGAGAGAGAGAGAGAGAACATCTTTCAGGTGGAAATCAGATGAGAAATTAGAGAATCAGGTAATAAATACTATTCCAACTTCAAAGGGAAAAGGATTTTGGGTAACTGAGGATAGGAGTTACCCTAGGTGTTGGGGAAATGACACCTACCCATGAATCAACCTGTCTTTGGACAGTTATAGACATTATTAGCTAATGAACTTGTTGAACCACTGACAATTATGTTTGGTAACTCTGGAGGAATTGAAAGTACCAGGGAGGATGGAGGCTTTGTGGGGCTTGGTAGAGGCAATGAAGTGTGGAAGCTGTATGATAGTTATATCTAAGTATCACAGACTGAGTTCTATCCCTGGGAATTCTGGAAATAGCTCAACTCTGAAATATGCTCCCCACTCCCCCCCACCCCCCTAAGCTGGGTTAAGCCTTGGATTTCACACTAGAATGGTTCTGGTTTGTGGGGGGTTATTCCAAGACACCTTCCCTGGAGCTATTCTGTCGTAACTCATTTCTCCTGTTTGATCTCTGAGTGCCAGGATAGCACTGATTGGCCCTGTCTTTCCATCTGTCCAGGTGCTCTCACGTTCCTCCCCCTGAAATTCTAGCTCAATATAATTTTCTAAGGGGAAGAGACCATGTCTCTAGTGAATCAGCCCAGGGCAACTGTGAATCAATTAGGCAATCAACCATTTATTAATCACCTACTATGTCCCAGGAACAGTTCCAGGCATTGGAGATACAAAACTAAAAAAATAATTAGCCTCTTCCCTTTATAAGTTTTCAATCTGTAGAGATTGGTGGGTGGGCTGAAATATGTACATATGGCTTAGTGAACAGGTCACTGACCTTAGAGTCAGGAAGATGGGTTCAAATCTTGCCTCAGATCCTTAGTATTTATAAGTAACATGGAGTAAGTCACTTGACTACTCTACATCTAAGTTTCCTTATCTATAAAATTATACAACTCTAAATCTATGCTACTATAGAAATACATTGTATTCTGAAACAATGAGAGTAATGACAGCTCCTATTTCATGGGATTGTTGTAAGGATCAAATGAGATAATATATGTAAGCATTTTATGACACTTAAGGTACTATATTAATGCCAGCTATTATGTTTAGTTAATAAATAAATACAAACCATATATACAAAGTAAAGATGAGGTCATCTAGTGTGCAGGGAGATCAGGGAGGGCCTTGGGAAAGAGGTGCCATATGAACTCAAAGCAACAGCCCCTCCCCCAATACAGCTCATACGTTAAGTCAAGACAAAGAGAGGCCAGCAGTTCGTGGATAGGAAGGTCTAAATACAGTCATGGAGGTGAGAGGGGAAGGTCAAGAGTATGAGGTGAAGGGTCAGGGTCTCAAAAAGCAACAACAAACCAAAGGATGGTCTTTTATAGAGAAACCCAACACAAGCGACAGAAACCCGAGGGTCCCCATGGATTATCTCAGTTGTCTGGCACAGACACAGTGGTCTTTGTCAATGTTCCATTGAGATAGAAGGAACCCTGACGACTGACAAGAAGAGACTGAGATGCCGCGTTTGGGGACTAGCCCTTTATCAACACCAAGCAATCTAGGATGCACACGGTCACACTGAAGGTCCAGCTCTCTCTTCCAAACAGTACTGGATATTTACAGGCACAACCAGGCACCATCCCATCTCTTCATCACACAGACAAGAATATGTATAGACCCTCCCAGGATTCAGCCCTCCATCTCAAACATGCTGGAACATGGACACATGCCCAGAGCCCAAACACCCTTCATAAACAATCTAGAACATGTGCAGATGCCCAGGGCACCACTTCCCATCTCAAACAATCTTGGCTATGTACAGATACTCTCAGGCTCAATCTTTTTATTTCAAAGTAGGACAGGAGAGATTCTCCCAAATTCTCTCTCCATCCCAATCTATAAACTGTACACACACATCTCTACAAGGTCAATTCGAAAAGCAAGGACTTCCAAAAGCCCTTCATTCTGAACTTTTTGAAATATTTATGGGCATACCCAGAGTCAAATCTCACCCATCCCACCAGCAATTTCAAACAATATTGGATAGGCAGCCACATCCAGGCTCCATTGCAACATCCCAGAGGAAGATACTTAGATTTTCTTAGTAACTAGCCCTCTATCACCAACAATCTAGAATGTATATAGATGCACCAAGAACCTAGCTGTCCGTTGTCACCAATCTCAGATATGTACAGATATAACTTGGATCAAGCCCTTTATCCCAATCCCACCTGAAGTACTCAAATCAAGGAGATTCTATAAGTAACACTATAAAGAAGATGAAGCCAAGACTTTAAAACTATAGAAACTGCCTTGCCCATGTGACTATCTAATAGCTGGACTACGACAACAAGGAACAATAGTTCCCTGTTGAAATTTTTCCCAGGTGGAGAATGAGGTTCAAAGGGGCAGTTGGTTCAAAAAGCCAGGATTCCTCCATCTGCTGTGGAATTTCAATTATGTGGGACATGTGGTGTCCCTTTTTCTCATGGTAAACATATGCAAAGCACCAAATGCATTGTGGGGAAATGTTTGAAGAGCCTCATTCTCTTCCAGGAGTATTCGTTTGGGAAGCAGCAATAAAGTTAAGTTGGCCTAAATCCTGCTAATGTCACCTAGAGAAAATCAACCAAACCACACTTCAGTCTTTCAAAGTCAATCAAAGCATCCTCATCTGACACCCTTCCACAACATTCCCCATCCATTTTATCTCTACAGGCTTCCTGAAGCCAGACACCTTCCAAGCCCCAAAGACAGAAGGAGAAACCCAGCCACCTACCTGAAGGAGCCAGTAGCACCTCCGGTGGAAGGTGGGGATGATGGAGGAATGGACATAACAGCCGTACAAGCACTAGGGGAGAAAGGGAAAAAAAGATAATTCAGTCAGATAAAGGGAGAATTGAACAAATGAAGGAATTCACAAGACAGGGTGGTGAAACAAGCACACTAATACATTGTTGGTGGAACTGCAGGCTGGTACAAACATTTTGGAGAGAAATATGCAGTAAGAAAGACAAAACTGATCATACTTTTCAACCCAAAGATTCCAGTGCTTTTACTCTATCCCCAAAACACACACACACACACACACGCACGCATACATACACGTGTGTGTGTGTGTGTGTGTATATATACATATATATACACATATTTTTTTAAAATAGACTTATCTGTACAAAATGTTCAAAACTGCTTGATTTCCAAAAGCAAGAAATTGGAAACAAACTGTACATTGAACAATTGGAGAATGGCTCAATAAAATTGTGCTATATTAATGTAATGGAATCTTATGGGGTTGTAAAAAACAAGAAATATAAAATGTACAAGAAAATACAGAAAGACATATATGAGGCTATGCAAAGTGAAATCCACACATCTGGAAATATATACACATTGAATAGAAATACATACTCATATACATATGGATATATATGTATATTTAGAAGAAGAAGAAAAAGGAAAGAGGAGGGAAAACAGGGCAAAACGGGGTGGAATTTCAGATTGACCTGGATGAGGACAAAGAATAAAATCACCATATTTGCCTAGATATTGTCTGTTAAATTTGGTGCATTCCTACTTGTTGCAGGGCTCCAAGCACAGGCTGCGGTGAATACTCATCTGCTTGCCTAGCACTTTGTAGAAGAGTTTCTCATTTGCATTTCTTTGGACTTACATGGCTACTGAGGTGCCTTCTAACTTGAGACTCTTGATTCTTTTTGACCTGCCTTGTTAAAGGCTGAGGGTTGGGGAAGCAGGAATTGGGGGACATTCCCTCCCCCCATTTTATATGTTTATCTGATTGTGCTTTGGCTGGCAGTTTTCATGTTATTCATGTATTTGAGAGAGCACACTGGATCTGGAGTCAGAGAGACTGAGTTCTAATCTTCTCTCAGCCAAGTACTAGCTGTGTGACCTCAGGCAAGATATGAAACCTCTCTGGACCTTAGTTTTCTCTTCCAAAAACAAAGATGTTGGACTAGATGTCCACTGAGGTCCCTTCTAGCTCTCCAGATTTGGATTCTTTGTAAATTACAAGGCAGGGAGAGAATTAGAATGCTTGGCAGCTTCTGGCCATGTATGAGACTGTGAACTCCTTGGGAGCAGGGATTGTCTCTTAGCTTTCTTTGTGTTAGCCAGCACCATGCCTGGCACGTAGTAGGTGCTTAATAGATACAAACTGACTTGGCAAAGCAAGAGTGAATGCTTTACTCCTCCCCCCAGTTTCATTCTATTCCATCTCATTCCATTAAATGTTAAGCACCTACTAAGTGCCAACCCCTGGGCTTGGTGTTGGGGAAATAATGAAGAGAAAACAGAAACAATCCCTTTCCTCCAGAAGACCTCTGAGTGAGTGGGAGCCCACTACTCTGTCATTTGGCAGGAATCTATATGGCAAATAACAAAGGCACAGAAATATGAAAGCTTTTTCTCCCTGTCATAAGCCTACTTCTCTTGCGTGGGTTAAACACTCTGAAAGCATTTCCCATCACTGGGCATTTGAAAACCAGGCAACCCCTTTGGTTTGAATACACTTCCCCCTCACTGGTGCCTTTTAGAATCCTTCCATCTCCTTAAGGTTTAGGCTACTCTCTGATGGCAGGGGAAGCTCTAGAGGAAGGCTCTCCCCGCCTCCCAAGTACCCCTTTTTCAAAACAGAAATAGCACTTGGTTTGTATCTCACTAACAGTGGTGAGCAGGAGTTTTAGGGTAAGTTTTAGCTCAGGGCACAAGAAGACCTTCTGGGATGTGTCTGAGGATCTCAGAATTGGAAGGCACCTCTTTGAGGTGTGTGTGTGTATGTGTGTGTGTGTGTGTGTGTGTGTGTGTGTACGCGCGCGCATGCAGGGACTCATTACTTCCCTGTTAACAGAGAAGCATTGATGAGATGTGATTGCAAAATTTATTTTCCCCCTAAGCCATAAATAAGCCTGTTTTTCTAACTCTGAAATCAATTCCCACCTCCACACTTTTGAACAGGTCATTATGCCCCCATACCTAGCATGAGCTCCCTTTTCATCTCTGTCTTTTAGGCTCCAAGGCTCAGCCCAGGCACTGCTGCCTCCAGGAAATTTTCCTTGAGTGTCCTCTAACTAAAAGGGTCCTTCTCTCTACTCAAATTTTCCTGGATCATCTTGGCTAGAACAGGGAACTTCTCTGATACTCACAACATCATAGGAGATTGAGCTGGAAGAAACCTTAGGGGTTATCTAGACTACCTCCTCTCACTTCACAGGTGAGGACACTGAGGCCCCCAAAAGTCAAGGGACTAGACTAATGCCACACAGATGGTGTCAGAGATGGGATCTGGAGCCTACATTCCCTCTGCTCCAAAGGGCTGCTCCATGTGTGGACAGAAAACTGCTCTCAGAGCCAGGAAGACCCAACCTCAATTCTCATCTCTGACACATACTGGTTATGTGACCCTGGGTAAGTCACATAACCCCTTAGCGTTTTAGGTTCCACAAGTTGACTACCTGGATGGGTAGAGGGAGTTTCCTGTACCTATGAAATTAAAGGTCCAGTCCTCACCCCAACCTCACCTTGTCCGGACATCCACTTTACCCTTGTGATAATGCTACCTTGTATTATGCTTCTCCTGATAAATGCCATATCCTTCTTTCCCCCAGTAGAATGTAACCTTCTTGAGGGTAGGGATTTATTTCCCCCATTTTGTCTTTGTGTTCCCAGAGTCTAGGTTCCCCACAGGCACTTAATAACCGCACATTGAATTTGAATCTGTCTTGAGCAGTTAGGTTAAGAGAAAAGGTATTGCTTCTCAAGAGGTCTGCCTTGAAGGCAGCCTAGATAGTAAGTTTTGGTCTGCTGATTGATCAGTTAGTTCCCTCATTATTGTTACTAGTTCTAGTAAGCTCTGCCTCTGACAGATCCTGGCTGTGTGCCCCTGAGTAAGAAATGGGATCAGAGATTTAGAGCTAGAAGTCAAAGTGTGCTGGTAAATGTTTAACAAGCAGCTCAGGGATGGGGTGGGATGTATGCATAACATATATTTAATCTGTGTTATAAATAGTTTTTCTATCACTTTTTTAAAAGTCTAGTCAATCAGCACAATTATAAAGGCAACCCTGATTTGTAGTATTTAATAATTTCTGAGGGTTGAATACTCACACTGAAAATTTAACAACTGGCTCTCACAAGCTGGTAGGAGCTGGCTCCTGCACACCACTGGTTAGAAGGAGCCTTGGAGGCTGTTTCATTTTGCAGTGGAGGAAATGTAGACTTGGGGAAGCTGTCATTGTCCCAAGGTCAATATTTAGTGAATGAAAAGCATGACTCGAACACAGTTCCTCTGACTTCAGACCCAGTGCCTAGCACATAGTAAGTACTTTAAAATGTTTATTGACCGACTGATTTCCAAATTGCCACACTGTCTTCCTAATCTCTCAGTGCCCTGGGCAATCATCTCAGATTACAAATTATTACAGATGGGTTGCTGATCTGTCCCAATGAAGAGAAAGCATCTGCTCTGGAAGTCTTCTACCTTGATGGCATCACAGATCTGGGACCGCTCCTCTCAAAACTATCTCACCTTTATCTAGTATAGGGGTTTTTAATCTGCGTGTGTATATGTGTATGTGTGTATGTGTATGTGTGTGTGTGTGTGTGTATGTGCTCGTGCGCTTGCACGCATGCTATGATCCCTTCTCAAAATAATGTTTTAAAGTACATAAGGTAACTAGACATTAAGAGGGAAACAAACAAACAAAAATTCACAGAACCCCCCAGGATAAGAACTACAGATTTGGGAATTTTTACAACTTCCAAAATCCTTTTCTCATCATTAATTTATAGTCGCACTTCTTACTGAGCATCTACTATTGTACTCTCCTGACACTGTAGGTGGGTGGGGAAGGTGAGGGATTTGTCTAGAAGAAGAAGACATTGATCAGGCAATCTCTGCCCTCAGGGAGTTTAAAGTCTTATTGGGAGGGAGAAGATACATACTCAAGAAATAACTTGGGATGGATTACACAGCCATGTATCATCAGGGGCTGCGAAAGGAGTTTTGTTTGTTGTTTGGTCATTTGAGTAGTGTCTGATTTTTTTGTGATCCCATTTGGAGCTGTCTTGGCAAAGATACTGGAGTGGTTTGCCATTTCCTTCTCCAGCTCATTTTACAGATGAGGAAACTGAGGCAAACAGGGTGAAGTGACTTGTCCAGGGTCATACAGCTAGTAAATGTCCAGGGCCAGATTTGAACTTGGGAAGATGAGTCTTCCTGACTCCGGGTTCAGTGCTCTATCCACTGATCCACCTAGCTTCCCTTAGAAAAGGGTTAGATGGACAAATTTTTAGCCATCCTTGAGCTCTCCCTGTGGATGGGGCTGCCCCTCAATGACATGTTGAGGTCCATATCTGTTCATATGCATTTCCTCCAAGCTCAAGCCTTTTAATAGCAAGACTATCCCAATAACCCAACATTGGCCAGGCAATACAGGATGCCCAGGCACACTTTCCCTGATTGCACTCCCTCCCCCCTCTCCCTGGGTTTTAATTGTATGGCATTTGTCCTAGACTTTCCTAAGTCTCCAGAGGTAACTGCCCATTGGTTGTAGATTTAGAAGTTTGATTAAATATTATTTATACCCTCCTCCCTCCCCCGCAAAAGAAAAAAAAAGTCCAAATGTGATTTGGTTAGGGGAGTCAATTGTAACCCTGCCTGTCTGATTAGCGAGGTTGAAAGAGAAATCATTTTGGGCTCAGGGATTTCAGTGGTAAGAAAATCAGATTTCCAATATGTTAGAACTTTTACAGACTGCTATCAGCTGGGACTTGAGGCTCCGTACAAACCAAACAAACAAAGCTGAAATTAATTTAAACGATTCCCCTGCAATTCCTGCCCCCGAAATGTATTTATTATTAAGAAGGCAATATTCTTTGCTGACTTCCTGGATTTTCAATATAGCGTGTGGGTGCCTTCATAACTTACTCCTTCTTACCAAAGGAGATTCATGCTTGCTCATTTCCTCTAAGTGCAGGGCTGAGATGGATGAACAATGCAGCTCCCAACCTTAATCAGCTGTTTGCCTCTGGAATTTGCATGCTCTCATTGGTAATCTCATTATTTCTAGCGTCCTATTGAGCAAAATCCAAGGGATCATAAATTGTTTAAAATGGACATTTGTCAAGTTATTCTGGAAGAAAAAAAAAGGATCCCACTCAGTACCCTCCATTTCCTACTATTTATTAAGCCTTTTAAGACATTTTCCATGACTCCCCACCGTGAGTATCTTGTTATATACCCCTCCTACCTCCTTCCCATTTCTTTCTCCCGGGCTAAAAACAGAAGTGGCTGATTACAGAGCTTTTCTTACCAAGCTAAGAACCTGGGCAAGTACCCCCAAATGCCTAGGGCAAGTAGATTCTGGGGCACCAGAAACTGCCATTGGAAGGAACACTGACAAGGCCAGGATGGGGAGGAAGTCAGCTGGGAAGCAGCTGTGTATATCTGCATAGGAAGACGGGAACTTCCTATTTTATCTTACTATTCTTGCTAAGCATGGTCAGTGCCCAGTGGAGTTGGGTGCCCTAGGACAAAACTCCAGAGGCTCCCTCAAAGTTACAGCTCTGATGGTTTTAAAAATCATTTTCAGCAAGGTACATGCCCATCCAATGCCCCTTCTGGAAATGGGGTCTAAGAATACGAATCTACAGCTAGGGGTGTAGAGGAGAGAACACCTAGCCTGAGGGCAGGAGTTTGAATCTGACCAGACGCCTACTAGCTGTATGACCCTGGGAAAATTACTTCCCCTTCTGTTTGCCTCAGTTTCCTCATCTGTAAAATGAGCATAATAAAAGCACCCATCTCCTAAGGCAGTTGCCTGGCACATAGTAAGCACTATGTTACTGTTAACTAAATTAGATAAAATATTATTATTGTTATGATGATGATAGACAAATATCTGTTGGGAGCCTATATGCCCAGCACTCTACTAGGACTGCTGCTGTTCAGTCATTTTTCAGTCATGACTGGCTCTTCATTACCCCATTTGCAGTTTTCTTGGCAAAGATACAGGAATGGTCTGCCATTTTTTTACAGATGGGGAAACTGAGGCAAACAGGGTGAAATGACGGCCAGAGTCACACAGCTAGTAAATGTCTGAGATCAGATTTGAACTCAGGTCATGCTGACTCCATGCCTGGCACTCTATCCACCGGTACCACTTGTGAGATTAAGAACAATATAAAAAGCCCTTGTCCTAAATCTAATTTGTCTAGAGCTCACTTCCTTGGAAATTTCCATCTACAACCCAACTGAGAGTCAAAAAGAGCCTAGAAAAGTTCAAAGAATTTGATAAGTTTATGGATTTAGAGCTAGAAGACATCTTAAATCCCCTTCAGGAGATTTAAATCCCCTTAAACCCCTTTAAGGGGTCTTAAGCCCCTTAAGCCATGAGGAAATTGAGGGTCAGATATAGTACCATAAGCGGAAGTAGGAAAGTCAGAATTTGAACCCAGGTTCTCTAATTCAAAATCCCAAGCTCTTTCTAAGCCCAAATAGATGCCATATGCTCTAAAGTGAGAATGTCAAACATAAGGCCCACTGAGCCCCACAGCACTTCTAAGTGAGGTCCAAGATAAATTAAAAAGTAATTAAGAAATGTTTAACAAAACAAAAATATAAAACAAAATAATAAAACAAACAAAACAAGATGAAAATAGAATAAAACCAAAACAAATAAATATACAATAAATAACAGACCAAAATAGAAATATAAGAAAACACAGACAACGTTACATTTCAAAAGTAAGTCAATGGGATGCTTGCGAGGATGCTGACGTATGAATTAGTGTCCCCTGCTTCCGTCTGAGTTAGCCCTCCCTGGTCTGGGTCGCACACTTGACTCAGAAAAAAGCCTACTGAAGTCTAGTTACACCCACTTTATGGACTTTGGTGCCTGACTTGTGGCAGAGCCTTCCAAATTCGTATTGGTCTGATCAATCACATACACTGTACCTTGACCCCAACACCGTGATGTGATTTTGGTCTTCTTACAGAGCCAAGTACAACAAGCAATACAATTCCATCAGGGTTGGTTATCTGGTTCCCTAGGCTTCAGTAGCATAGAAACAGCAAATCAGGAGGAGATGGGTTTGCCTCCAAGAAGCAGGGGTGCTGACAGAAGCAAAAAGGGAAGGGGGAATGAAAGGAACTGAGAAAAACTATAAAAAGCGGATGAAAGACCTAAAAAATTCATAGCCATTCCAGGACCATTTGTATAAGAACAAACAACCCATTCTTCAATAGCTCTGGGAAGTTTTACTCTATTACAGCCCAATATAACAATTCGTGCTTATGATGACCCTGGATCATTAATAAAAGATTAAATTATGGTCGGTATAATTTGTTTAATAAGATAAGGAGGTGTAGGGATAGTGGCTGGATCTATGATTTTACTGAAGTAGGGAACTTCCAGAAGAAGAAATAGCTTCTACTAATGTAGTTTGGCACTTTCTCTACAATTTATAGTCTTAAAGAGCTTCCTAGAGCACAGAGAGGTTAAGTTACTTGCCCAAGGTCACATAGCCAGTATATGGAAGAGGCAGGAAGTATATAGTATACTGATTTCAATATAAATTATTACTTCGGGTATTCCTTCCACAACTCACACATACCCTCTCATCCTATGTCATTCTTGTTCATATCATCCCACAAATCTTCCACAGAGGGTCCAAGGAACATGCCAATGGTCTTCTTCCAGCTCTCTTGAAATTATGTGAGTAACAGTGGAGTCCGTGGAACTCCATCTATTCCCCATCATTCTCTCTAGCCCATCTCTTCCACTTGTCTTCATTAATAGCTATCATAGCTGCACTTTGGGGGCATAATTCTTAGTAATAAGATGCAATTTATTTATACCCACCATACTTCTCTCTATCACCTTTCAGGTGACCCATAATTTAAATTCTTCTGAGACCATGATTCTGAGATAGCACCAAAAGAGTTTTGGTATTAAAAAGATGAGCCATTGTCTTAGGGAGATGCTTGGGGCCATTACAAACATCTCAATACCTCATTATTGCAGAGACTATTTTCAATTTGTCCTGTCTATATATT
The DNA here is from genome assembly GCA_028646515.1 of Pseudochirops corinnae. Classification (NCBI taxonomy): domain Eukaryota; kingdom Metazoa; phylum Chordata; class Mammalia; order Diprotodontia; family Pseudocheiridae; genus Pseudochirops; species Pseudochirops corinnae. Next base: position 41,754,445 of record CM053588.1, on the reverse strand, counting down.
GATTAATCGCATGTTGTCTTCCCTATTAGACTGTCAGCTTCTTAAGGGCAGGTACTGTCTTTTCCCCTCCTTTGTATACCCAGTGCTTAGCACAGGGTCTGGCACACAATAGGTGCTTAATAAATGTTTACCGACTCACTGGAGATGTTCCTGGGTTCTCTAAGAATAATACAGCTACTAAGTATCTGAGACAGGATCTACAGCTAAGTTTTCCTCCTTCTGTACTATCCATGATACTAAACAATAGCATCAAAGATTTAGAGCTGAAAGGAATGCTAAGCTATCTACAATCTAACGCTGTGATTTTAGAGAGGAGGAAACTGAGGCTCAGAGATTAATTGATTTACTCAAGGTTTCTGAGAGAGGAAGAAGAAGAGGAAGAAGAAGAAAAGGAAGAAGAAGAAGAAGAAGAAGAAGAAGAAGAAGAAGAAGAAGAAGAAGAAGAAGAAGAAGAAGAAGAAGAAGAAGAAGAAGAAGAAGGAAAGAGAGAGGAGAGAGAGAGAGAAAGGGGGAGAGGGGAAAAGGGAAGAAAGAGAAAGAGGGAGAGAAAGAGAGAGAGAGGGAGGGAGGGAGAGAGGGAGAGAAAGAGACAGAGAGAGAGACAGAGAGACAGAGAGAGAAGAGAAAATAGAGAAATCAAACCAAACTCAAAGCTAATGATAACAGCAGTCCTTCATCATTCAACAATAATAATAATGATATCAGATATCTATATTGTACTTTATAGTTGATAAGAATAATTCTCATTTATATCATGCTTTAAGGTTTAAAAAACTGTTTTCCTCGAAAATGTCAGGCGAGGCAGACAATGCGTGTATCATGATTCCCATTTTACATATGAGGAAACTGAGGTTTTAGGAGTTTTTTCTAGTTTGTATTGCTGTTCCTGGGTTGCCCAAGAGTAATGTCACAATTTTATAGCCATCCCCTTGCCCCTTTCCCCAGTAGAAGGAACACTGTTATTTGTTTACAATCCTTCCTATATAATTCTTTTCCCCAACAAAGATGAGTGGCCAAATGTCTAAACCTGCTTATATCGCTTCACAGTAGCCTCTCTAAGACTCAGTTTCCTTGTTGTTGTTGTTTTTTAAAGGTGAAAACCCTTGTGACTTCCTACCCTGAATGGTTATTGTGAAGAAAGGCTTTGAGTTATACCATGAATTATGGCTAGTCTTAGGAGGCTGCCTTATAGATCCCCCATCCCCCGTCCCCCATCCTTGGGTTTCCCTTTGCATCAGTCACCCAATTTCTTTAGGCAACCACTCTTATAGACAGGTTAAAAAATTTGCCAGCCTGCAAATTCTTCACCATTTGTCTGCCCACCTATCAGTGTCAAGCTGGGAGTAATAGTAGCCCAAAGATGAATAGTATTGGCTGTATATTCCATTTTAGACTAAAGGTGGATTTAGGCAGCATTCTATCACTTAGGTCTCTCAGTCGGTACCTCCACTCAGATGTGAAAACGAGTGTTTGTAATGATGATCCTGCAGTCCCACTGGAACCCAAGGGGCCATCAGCATCATCAAACATGAAATTAAGTCTAGGATTGCTTTAATGTTAAGCATCTGTGGTTACATACAATTCAACAAAGCACCTACTATGTGTTTTTAGGCACCGTACTAGGTGCAGGAGATAAGAAAGTCAAAAACAAAACAATCTTCCCACTCAAAGAGCTTTGCACTCAAGGAGGCTATAATATGTATATAGATAAATAAGCATGATGCAGAGCTGTCACCTGTGGCCCAGAACCCTGAGCTCTAGGTTGATATGGACTGGAGTTAGCTTTTGGCACATCCTCCCCAAACTCCCCAAATTCATATTGACTTTTGAGAAATATCAGAATATAGCTCATACAGAGGTGCAGAACATGGGACCCCATACAAGAACTCAACCATAGATGATGAAGTACATGTATTTTGCCACCATAGATAATGCAGGAAGCACAAGCCCTGGACTTGCAGTTAGGAAGACCTAGATTTAGGGTTAGGCATAGTGTCTGGCACATAGTAAGTCTCAATAAATGTTTATTGGATTTATGGGACTGGATTAAAATTCCACTTCAGACACTTGCTGTCTGTGTAATCCTGGGCAGATCACTTAACATCTGCATCTCAGTTTCCTCATCTTCCTCATCTGTAAGATGAGGGGATTGGCCCCAATGACTTTTATGTCCTCTTTGGGCTCTAAAATCAATGATTCCACCATCTCATGACACAGCAGCTCACATTCATTCCATACTATTTCTCTTTGCTCTCCGTTGGGACCTATTTACTTCTAAAAAGAACCCATCTTGAGGTTCCTAGAAGGCAACCCTTCTGACATCCCAACAGCCCCATTTTTTACCCCAGAAACCCATATAGGCAGGTGATCTCATGGCATTAAATTGTGCTTTGGAATCTCTTTAGAAGGAGAATTCACCTACAGGTACTTTTAGACAGATAATCCAAAGCCCTTTTCCCACAAGACCTATACTGTCTGAATGACTCATGACAACAGTGGAGGAAAGTGCATCATGGCTTTAGTCTATTGCTCATTTTCCAACCCTGAGGGCCACAAACTCAATTCTCTATCCTAAGAGGATTACATTGTTCAGGAAATGCCCCCCTTCTCCATCAGGGGACTTGGGATCTGGAATGTTCTCCACTTGGGTTCCATGTCTTCCCTTCCCGCAGTTGCTATCTCGAGGCTAGGAGGTTATACCACTTTCTCTCCAAAGCTGAGGCCAGGAAGTTGGTGTTCAAGAATTCTTCTCTCAAGCCACATGGTGAGGCACATGAAGCTCCCACATGTTTCTGCCTCAAGGCAGTCATCATTGACTACATCTTATGAGGAAAACCTTCTGTAGAAAAAGGGCCCCAAAAGGTCAAGTCAAGTCTGTGATGAAGACTCTCTTTGACAAGTCAGTACAAAGGTGGCTCCTCACATAATATTCTGCCCTGTAATAGTGCAAGCCAATCAATTTATTCCTCAATAATGAAATAATTGGGAAATGTGCTTATTTCTCTTAATGGATAGCCATTGTAGACAGGTATGTCTGCACTCTAGATAGATAGATACTAGGTAGATAGAGCTATATAGATACTCTCAAAATCTCAAATGAAGCCTAACCTCAATGTAAATTCATCAAGTTGATCAGAGAACTCCCTTATTCAATGCCCTTGATGTAAAGTAAAATGAAAAATGATTTTGCTCAAGGTAGATACGGGGTGGTAGAGAGCATCAAAGCTGGGAGAAATCAGAGAATGCTCATGTCGTAGGTGGCATCAGAACTGGGCTTTGAAGAAAGCTCAGGGTTCTAAGAGGTGGAGATAAGAAGGAAGGAATGTCTTTCTAGGCATTTGGCACAGTCAGGGCAAAGGAGGCAGAACGTCTCATACAGGGACTTGTCTTATATAGGGAATGTCTATATAGGGAATAAGAAAAAGGTCAGCTTGGATGGAAGGTAGACCATGGGATGGGGAAAAACATCAAATCGGTCTAGAAAAGTAGACTGGAGACAGATTATAAATGACTTTAATGCCAAATGAAGGACTTTGTATCTTATCTTAGATGCAATAAAATATTCCCTTAGAATAAAGGAGTAGCATCATCAGAAATGTGTTTGCGTTCCAACTGTGTGTGTATGGTCTTTTTTTAATGCCAACATTTATATGTTGTATTAACCAAAGTTAACCAGCACACCCAATTACTCAACTATGTACGAAAGCACAAACTGCACTGAGGATTATTCCTTGTCTGCAGAGTCATTTTCATTAGGTAAGAGCCAAGTTTTTCCTGAGCTGATGAGATTTAGTCAATACCTAGAGTGGTCTATCCCTCTCAGTTACAGTTAATGTTGCCTGTTTGTTTTTCTAACAAGTTATCCCTCTTCCAGCTGGTTCAATGGTCCCTGATCTTCTCAGGATGGAAAGAGGAGTCCCTCCCCTCTCACCCCTACTTCATCCATTGCCCTTTGTCACTACCCTTCCTTATTCTGTTGTCTTCCAGCCAGGTTTCAATCCCTGGGACAATGTCATTACCAGGCCAATTGGGAATTAATTGCATAATATTTCATGAAGGCGTGTATCAAATCCATTCCTTTCACCCACTAATCAAAAAAGCAATCAGGTTTGTCTCCAGTGATTTGTGCCCCACAGACTGCTGGTGCTTATTGATCAGACTTTGGGTGCCCTCTAGGTGTTCATTGGGGTGTCTTCTAGAATAGGAGTTCTCAGAGTTATCCCCCACAGAACCCTGGGGCCCCTGAGACTCTTTGAGGTGGGTCTGTGGAGTCCAAACTATTTTCATTATACTAAGATGTTATCTGTTTTATTAAAATGGCCCTCCCTTTTCAAGTACATATCTGTGTGAAGTCAGATTTTCTTTACATATTTCAACCAAAACAACACATTAAAACAGATGGAACACAGAAGCAGATATGAGAATCCGGCTGTCTTCTTAAGCCAGACATTAAAAGACTTGCAAAAATATGTAAAACAATACCACTCTTCTCATTATTTGTCATAAAAATGTTATTTCTGTTAACATGTAATGGGTTTATTACAATTTTAAATAATTAATACATATTTTTAAAAATTATATGTTTTAGTTCTGAACACAGTAAATATTAATAGATATAAACTGTGTAAATGGAAGTCTAGGGTGGGGAGTCCTTAATAAACTGTAATTGTGTAAAGGGGTCCTGAGACCAAAAAGTTTGAGAATCACTGCTCTGGAGGTTTGGGCCGCAAGAAATAGAACTGTGTCGACATTTCACTTTCCGGAATGCTTATGGCCATTCAGGCTTTAGCTTTGCAGCAGCCAGACTGCAGATGGAAACTTTTAACTAGCAAAAGGAGGAAGCAAGCAGACACTTACAGGAAACTCTGGGGAACTTTCTTTTAAAGATGAAAGCAACCTTCAGATCAGTTATGTTTAGGGAATAAAGACTTGACAAGTTCCTTTTAGCATGACAGTAGAACAAGGAAGAATTTTTTCTTTAACAAATAAAATCTCAAAAGTTGCCAAATGGCTTTTGTGGTACTATGTCCCTCAACTCTATTTCCCCCCCCCCCCCCCATGCCTTCTAGAGAAAAAGAAGATCGCATGTGTGTTTGTGATCCAGTAAACAAAGCCTTGGTTTCTTTCTAAATAAATGCATCATCTCAAGGAGATAAAATGTTAGAAGGAAGCAACAACTAGACTTTCTTGAAATTAAAAAGAAAAAACTCATTTAGACAGTTAACTTTTCTGCAGCTAACCCAGGCTCCCGTAGTTCCCTCTGAGGCTTAACTCTCAAACATTAAAAGGCATTGGGGGGGTACCTGTGGTGTTACCTCATGGGATAACATTCAGACTTCACAGGCGAAAACCAGGATACTCTAGATCAAAGTTTCCCAACTACTATGCTAACTGGAACACATTGGGACAGTTCAGAGAAGAATGTCATCACTTTGTCTAGCTTGTTCATTCCCCCAACCAGGTCTCTCAATAGGAAGAGAATAGGAAAAGTCTCCCCCTAAGAAGTTAACATTTGAGTTGACTTTTGAAGATCCCTAAGGATTCTAGGAAGTGGAGGTGAGGAGAAAGTACATTGTGAGTATGAGAAACAGCCTGGGTAAAGGCATGGAGGTGGGAGGTGATGGAATGCTCAGTTTAGGAAACATCATCTCGTCTACTTTGTTTTGATCTGTTATGTCATAATACTAACTGTCATTTATGTAGAGCACACTGAAGTTTTAAAACTATTCAATATATTTTATCTCATTTAAATCTCATTTAACTTATTGAAAGTTTATGCTTCCTCTCTCTAACTTGACTGTGGGCTCTTTGAGGACAAAGACAGTGTCTCGTTCATCTCTGGATCCCCAGTGGTCTGGATCAGTGAATTCACTGGTATAGGGAACATCAGATGAGAAAGTTCCCTGCACTGATGCTGATCTGCCGCCAGTATATAATTTACAGTCTTGGAGGGCCAGTCAGCCTGGGACTGAGGGGCTAAGTAACTTACCCAAGGTCACAGGACCAGCGTGGCTCCAGGACTCCCTAATCCTGGGATAATCACTCATTCTGGTACACCATTTTGTTTCTCAAGCACTATGTACATGTGAGTTTTCTTTATTATTACTCCAATCAATCCTCATTTGGCATAGTCTTCAGTCCCTCCACATTTCTGGATGTTAGCCAGTTTGTCAATATTCTTCCTAAAAGGCAGTGCCCAGAACTGATCCTAATACAATTCTAGAAGGTAGAGTAGAGCAGTGGGTGACCGCTACTTCCCCCATCCTGGACATTGTTCCTCTCTTAATGGTGCCTGTGATGGCAGTATTTTTTTTTTGGCTGCCATGGCAAATTTCTGACTCATATTTAATTTGTAGTTCACTAAAAGTCCCAGATCTTTTTATTTCCTATATGCCTCCCCAACCCTAAGCTTATCAAATTAATTATTTAAATATAAACTTAGGACTTAACACAGCTACATGGTCCAGGATAGAGAGCTGGACCTGAAGCTCACATTCATACTCATACTTACTAGCTGTGTCACCCTGGGCAAGTCACTTAAAAAAGCAAACAAACCACGGCCTGCCTCAGTTTCCCCATGTGTAAAACAGGGATAACAATGGCATCTACCTCTCAGAGCTGTCACAGGTTAAGACATGTAAAGCATTTTGCCAACCTTAAAGCATTATATAAATGCTAACTATCTTCACTGCTATTTTAATTAGATTAGGTCAACTGTTCTAACCTTTGGATTTTTTGGATCCTAACTCTATTATCTGATGTGTTAGCTGTGACACCATTGGAAAATCTGGTTTCAATCCATTAAGAACTACTGTTTGATTCTGCTGATTAAACCCATTTCAAATCTCCTCACTTGTACCCAGCCCACCTCCTTCCACTTTGTCCACAGAGATATGATAGACTGTCAAATTCTTTGCTAAATTTTCAGTAGGCTATGTCTCCCATATTCTTCTGGTCTAGCAACCCTGTAAAAAATAAAATGAAGTGAGTCTTGTTTGGCCTGTTCTGGTGCAAGTCTGCCATTTCCTGATGATCGCTGTCTCCCTTTCTAAAGGTTCTAAACCATCCCTTTAACCAGATGTGCTAGAATCTAGCCAGGAACCCAAGCCAATCCAACTGGTTGCAAGTTTGCACCATTTGTCCTTTATGAAACCTTTCTTCCTTTTCCAGTTTTCTACCCCCTCTACTCTTCAGTCTTTCAGAGATCACCAATAATCAATGAACAATCACATTTGCCCATTTCTGTAGTAACCCGGGATGTAGCTTATCAGGGTTTGCTGACTTGAATTCTTCAAGGACGGCTATGTTACTTTTTACTATCGCCTCATCTCTCTTGAATTTTAATGCCCGATTAACCTTTCTAAACTTCCTGGTCTGAAGCTCCTTCTCCTTGGCCAAGATAACAGAAAGAAAATAAGAAATAAATAGTATGCTATCTTTTCTCCATCGTTCATTAGCATTACTCCATCCACTCTGAGCCACTGTCCTGTCCCTCCTTTGATCTTCCTCTTGCCCTGAATACAGTCTAAAAACAAGTACCTTTCTGGCATCCTTAGAAGTCACTGGGACAGCTACGTGGCACAGTGTGGTACAATAAAGCAGCTAGGTGGTGTCATCATACATAGAGAAGTGGGCTTAGAAGCAAGACTCATCTTCACGAGTTCAAATCCAGCCTCAGACACTTACTAGTTGTGTGATGCTAGGCAAGTCACTTCACCCTGTTTGCTTTAGTTTCCTTATCTGTAAAATGAGCTGGAGAAGGAAATGGCAAACTACTGCAGTATCTTTGCCAAGAAAAGCCTAAAACAGGGTCATGGAGAATCAGACATGATTGAAACAACTGAACAACAACAAGAATTTGCTGCCAACTACAGTTTGTTCTAAGATTTTGTGCTCCTGTCGCTGTTTTTATGGGACCATGCCAGTTTTTTGAATTCATCTTTCAGCACCTAAACCATTGGAGTCCACATTATATTCATCCCTTCTTGCTGAACACAACTTCACTGATGAGTTTCCTATGTATTCACAGCACTTTTGAGGTGGTTTCCCCATTTCTTCCTAAGCAAAAATTCACTTTTGAGAGCTACCTATTCCTCTTAGGATGGGGTCCTTTGTAGAATTCTAGTTTTTTGGAGACTCGACCTTTTTGAAGCTTATTCTCTCCAAATCTAGGGAAGATACCAGACTATCCCTGACCTTCCACTTCTCCATCCCAGATTCTAACATAATCAATTACCCCTAACTTTCCTAGTATTCTTCAGCAACCACTGTATTGAGGAACTGCCATTCATTCATTTACTCTTTTGTTTGTTTATTTTTATTTATTAAGCATCAGCTATTTATTAAGCTCTCACTATGTGCAGGGAGCACAGTGGATAGAATGCCACGTCTCAAGTCAGAAAGACTTATTTATCTTTCTGAGCTCAAATCAGATACTTACTAGCTATGTGACCCTGGGCATGTCACTTAACCCTGTTTGCCTTGGTTTCTACATCTGTAAAATGAACTGGAGAAGGAAATGGCAAACCACTGCAGCATCTTTGCCAAGAGAACCTCAAATGGGGTCACGGAGAGTTGGGCTTTACTGAAAAACAAGTAGACAAAATGTATAAGGCACCACATTAATGGGACCATGGGATATCAGATTTGAAGCAGAAATAGCCTTAGAGGTCTAGTCCAATGCCCTTGTGTTACAGAGAAGGAAACTGAAGGCCAGGAAGTTTGAGTCATTTACCTAAGATCACACAGATAACAAAGTGACTCAGTGGAGGGTTCAACCCCACATCTCCTGAGTCCAAATGAGGAGCTCTTGTTTTTTGGGGGAATGAGATTGGACCACGAATCTCAGAAATACCTGCCCAATATCCTGATATATTGGGAATGAGTTTAGTCTGAATTGGGTTGGAGTCTCAGTAAATTCTGAGTTTTCTAACCCTGTACCCACTACAGAGAAGTTGCCTTTGGTCACTGCTTCTCAACCTTTTGTTCAGCTAGCAGACAGAAGAGCACATTGGGGGGGCCTTCCCAGGGTTGACGAACCTGCTCTCTATGAATGCCTTTAACCATGTTACTGTCACTATGCTCCCTCTTCTCTCTACCCACCATTCCTACCAAATGCATCAAAACAAGACAAAAAGAACATCCACTCAAGCCTCTACTCCTCAATCTAATCAGTCTCCCTGAGTTTTTTCCAAGAACACTTACAAACCCAACTGGGTTTCTTCAGGACCCTAATGTAACCTCTTGGTCTTCCCTAGGAAAGTCATTTCTATTAAGGAACTTGACATCCTTTGAGGTCAGACTCCATGCCATTCTCCATTACAATGTCAACTCCCTGAGAGTAAAGATTATGTCATTCTTTGTACTGGAGGGCAGCTGGGTAGTGCAGTGGGTAGAGCAGTGAACCTGGAGTCGGGAAGACCCCAATTCAAATCCAGCCTCATGTAATTACTAGCTTTGTGACCCTGAGCAGGTCACTTTGCTTTTGTCTTTCTCGGTTTCTTCTGTAAAACGAGGGTAATAATAGCGCCTACTTTCCAGGATTGTTGTGAGGATCAGATGAGACAACAGATGTAAAGTGCATTGCTAGCTATCATTGATAAATATGATTTTGTCTCCAGTGCCTAGCATAGTGCCTGAAACATAGTAGGTACTGGATAAATGCTGGATTGACTGACTGGAGGAGTAATTAATTCTTCCCCCTGCCAAAAAAAAAATCATTAAAAAGTCAAATGATCTCTGGGCTGCTGGGGAGCCTGCCCTATTGCCCTCCGGGAGAATCCTACCAGGTGGGTTGCCTACTGGGGGCCTAAGCAGACCCCTCTGTGGAATGGAAGATGAGGCTAGGGATACTCGGCAGGAATTTATTGAGTACCAGACAGTGAGACCTTGGTGCCTTCTCTCTTACCACTCTCATTCAGCCTCTCCCTAAAACCCTTCCAAATGCAGGGCAGTCTAGCCAATTTATCCTAATGCAAAGGATTCTCTCCCTTTCCAATCTTGATTTACAATCCTCTTTTATAAAGGCCCCTCTATCAACTCTCTTGAAAACAATCTGCCTGCCAGTGAGGCCATCATTAGCAGGCTGGTAACAAGATTAGGTAAGGCGAGGGTCCCATTCTGGGTGCACCATTAGCCCCACATGTTTATCAGTGGCCCACCAACAGGGCACCATAATGCCTACCACCAAGGGCACTCTCCATGGTGCAATAATCATCCTTCCAAGGTCAACTTGAATTAAAAGGGATTTTCAGGGCTGTTGGTTTCTATCTTCTACTCATTTCTAAGATACAAATGCCAAAGATTAATAGTATTAGGGGGAAATGTGCGAAGAGTAAGTCTGACTAAGAGAGGGGAAGAAGAGAGGAGGAGGTGGAAAAGAGAGAGGAAAAGTGTGTCAAGAAAATAATCCGAGGAGAAGCTTAGCATTTTAATCCTGCTATTCATGGGGACAAAGAAATAGGTACTGTGGATTTAGAGTAATCTCCAGCAAATTCGAGGCAGGGTGAGGGGCTTCCCGTTTCTGGATGGCATTGAGTGGGATGAGGTGGCGGCCTATTTCCTGAAAGTGCCTGTCACATGAGGATGCCTTGTGAAGGAGATATGACTCCATCAGCAGGGGAACTATTTACTAGGCAAGGTTGGTTCTTCTTGACTCTGGTTACCCACTCATCAAATTCTCTCATCCTCATTAAAGTCACGACCAAAACATGTCCTGTGGTCAGAAAGGGAGTCAGCACAGCTGCCTCTAAGGCCCCCAGGATGAACTGAATAGACGGAGAGCCCCCAAATATCCACTGACTGGAATAACTGTCCTGGGATTTAGACACCACCACCAAGAGCCTGGATGTGTGTTGGCTAGAATGTATTCTACCAATTTTGTCTTCACCTTTGTAACCTCAGTTTCCCTAGAGTAGAATTTCACACATGGGCACACAAGGGCCCTTAATAAACAGTTGCTGAATTGTACAACCTTTGGGGAACTGACCCCAAATGGACCTGAAACCACAGCTCATCTTTTAGACATTGATATTTTTCTAGGGGTCTCCTATAACTGTGAGTCATGTAACACTACAGATCCTGAGATATTAAAGTTGAGAACCCCCCAAAGAACAATGGAGAGTCTATGTGGTGGCCATAAAGAGAGGCAAGTAGGTGGTGCAGTGGGCAGCGTTGGACTTGGAGCAAGGAAGACCTGAGTTTCTAGCCTTGGACACTCGTCAGCTACACGACCCTGGGCAAGTCACTTAACTTCTGTCTGCCTCAGTTTCCCTGTCTGTGAAATGGGTATCATATTGGTACCCACAGAGAGGATCAAATGAAATAATCTATGTGAAGCCCCCTGTATACCCTAATGTGCTCTATAAATGATAGCTATTGTTATTAAGTAGATCGCAACATATTACCAACCAAGAGAAGTAACATAAGGAAAAGATGGGAAAGATGGGAATGCAGCCGGAACCAGAGTAAAATGCTACTGGGAAACATTTGACAAAGTAAATAAAAACATGATAAAACATTGGTAATGTGAATGTGTGGTTTTCTTTGTTAATATGTGGCCGTTAGGCTTCAGTGTGCAGTTTGGTGGTGCCTGTTTTCTATAGGAGTTTGATACCACTGATATGAAAAGTCACTAGTGTATCAATCAACAGGCATTCATTACACGTCTACTGTGTGATGGTCACTAGAGAAACACAAAGTGATCTCTGTCCAAAGGAAGCTTGCTTTCTTTCTAAGATGGAGATAGCTAGAAAAAGCAGTGAGGCACTCAGCCCCATGAAAACAGTGCTGGACTCCAAGGACCTGAGTTCCACTTGGTTCTTGTGGTGACATGCCTTTCCTGGGTCTCCTCATCTGTGAATTGAGGGTTTGGACTTAACTGGTTCTCATATCCTTTTCAGCTCCGAGACAATCTTACGTAGGGAGAGTGAGGTATAATCGATGGATAGAGCATATACACCAAAATTATCCATGAAACTGTCCAAAGAAAATACCCAACATTTCTATGGCATCTTAATGTTTGCAGAGGGCTTCATTATCTGTACTGTTCAAGTGCAGGGTGTTGCTATTATTCTTAAGGGCCTCAGAGACTGGTCATCAATGCCTCCTATAGTCCCACCTTCATTGTAGCAGACGGAGAACTGCCGTTAAAGTCTGGAAGATCTGAGTTCAAATTCAGCCTCAGATACTTCCTAGTTGTGCATCCTTGGGCAGGTCGCCTAACTTCTCTCTGACTCAGTTTCCTCATCTGAAAAATTAGGGTTATAACAGCAGGGTTTTAGTAAAAAAAAAGAAAAGAAAAGAAAAAATATTCCATAAAGCACTTTATAAATCTTAAAGAGCTTTCTAAATGTTAGTTATTTTTATCACAAAGTCACCTGGACATTCTCCCAAATCTTAGAACAAAGGTTTTGGTTTGTATTAATCAGAGATGAGGCCAAATGATTCCATTCACGTCCTGCCCACAAAGAGACTAGGCCGCAGAACTTGTTAAATAGTGAATTGCTTTAAAATTAGTTTGAACTAAATGGATTGCAATCTTATTGCGCCTCCGGTGCTGAGTGATAGCAGTGATTCGGAATATTAGCCCATCCATTGACCAAGGCTTCCGCACGGGGAGCCTATCTCCCAGATATAATCTGAAATAGCTTCTTCCAAAAGCAGCACAGATCAGAGCCAAGGAAGGGAGGCTGGAGACTTGAAATGAAGTTAGGTGCTTCTAGAAATGTCCTGACCAGCTCTTCCCTCCATGGGGGGTGGGGGTGGCTGGCTGTGCTCAAATGGGCTGGAGCCACCTACGCCTGCGCCATCCATCTAAGACCAATCTCCAATCTGTGCCTGGGCTTTGTGGATGCTCAGCAAATTTTCCTGGGGCTTCTGGGGGCAGTATTTCCTTAACTGACTCATTTGTAAACTCTCTGTTAGGTTAGGGGCAGGCCTGGAAATGACAAGATACCGTGGGAGAGAAATGGAAAGGAGGAGAGATTCCTGAGCCGTAGTCCCTGAGTCCCGGGTACTTCATCACAAATAGCCTTCCTGGGCAGCCCAACGGAACAAGGCAATTTCAGTTCTCCCCCTAGTCCCTGGTCTTCTCCGTGACCCCTGGCCCCTTCTATTCAGCATTCTGTAAGGAACGTCACCTGTTCCCCTGAACCCGCCAATCAGGAATTATTCTGATGACTACCACTAGCGGGATCACAGAATTTCACAACTGAAGAGAACAACAATTCCTTCATTTTACCATTGAGGAAACTAAGTCCCAGAGAGATTAAGAGACTTGCTTGAGGTCACACTGGTGTGACAGACAAAAAAATGCTGGATTCAGAGCTAGAGAACCTGGCTTCAGGTCTTGCTTCTGATACTACCTGGGTGACGTTAGACACCAAACCCCCTTCTTGTTGTCTTGTGGTCCTTTTTCAGTCATGTCTGACTCTTTGTGACCCCATTCGGGGTTTTCTCGGCAAAGATACTGGAGTGGTTTGCCATGTCCTTCTCAAGCACTTTTTACAGATGAGGAAATTGAGGCAAACAGGGTGAAGTGACTTGCCCAGAGTCACATAGCTAGTGAATGTGTAAGGTTGGATTTGAACTCGGGTCTTCCTGACTCCAGGCCCATGGCACCACCTAGTTGCCCTCAAGCCTTCCTAGCCCCAGTTTCTTCATTTTTTTTTTAACGAAGACGCCGGTCTACATCTCTGGTCCTTTCAGTAGCAGAGCTGGGGTCTCTGAGTCCACACAACCTCCCTGCTGAACCTTCCTAATTAGCTTGCATTGGCAAAAAGGTTTACAAAATGCTCTGAGCACAACATCCCCATAATGTAGATCATCCTTCCCATTCTACAGGTGAGTAAACTAAGGCTCAAAAGAGCTAACTGACAAGCCCTAAGTAAATGTCAAAGTCAGAGCCTGAACTCAGGTCCTCTGACTTCAGGATCAGTACAATGTCCACTTGACCACTGTGCTTTTCTACACCTGCTCTGGGCCTGGAGGCACACCAGGGAAGGTGAGGACTAGTGCTGCCTGTGGTGCAGTGGATAGGGTTCTGTCCCTGGAGTCTGGAAGATCTGAGTTCAAATCCAGTGTCAGATACTTACTAACTGTGTGACCCTGGGCAAGTCACTTAACCTCTGCCTTAATCCACTGGAGAAGAAAATGGCAAACCCCTCCAGTATCTTTGCCCAGAAAACCCCATGGACAGCACTGGCATTCTGTGTCCCACGGGGTCACAAAGAGCCAGACACAACCGAATGACAACAAAAACAGGTACCTAAGCTGTGTGTGTGTGTGTGTGTGTGAGAGAGAGAGAGAGGTATACTGAGCAGGGTAAATACCATGGTCCCGGTGCTTCACTGGCCACAAAAAGGACAGTGGTTGGTTTGGAGCTTAAAGGTAAGAAATCTAATGTGATCTTGGGTTATGTGAAGAGAGGGGCACAGGCCGAGGCCAAGGAGGAGCCGGCCCTGCCCCCCACTGCCCCAGTCAGGCCATGTGGGGAATGTTCTCGGCCGTTCTGGTGACCCAACCCAGGAGGGTGACTGATGAACGTCCAGAGGGGGCCATGTCATATGAAAGGATTGACTGAAGGCACTGGGGACACTGAGCCTCAGCTAGAGGAGCCTTGGGGTGGGGGGACGGCTGTCTTCTGGCGGTGGGGGTGATGGTTATCTATGACAAGGAAACGTAGGTTTGGGCTGCTTGAGACAGAACCAGTAGCAATGGTCTGAGTAACGAAGAAACAAATCTAGGCATGATTGCTGGAAAATCCTGTTCACAACCAATCACCTAGCATTTATTAAGTATCTACTGTATGCCAGTTATTGGGCTGAGTAAGGCAGATACAAAGAAAGACAAAAACCCAGCAAAATAACGACAAAACCCAGGCCTTCCACAGGGGTCTTCAAGCAAAGACTGGCCCAGAGCAGGCGCTCCATAGGTACCTGTTACCGGATTGTTATTACCTAGAGGAATTCATGTTCAAGTTGGACTGTGTTCAGTTCAATAAAACAGGAATTTGCCAAGCTTCTGCGTGTGCTGCCGAGTGTGGGGAGCCCAAAAGATAGAGAGGAACCAGTTCCTGCCTTCAGCAAGCTTACAATAGAGTGGGGTTGGGGGATGTGTGCAAACACATAAATAATATACATGCATTAACATGTATATTATAAGTGATCTACATAAATTAATATGCATATTATAAGTGACATGCCTATATTAGCATGTCTATGGTAAACAACACAACTATATTAATATGTATGTCATAAACAATCTACGTATATTATGTATATTATAAATCATATTCATATCAACATGTACATTATAAATAGGTCCACATGAACATTACATTGTGAATAATATACCTATATTTATGTGTATATGACGAGTAACATACCTATATTAGGATAAATAAATGTCATATTTTTACAAAGTAAACACAAAATAATTGGGTGGCAGTAGGAACACTGGTGTATGAAGGAAGGGCTCCAGGCAGGGAAAGTTAGTTTTCTCCAGAGGTAGATGGAAGGAGAAGGTGATCACTGTGGGCACTCGAGATACGGAAGCGGCAGACGGGGCACTGAGTACGAGGAACAACAGCGAGTCAGTCTGGAAGGAAAGCAGGTCAGGGGAGGGCAGGAAATCATCCTGGGGTGTTTAAATGCCAAATCAAGAAGCCTGTGTTTTATTCTAGAGGAAAGGGGCTGGTCAAACACATCCCCTCAGAGGTCTCTTTCCGCTCCAAGATGCAGAGACTCTGAATGTAGCTTCAACTGGGCAACTGACCAAGTCATCAGCCCTCAGTTTGCCAGTGAGATCTATGTGGTGGTAGGAAGGTAGCATGTGTGTGTGTGTGTGCACATGAGTGTGTGAGTGTGTGTGCACACGTGAGTGTCTGTGTGTGCATGTGAGTGTGTATAAGTGTGTGAGTGTGTGTGCATGTGCATACACGCGCACATGTGTGAGTGTGTACCTGCAGTGCGAGAGTGCAATGTGGGGGGGGGGGGTGCGAGTGGGGAGGAAGAACCAAGTGGATGGAATCTTAGGACAAATAGGAGAACCGTGGTCAAACATGCAAAGAATTTCGAACCCTCTTAAAAGCCCATGGATTTCTGTCCTGGGTTGTGTCTCCCCAAGTGGGCTAGCTCTCCAGTCTTCATCCCACAATCAGCCCCAGGTTGTACCCCTGGGATTTCATCTCTCTGAAAAAAAAGGTTGAGCTCCCAGGGAAGAAACAAATTTGAATAAATTCAATTGGCAGAGTAACGATGACATGAGTGAAGACGACAATAAAAATTAAATGAATTTTTAGATAAAAAGGCATAAAAATCATGTTTAAAGATATAAATAAGGAGCCCTGGAACTCAGGCTTTATTGTTTTGGGGGGTTTCCAGTGTTAATAAATTAGTGGGCATAAAATGGGATAATAGCGAAAAATTGATAATAAGGTAAATTGAGATTTACAGCAGGAGCTGCTCCAGGTCATGAATCTCAGCCCAGAAGAGGAGGGAGAAAGAAAGGGGGAGAGAGTGGTTCTTAGCTCTTGGAGGCCAGGGGCCCTCCCTCTGGGGTGTGTTCCCAGCCCCGATGTTCTAAAGCTCCTAGATGTTCCTCTCTAGGAGGGACTTCAGAGGACATTTGCTCCATTCCTCCCATTTCAGAGGTGAAGAAGCTGTTACCCAGAAGAGGGTCCAGAATTCTGCCTCAGTCCACAGAGTCCCAAGGCCTCTCTCTCCAAATCTCCATAGAATCATAGATCCAGAGGTAGAAGGGACCTCAGAGGTTGGCTAGTCCATAGATTCCCCCCTCCCTTACTCATTTTACAGATGAGGAAAATGAGGCTCATGGAGGTTAAGTGACTTGCCAAAGGTCTCTCTCTCCCTCTCTCTCTCTCTTTCTCTCTCTCTCTCTCTCTCTCTCTCTCTCTCTCTCTCTCTCTCCCCCCCCCCCCCCAATAGCAATAGCAGCATTTGAACCCAGGTCCTCTGACTTCAGAACCAATACTGTCTTCCACTGCTACCCAATACCACACTTTGCTGGATCTTGCTTCTCCTGCCCCCAACCCCTGCTGCCCCCATCCCCCAAACCAGATCCCAGCTCTGGAGGGAGAATTGCAGGGCTATCTATGGGGAAGTCATAGCTCTGCTCACAATCCTGCAGCTGTGGCCTTCAAGGAACAACAGGAGGGAGGAGAGGGGAGGGGAGAGGAGGGGAAGGGAGAGGAGGGAAGGGGAAGGGAGGGGAGGCTAAGGTATATTCTACAGGTAATTACTTTTGGGGAAGCCACATGGTACAGTGGGAAGAAAGCTGCATTTGGAGACAGATGACCTCGCCTTGAATCTCACCAGGGATACTCCAAACTCGTCCCCTGTCCTCCCCTCCCCTCCTTTCCTCCTCTCCTGTCTCTTCCCCTCCCCTCTCTTCTCCCCTTCCCTCCACTTCCCCCCCTCCCCTCTCCCCCCTCCCCTCTTTTTCTCCCTTTCCCTCCCCTCCCCTCCCCTCTCCTCTCCTCCTGTCCTCCTCTGTCCTCCCCTCCCCTCCTTTTCTCCCTTTTCCTCCCCTCCCCTCTCCTCTCTTCTCCCCTTCCCTCCTCTTCCCCCCTCCCCTTTCCTCTCCTCCCCTCCTTTTCTCCCTTTCCCTCCCCTCCCCTTCCCTATTCCTCTGTCCTCCCCTCCCCTCTCCTCCTCTCCCCTTTCCCCATTCCATCCCCTCTCCTCCCTTCTCCTCCCCTTCGCTCTCCTCCCTCCTGTTGTTCCTTGAAGGCCACAGCTGCAGGATTGTGAGCAGAGCTATGAGTTCCCCATAGATAGCCCTGCAATTCTCCCTCCAGAGCTGGGATCTGGTTTGGGGGATGGGGGCAGCAGGGGTTGGGGGCAGGAGAGGCGGAATCCTGCTCACTGTATCATACTTTACACAGAGAACACAAGGAGCCTGGGAAGTGGATTCTCGATTCAAACTTGACAAGGTTTCACACGTTGCTCCTTTTATTGGAAGGGGTAGGAAAAAAAGAACCATCACGCTGCCGGAACCCATGTCTGTGGCTATGTTAATGCTGGACTGGGCTCCTTGCCAGGACATTAAGTGAAATCGAATTCTTGAAACCCGCTTTAATCAGCAGATTTTTAAGGTTAGAATTACTCTCTCCTCCAGAAGCCTTGCCAAGGTTAATTCGGTCCTGAGCATGCAGAATTAATGGGCTGGACAGAGGGAAACAGCTTTTCCCCCTAATTTTTCCCACCTCTTTCTCCAGTTTACAAAGATCTCTAAAAAAGGAGATGATACAGCCTGGCAGAGCCCTTCTGGGAAGGAAGAGGCAACCCACCAGCCACAGATGATCACGGAGGGGAGATGCAATGCTGGTAGTGACAATGCAGACAGAATGCAGCCTCCTCCCTCTCCAGGGAAAAGGTCATGTGGAATTTGGTCAGCTGTCCCTCTGGGTCTTTTGAGTCAAAGCCACTAAATGAGGCCTGTTTCCCTAACCAAAAAAGCTTAATGTTTCAAAGGAGGTCAGACTGAACCAGGCAAGTCTCTCACCCCTCTGACTCACCTCCTTCCAGAGTTGTAACTAGGGTGGGGAAATAAGCGCTTTCTCCCAGGGCACCAAATTTAGAGGGTGCCTATTGTCGTTCATCAAAGTAGAAAAACCCGATTTAGTATAGATTTAGCAGAAATAATTAAAATGGGAAGTTCCCAAATAGTGGGCCTGGACTGGAGGCCTATTGCTGAACTAGATTGATATAAATAGGATGAGAATTCCTAACTTCTTTTTAGGCTCATCTAAACCCTTCTTCCTAGGTAAGTTTCTCCCCATCACACCACATTCAAGCATTCCCCTCGACTACTGATTGATGTGTGCCTTTTGTCACAGCCCAGGTTTGCGATGCTTGTCCTGGGGGTACAATTCCTGGTTTTGGCTCCCCCTCCTCAGACTGGGTCCTAGCTGGTCCCAGACCTTGGTGCTGAGTGAATTTTCTCCATGGACCAATTAGGGGACATACAACAGATTTTATCAGGGATGACCAGAACACCATTTTCTATATCAAGACTTCTATTGACAGTTCCACAAACATTATTAATCAATTACCTCCTATGTGCAAGGAACTATGCTTGGTGATTTTTTGTTTTTGTTTTTATGGCTCCTGTGATTTCATTGATCTAGAGAACTCTCAAATAGGAAATTCCCTGCACCAAAGTGAGTGGACAACTCTTATGCCATCTGTAGCCTTAGAGATCGTGGGGGCACTCAGAAGTTAAATGACTTGGCCAGGGTCACACAGCCAGTATATGTCAGAGACAAGACTTGAACCCTAAAGGGTCAGATTTCTACCCACTACACCAAGATGCCTCTCAGGATACAAAGACGAAAGCAAAACTCCTTACCCTCAGGGAGCTTACATTCTGCTCTGAGTGATGATAGTGGTGGAATTGTCAACTAAATGCAAAAGACAGAAAAGGCTCTAGTAACGGGCATTAGAAACCAGTCTCTGGAGAGAAGAGATGGCATCTGGGCTGAACCTTGAATGAAGCAAGGGATTGTAAGTCAACAGTAAATCATCATTTTGTATTTATAAGGTCCCTAAGAGTACACCAGGGACACTCGATAGGAACCGGGCTTACTGAAGCAAAAACGAAATAATCCTTCTCCTTAAGGGGCTTAATGGGGGAAGCAACATGTACTCAAATGAAGTCAACAAGTATTTAGCACACCTACTATGTGCTAGGCACTGGTGACCCAATGAGAGGCAAAAGGCAGGCCCTGCCCTCAAGGAGCCCACAATCTAAAGGCAGAGACAGCATGTAAACAAACATATACAAACAAGCTATATACATATACATACAAGACACACACAGGGCAGCTAGGGGGCACCATAGTGCACAGAGCGCTGAGCTTGGAGTCAGGAAGACTCATTCATCTTCCTGAGCTCAAATCCAGCCTCAGACAGTTACTAGCAGTGTGACCCTGGGCAAGTCACTTAACTTTGTTTGCCTCCATTTCCTCATATGTAAAATGAGCTGGAGAAGGAACTGGCAAACCACTCTAGCATCCTTGCCAAAAAAACTCCATGGACATTATGGTCCATGGGTCACAAAGACACAACTGAATGACTAAACAAAAGCAAAATATAAAATATGTTCTAGTTTTTAAAATAAAAGCAATTACAGGGCAGGTAGAACACAAACAATTGGGGGGGGCCAGAAAAAAATATTTTGTAAGAGAGAGCACCTGCACTGAATCTGGGAGAGAACAAGACGAGAAAGGGGTGCGATTCCTGACATGACATGTGAAAAGGTGTTTAGGAGAACAATCGGCAGTCCAGCTTAGCCGAAATGGCGAGAGCATGAAGATACTTATAATATACTTGATATAAAGTGAGTCCTGTAAAGGCGGTGGGAGTCAGGCTGTGGAATGTATTCCACACCAAGCTGAGGGGAGTGGGTTTTATCATTTGTCCAGAAAAAAAGGGGATGAGGGCTTGAATGAGGGCAGTGGGCATGTGAGTGACCAGGAGGGCTTGTACAGGAGGAATGCTGTGAAGGGAGACTCAATAAAACCTGACAAATCCCTGGATATGGAGGAACGGGGGGAGAGAGAAGAATCCAAAATGGCTCTAGCTTCAGACTCTAGATACGGGAAGGAGAAGATGGTTCTTATTCAGGTTCCAGTTGGACTAGAGGGCCTCTAGGGGCCTTTTAAACTCTGAAATTTTGTCAGATCCTGTTGTGCTTTGCTAACTGTTAGTCTTGGGCAGGTCCCTAAACCTGTCTAGACCACAGGAACCTCATCCATAAAATAAGGAGGTTGGACCACCGGGCCTTAGTTCCTTCTAACTCTAAAGCTATGATCATTCCAACAGTCTGCGAAGACGCAGGAAAATCCTGAGGTCAGCAACCAGGAGGGCAAAAGGACTGGGTATGTCCGGCCCAAAGAAAAGAGGGCTAGGGGGCCATGACTGCTATATATTCGAAGATCTTGACCTCTATAGATCACACTTATTATACTACCAAAGGCAAGCTGAAGTCTTCAGACACAGCTCAGAATAACTCATCTCCAAATAAGCTGTGTCATCTACTCTCTCCCCCAAGCTCTCTTCTCCTGCCAAATCCCACATTCCAGGTCGTATTTCTCATTTTGTCCTTGGAAGGCATGGGGTTCTTGACAAAGGATAAGACCACTACACAGCCAAGTCCTGCTCCATCTAGCTCTGTTCCCTTGGGGGTTGAGCCAGGGCCTCCTCTTCTTCCTCTCCCTCCTCCTCCTCTTCTGCTCCCCTTCTTCCTCCTCCTCTTTCTCCCCTCCTCTTTCATTTCTTCCTCTTCTTCCTCCTCTTCCTCCTCCTCTCAGCCTGAGAGCATTTTCCATAAGTGGCTGCATCATCCAGACAGGGGACCAGCTGGCCATTACAGAGAGGGCACTCCTTCCCCTGGAGAGGTCATAGTCCCAATGGTGGTGGAGTGCGAGCTCCCAATACTGAGTTGCTCTTTTAAATAAGAGGGGAAAAAAACCTATTCGCTTCTCTCCTTTTCTTAGAGTTATTGTGGCTTATTTTAAAATAATCAGATGTGCTAGATGGGCTCTAAGAGCTCTTCGCGAATATAAATGAAAAAGAAGAGAATTGAAAACTCCAGGGAGGACCGTGAGAGCTTTGAAACCCTCCTCCCCACTGAATTACTGCAGGCAGCTTTTTTTTTTCTTAAACAAAATCCTCCTGGATTTGGCTAAGATTTTTCCACACCAAATTCCCAGCTCTGCTCCTCAGCACCTAAATCAATCTTTACAGAACAAATCACATCTAACCCAGGGGCTTGGCAAAGTTAAAAACCTCTGGGGCCAATTTTCTTGGCACCAGGCTTGGGCTCACATGCACAGTGTCCCTCCCCAGAAGCTGGAGGGTATGGGGAAAGGGCTGGAGGAGGGGTCTTTTGGGGTTTCTGGGGTCTATTGTAGGGGAAGGAGAAGGCAGACAGGCTACAAAGCTTCCAGTTTGGAGGCTTCTTTCCTCCCTCCCTCTCTCAGGCAATCTCTTCTCTGCTAACATTCTCTCCTCTGCCTGACAGCCAATTTCTCAGTCCCCTCTCTTCTCCTGGGCAGAGGGAGAAAAGGCCAAGTGAATTAACCTCATGACCAGAGGGCCCACTGAAGTTCTCCCAGCCCGGAGGGATGCCGGGATTTTGCATCAGAGGCCCCTGCCAAACAGTCTGCCCAAACCAATTGGCTCTAACTGGATGCTGGCAGGCTGAACTCATGAGATAAGAAGGATCATCTTCATGCTTCATGTTTGCATCATTCTGGGAGGAGAATTCCTCTGGAACAATAGGTTCCAGGTGAGTCAACTAGGAGACAGGGAAGTCAAAAAACTGAGTGAAGAGATTGGCTCACAGGGTGCAGGGTTGAGGACAGGATGGCCATTCTGTTCTCAGGCCTGCAGAATCACATCTGGGAAGGACGTAATGAGTGAAGGCCTGTAGTCCAGTGGGGAAGAACCCTGGATTTAAAGGGACAGCTAACCCCAGCCCAGGCATTCATTAGCAAGGGAGGTTGAAGTAAGTGGCCTCTGAAGCCCTTTCGAGCTTGAAAGCTATGATCATTCTTTGATTCTATACAAAGAGAACAAAATTCTGCAGCTAACAAACAGAATGGAGATGGGCCTCAAATTTATGCCATGAACTTGGGAGTCATTTGAAGAAACTGGACATATTTAGTGTATAGAAGGAAAGTTTGGGGAGAATTTACTGGAAGGGCTGTCCTGAAGAAGAGGCAGAGGAATCAGATTTGCTTCCCTTGGCCCCAGAAGATAGAATCAGAAAGAACAGGCAGAAAGAAATATCATTGTTCAGTAGTTTTCAGTTGTGTCCAACTCTTCATGACCCCATTAGGGGTTTTCTTGGCAAAGATACTAGAGTGGTTTGCCATTTCCTTTTCCAGCTCATTTTACAGATGAGGAAACTGAGGTAAACAGGGTGAAGTGACTTGCTCAGGGTCATACAACTAGCAAGTGTCTGAGGCCAAATTTGAATTCAAGTCTTTCTGACTCCTCAGTGAGCCCTCTTTCCACTGTACCAGGGGAAGGCAAACCCCTGGGAGAATTAGGGAAGGCTTTGTACAGGAGTGGGCACCTAAGCTGAACCCTAAATGGAGATGGGAATCCCAAGAGGTGGCAGCTAGAAAGGCATGAGAGGCAGCCTTTGCAAAGACACATAGATGATATACTGTGCATGGGAAACCAGAAGTAGGATAGTTTGGGTAGACAGTGGAGGAGGAGGTGATATTGAATTAAGTCTGGAAAAGGAGCCTGGAGCCAGAACATAAAGGGCTTTCCTCTGTCCTCTTTCTTGACTTATCCTCAGCTTTGGATTCCATCACCCTCTGTCCTACATATTCTCTCCTCCCTTGGCTTCGTGATGCTTCTCTGTTCTGGTTCTGCTCCCGTCTGTTCCTCTGCTCCTTCTCTCATCTCTTTCGCTGTAGCATCATCATCTACCTCCTCTTCATCAGGTGTGGACATCCCTTCCCTCTCTGATCTCCTCCTTCGAATCTTTAATGGCTCTGTATTGCTTTAGGACCAAACACAAACTCTTCGTCCTGTCATTCAGAGCTCTCCACAATCCTGTCCAGACTTACTTCACATTGCTCCCTTTCTCTTCATTAACTCTACTTGCTAAATTAGTTGTTCCCTGAAGCCAATATGCATTTCCGATCTCTTGGCATTTGTACAAGCCATGCCCCATGCCTTGAATGCTTACTATTGCCTCTTAGATCTCTGGCTTTCTATTGACTCTTAGACTCTCTGGCTCCCTTCAAAGCTCCATTAAATTGCTACTTCCTATGGAAAGTCCTTCCTCATCCTCTTATTTGTTAAAGACTCCTCTCTCCAGAAATGATTTTGTTTTCATTTTTCATTCATTTCATTGCATGTCTCTATGTCATTTCCCCTTGGTAGAATAGAAGCATCTAGAGGGCAGGCCTGGTTTGTCTTGGTCAGTGCCTAGCATGCTGAACTGAACTGAGTCCATGGGGATGAGACTGACCATTTACTGAACTGAAATGCTAAAGAAGCCTCCTTAGCATCTGAGACATGCCAGGTGAGCAGGAGATGTTGATGGAATCATACTCAGGTATGGATAAGGTATAGTCTTAAGAATAGCCAGGTCTGACAGTGGAGGAAAGAGGAGTTTCCTTTTTAACCTTCCTGCGCTAACTCCTTGGGCTGCCTCTTTCAGTCCCAGGATTCAATGGACAGGGTCCAGATTTTTCCTAGAGTCACTTCTAATGTGGGACTGGCATTCTTTGCAGCTCAGAATTGGCCAACAAATGCCAGGGAGGAAAGATCAGGACTGAAACGAACTCAGGAAATAATCTGAAAACTAGCTATGGAGAAGCAGCTGAAGTCAGCTCATTCTGAGCATTGTCTCCACAAGGGAACAGAAGGGTTGGTTTGTAGCTGGCAAACAGACCAGTCTGACCAGCTACTCAAATATGGTCCACTGGCCTATGCTCTGGTATAACTGGAAATTGCACGAGTCTCCTATAAAGAGAAGACAGCCGCCTAACATGAGGCTTGCTCCCTTTGGCTAGGCAAGCCATCTCAACTCCATTCAATTAAACAGTCATTTATTGAAGGCTGACTAAGCTCAGAGATCTTATACGAGGCACCAGGCATACAAAGGTGAACAAGACACAATTCCTGCCATGAAGAAAGTTATATTATAAGTAGGGAAAATGAGAGCAGCAGAACAGGAAAGCATCCCTGCCTTCAGGATGCTTATATTTAACTGAGAGGGAACTCCCCCCCACAATATCCTTATATTTAAAATGTAGATTATAACAAGACCTTCCTCATAGAGTGGGGACGGTAAGCTGAGTCCTCTTGAATTCAACGTTTTGTCCAATGATACATTCTTCCACATACCCTCAGCTCCCCCAGCTTGAACCCTGCATAGCCTGAAATTCCTCTCGGGAAGAGCCTGCTTCAGATGATGTGGTATAAGGAGACAACTCTATGCTCTGGGTCAATCCGCCTGACGCTCAGTGGTCTCCAGTGAGTGTCATGTGAGCAGGGGCCTTGAGGACAAGAATCATGGCATCGTAGGTTTGGAGCTATGAGAGACTTCTGAGGTCATCTGGTCTGACCCCTTATTTTATAAGAAGGGGGATTTGAGGCACAGAGGTTTGTTAAAGATTGGTCCAGGCCACGCAGGTAGTAAGAACTGACATTGCTAGTATTTGAACTCCGGTCCTTTGAATGGATCCAAACCCAGCATTCCTCACTGCCCCATGCTAAGTTCTGAGCTAAAATAAAAAGATGTAGGGTCGGGGAGCCACCTGGAGCTCCCCCTCTTCTGAACCAAGGACCTGGAGGCCAAAGGTTCCCCACCCCTGCTCTAGGCAGTTTCCTAAGGCCATAAATTGTGCTGACCTGAACCAGAAGAGGGATTTCCCTCTTCTGGGAGTTCCCTGTACCAGTGAAATCATAGAAGTAGTTCCTATGCCTGTCCTTATTCAATGCAGGGTTGGGTGCTGTATGAGATAGAAATTTTGTGTTCATTTCAACTTGACAAGCCTGTATGGGTGCCTATTACTTGCTTTAAATTTCCTGCCCTCATGGATTTATAGTCTAGTAAGAAAACAAACAACTCAGAGAACTATGTGGTAATGCTATAGGATATGTGTGTCAAAGAGGTCCAAAAGGCCAGGATCATTGGCATCCAATCCATAGATAAGTCTGTCTCAGACACAGAAAGAGACTTGCTGAGAGGCAGCTCCCACTCTTTAACAAATCCCTTTCTAAGCTAGTCCTCGGAGCCACTCCCAACATCAGCAGCCAACAGCCTCCTTAGGGCAGGCTGAGGGAATACCCATGCTTCCAGGCCACTGGGCAGGGAGAGAGCCCTGCTACTTCCTAAGATGAAGGAGGTCCGGCTGCCTCTGGAGCAACCCCCCTTGGATCAGGAGACACTTCCCAAGAAGCTGCTTGACTTGGGAGTCAAGAAGGTGTGGGCTGAAACCTGGCCTCCAACACTTGTTTTCACTTTAAGTCTGAACTTAACTAACATTAATGAAAATAAGCAGTTCCATTAACACAGTAGAAAAAAAGGTTATACATGAAACTGCAATTGTACAAGTCACTTTGCTTTAAAACTATAGAATAAATTCTTTCAGAGCTAACCTACTTGTCTGTGACTTCTAACCTGGCCCCTAACACCTGCTAGCTGTATGATTGAGGGTGCCTCAGTCTCTCCACTTGTGATAAGACCTACCCCCACCACAAACCCAACCATCTGGTTGGGAAGTCCAAGTAAGACAATAGGGTTAAAATATTTTGCAAACTTAAAGTGCTCTTATAAAATCCAACAATTATCAATCTTCTGAATGACATTCCTTAAAATGTGAGCCCTCTGGGAGAAAGAATTATGTTTTTTCTTTTCTTTCCTTCTTCCCTCTCTCCCTCCCTCCCCTCTTTCCTTCCTTCCTTCCTCCCTCCCTCCCTCCCTTCCTTCCTTCCTTCCTTCCCTCTCTTTCCTTTCTTGTTTGAGGCTCCACAATATAGGAGACCTCGTGCCTCAGCTGTCTATTTCTTTGTGGCCACTGATCCTACATACACTATTCCCACTGCACAGTGAGTGTATTCCCCTGCAATTACCTCTTCATTTCCTTCACTTTAGTCTTTCTTTAAGTCCTAACTAAAGCCCCATCTTCTATAGGAAGCCTGCCCCAGCTCTTCTGAATTCCCAGTGCCTTCGCTCTGTTAATCATTTCCTATTTATCCTGGGTATAGCTTGCTTTGTATATATCTGTTTGCATGTGATCTTCTCCATCAGATTGTAAGCTCCTTGAGCGCAGGGACTGTTTTTTGCCTCTTTTTGTATACTCAGTGCTTAGCAGAATGCCTGGCACACAGTAAGTGCTTAATAAATTTTGATTGATTGATTGAGTACCTCCTCAGACTTCCATCAGCCCATCCTGGTTCCTCCTATAGCCACACCCTCCCCATGGGCACAGCCCTAGTGAAAGAGGGGGGCTGCACCTGCAACTTTCTTCCCGGAGATCAGCAAGCCACAGGCTTCTCAGATTAACTGCCCTGTCTGGGTCCAATCCGGCTCCACTCTCAACCTCGGCCTCTTTTTATCTACTCTACAGTATGAGCAAGGGCACCGGTAAGATGGAATGCAGTATTTTAATGCGTGTAATGACATGCAGGCTGCATGGGGTACAAATTTCCTGGATGTATGAAATAGGAAAGAAACAGGTTTTCTGTCGCCTGCAACTATTCTGCAGCTTTAAAATATGAGCTGTTGGAATCCAATATGCCACTAACCTGCATGGGGGCCACGATTGAATCTAGCAGGCAGGATGGGGAGGCTGGGTGGCTTAGAGCCCTCGGGCACCTGTGGGTAATTCAATCCAACCTGTCTCCAGCTTGGCATCTGGGATG
>CM053588.1:41714523-41722023 GCA_028646515.1 Pseudochirops corinnae | reverse complement strand
TGGCCCAGCGGCTCCCTGCAGAGCCCTCTGCCAAGGCCAGGATTGGGCTGGGCTGCTTCTCATGCAATTCTTAGAGGAGGGATTTCCCAGCTCTAGTCAAAGCAGAGCTTAGAGGCCACATTCCTGACCATACTTTACTGCTCATAAGCCTTTGTCAGAGGGAGCAGCTTTTGTGATCAAATATTGTTATATTTACCTAAGGATCTGTTAGGAAGCAATTTTTGAAACCATGAATATTTAATGGGATATTTAAATATTTAATGGGAACTTTTTCAAACCTGACTTAATAATCCATGTCATAGGGAGAGGGAAATCAGGGTCGTGTTTTTAACATTTTTAACTTCTTCAATGCTCTTTCGTATTTCAGCAAGTTATCTTAATGGTAGAGGTTTTTTTTTTTTTAAATTATACTCAGGATTCCCAAGCAAAGTTATCCCTTCATTAAAGCTTAACTCTAATCCATGAGGGGTGTGTGTGTGTGTGTGTGTGTGTGTGTGTGTGTGTGTGTGTGTGTGTGTAACCAGCAGCAAGATGGGTAAAGAGAGAAAGAATCTAAACTGAATAGTAAAGCCCAAAGCCGGATGGGGGGGAGGCGTTTCAGGGAAATCCTTGGAGGTTGATGTTGTCTAACCCCAATTGACCCTGCTGGGAGAGAGAGAAAAACAGAGACAGAGAAAAACAAAGAAGAGGGAAGGATAGGAGAGAAGAGGAGGGAGGGAGGGAAGGAGGGAAAGAGAGAGAAAAAAAGAGATAGAGAGAGAGAGAGAGAGAGAGAAGGAGAAAGGGAGGGAGGGAGAGAGAAGGAGGAAGGAGGGAGGGAGAGAGAGAAAAGAAAGTGATACATAGAGACAGAGAGAAAGGGGTAAGGAGGGAGACAGAGACAGAAATAGAGATGTAGCTATGGGTATGAGTATGGATAGGTATAGTTTTTATTTAGATATATAAACTACATAAATGCTATTTATTTTCTTATAGTAAGAGTGAGCTGCTGCCATGTTAGCCCAAACTGGAAACCTGAAAAAGTCACCTTTGTTCTAAATTTCTCCTTCCCATTGTAACCTCTACAGTGAACTTTAATCAACAAGGAATACCAAAAATGGCAAAAAAAAAAAAAAAAAAAATATTCCCTCAAGGAGCTTACATTCTAATGGAGGAGAATATATGTACATCAATAAGCATACACAAGAGGGAAGTACAGACTGCAGCAATCTCAGAACAAAGGCACTAGCAGCCCAGAAAGGTCCTCTCTGCCATCAAAGAGCTTACATTCTAACAGGGAGCCAACCAGTCTATCAATGGGTCTATGAAGCATTCTTAAACGGTAAACAGAAGGGAGCCTTAGAGGAAGGTAGGAGCAGCTGGAGGGAGCAGGAAAGACCTCTTGTCTATTGGGAGATTGAACTTGAAAATCATTTCCTGACACACAACTTTCTCTTCTCCCTTTTGCTGGAGAGTTCAGAAGGCAAAACTGAGACAATGCTCTGATGGCTTGGATGAAATGTATCAAACTCTTACATTGTTATGATGGTAATTCTTTTAATAAGAACTCTTTAAATATTTACGAAAACAATGGTAAGAAGCCAAGAATGATAGTTTTCATCACATTGAACATTCATTTTCTTAAAATGAGGGAAACCTGTCCATACCCCCACCCCCAATGAAATCATGCAATTTTTCTTCCTGAGAGGGGCTGAGTGGCTCACTGACCACTCACAAGGGGTGAGACATAGCCAAAGAAGAGCCAGCCTCTGGACTCAGAAAATTGTCCTGGTGTTCTGAGTGCTGCCTATTTGGGGAGATCTTATGTTTGAAAACAGGGGTGTAATGGTTGAATCACAGCATCTCCCTACTGCTTGCTTCCATCCAGGAAAACTTCCTGGAGGAGATGAAGTTCAAGGAGGTCAGCTTTGAATGGCAAGGCAAAAAATGGGGAGACAGCACGGTATATTGGAAAAGACATTCAATTTAGAGTCAGACATCCTGGGTTCAAATCCTTTCTGTGACATACACTATTGATGTGGAGGAGACTTTTCAACTTCTCTTGACCTTAAAATGTAAAATGGGGGGAGGGGTTTAGATGACCTCTAAGTTCCTTTCTAGATTTAATGCTATAATCAATTATATCAATCATAAATGTCAGAAAGAACAGGAAAGGGGAATTCCTAGGATCATAGATTTATTTTTATTTTTTAAAAAATTTTTGGTGGTTTTTTTTTTTTTGGAGGGGCAATTGCCCCTTGGGACTTGTCCAAGGTTAGATGGCTAGCAACTGAGGCAGGACCAGAACTCCTCCCGACTCCAGGACCAGGGCTCTACTGTGCCACTTAGCTACCCCCATAGGCTCATAGATTTAGAACTTCAAAGAACCTTTGGGATCCTCTAGTCCAGCTCCATCACTATCCAGAGGCAGGATTTAAACTCAGCTTTCCATGGTGCTCACCCCACCCTCAGCACAGGATTCCCCCATCCTTCATTCATAATCTGCCTTTACCTATAATGTCACTGCCTCCAAATCTAGTTCCCTTTCCATAAAAGCACTAAATTGCTTCTGGCTCCAGGTGTGTGTGTGTGTGTGTGTGTGTGTGTGTGTGTGTGTGTGTGTGTGTGTATTTGTGTGTGTGTTGGGGGGGGAGTTGTTACACAACTGGGTGAGGGGGAAGATATCCAGGCCCAAGGTGAAGTTGTCCAGACACAGGTGAGCTCTGTCCTCCCAGAGGATTCCTTTAAAGCAGGTGCCTGGATTTTTTTTAAAAATTGGACAGCTCCCTGAGGCACCCAGTGTATTCTCCCATTCTCTGCTACAGCTGTTCTATGGCCTCCCTCTTCCTTTTTCAGTGTGTGTGGAGGAGGGGGAGGGGGAGGGATCACTGTACTCCAGAGAACCTTAGCATCTAGTTTGGGGAGGAGAGTCTTGTGGGCATGAGCTATCCCTGTCCTCTTGACCTGTCTTAAGCAGCCACCACCCTGAACCCCCAGCCTCTTTCCAATTGGTATGCAAACCTGCACTCTTCCCAACAGTAGCTGCTTGCTCCTAGATGCATATTTCTTTATTAAAATGGGGATACTTTAATCTCAGTCTAATTTTATCTTTAGGGAAGCTCTGTCCCCAGACTGCCTCCAGCAAAAGCCCTCCGGAAGCTGGAAGCCTGCTTGGGATTCAGGCTGCTGTGCCTATCTGTCAACATGTTTGTCTCCTGTATCTGCCATCTCTTATTTATAATCCAGCTCAGATTAATGAATGACAGGAGTTCTCATCACAGGAAATTTGATTAATCAATTTAAGTGCTTAATCACCAAGGCCTCAGTGAGAATGGAGCAGAAGGGATCCCGCTTTGATGTAGATGAATTTCAGGGAGAGGAAAAAAAATGAATGAGAAACTACAAGAAAAGAAGTCAGAGCTGCTTCTCGTGGGGAACAATGAAGAATGATGCCAGGGGGAATTCCTGAGGGGGTCCTGGAAGGTACGAAGGCCAGAGGGGGCTCCCTAGAGACCCCTGGAAGCACCGATGTCTCAGCTGTAAGAGCAGCCCTTTGAGACTCCTTAATCCAACCTGAGTGTCCTAAATCAAATCCTCATTTCCTACCTCATTTGCCCTTTGGCCATGAGATTGGAGCAGGCACAGGTTTGATGTCTGTGTTAGAAGTGAATTCATTCAAGGTGCACGGGGGAGACTGACACCTCATTAGGCCCCACTTCCTCCTGTACCAGGCCTCAGGCAGCTCTCTTCTCCTCAGTTCTCCTCAAAGTCCTTCCAGACTCACCTCTGACCTCACAGGAGGTGATGCTCAGGTCTAAGGCAGAGTCAGAGGAAATGAGTTGGGGCAGGGGGAGATAAATCAATTTCCCTTCCATAGGCAGAGGGACAAGGACCTGACCTATGGTACAGAGAGTTCTCAGGTGAAGAAATTCCTTCTGCCAATACAAGTTAGCATCTTATGCTCAGAGAGCTGCTTAGAACCCTAGGAGGTTAAGTTACATATCCAGGGTGATACAACCAGTGGTATGTATCAGTGATAGTCTTGCTGGCTCTGAGGCTGGCTCCCTATTCGCTATGCCATAATGTCCCCTCTGTAAGATGTTTTATTTTTGTCTTTGAATCCCCAATGCCTAAAACAATGCCTGGTACATAGTAGGTGCTCACTGCTCCACATTCTCACAGCTCCATGTCTGCTCATGCTGTTTCCTCGGCTGGGATCCTATCTTCCCTCCTCTGCTAACCCCCATGCTCCTCAGCCTTCAGGGGCCATTCCAAGCCCTACTGCAGCCATGAATCTGTTCTCACACACTCTAGGCCACAGCCTTCTCTCCCTATCTGGATGGAGCTGCCCTTCCTTGATGATAAACAGACTTTCTTAGTTCTAGTTATTTCCACATTTGCAATATGACATAGTGGCTTGATAATAATTACAATAACATTTCCACAACTGCTTGAGGTTTACAAAGCACTTAATACATACCATGTCATTTGGTCCTCACAATAACTCTATAAAGCAGGTATTATTATCTTCACTTTACAGATGAGGAAACTGATTAATTGATCTGCCCAGGCTCACATAGCTGGGAAGCAGCTGAGGCAAGATCTGAACTAAGTTCTTTCTGATTCCTCGAGGCAGCTTGATGGCACGGTGGATGGAGCACTGGGCTTGGAAGCAGGAAGACTCATCTTCCTGAGTTCAAATCCAGCCTCAGATACTTACTAGCTGTGTGACCTGGGCAAGTCACTTAGCCCTGTTTGCCTCAGTTTCCTCATCTGTAAAATGAACTAGAGAAGGAAATGGCAAATCACTCCAGTATCTCTGTCAAGAAAACCCCAAAAAGGGTCACTGAGAGTTGGACATGACTGAAAAAACCAAACAACAACAACAAAATGAGTCCAAAAGATCAATGAATAAATACTTATCATGCATTTGATATGTGCCGAATACTGCACTAAACCATAGAGAGACAAAGGAAAAACGAAGCCAGTCTTCACCTTCGAGGTATTTAGGAATGCACCTTATTAAGTCCCCTTTTCTCTTTCTTGACAATCTGTGCTCACCATGTTAAACCCCTAAAACCAGGCATGGCTCCCTTCATTCCCAGCCCATAATCAGGACTGGACCTGGCTGCTTATTTCAGAGAAAAGATCAGTCATGGATCAGAGGGCTGCTGGATCAGTAACACCAGTGACCAACCTGATCTAAAGCAAAGATCCTATGCTCCTAAATAAAGGTTAGCTGGGGCGGCTAGGTGGCGCAGTAAATAGAGCACTGGCCCTGGAGTCAAGAGGACCAAATACAGGTGAGCAACCAAGAACCCAGTGATTCTTTTCCATGCTTATCTACAAATCTCCCATCAATGGTCCTCTTAATATACTGGAGCCTCTCCCTGGGTTCTTTTTATATCTCAGACATACTAATCATAGGACTATAGGTCTATACCCAGAACTTCAGAGGCAACTGGACCCAAAACATACAATTTACAGAGGGAGAAACTAAGGTCCAAGAGATTAAATTACTACCCCAAATAAACATAAGTAGTAAACAGTAAAGGAGAGAATTGAACCCAGGTCATCTGACTCCAAAACCAATGGTCTTTTCCACATCACCTGTGATGATTTATCTCTTCATCGTATCTCCTTCTTGCTACAAGATCAACCCATCCCCTTTATTCTGGTTGTGTGTGTTGCTGATGATATGAGGGGCAATGTGCCCTCCCAGAAGGTCTGGGACACAGAAGACTGGAACTGTCTATTTGTTGTCTCTATAATCCTGGGCAAGTAATTGCACCTTTCTAGGAGAGATGGCTGGTTTTGGTTTCAGGGGACCAGGCTCTGTCACTTGCTACCTATGTGATAATGGTAAAAGTCACTTCAACTTCTTTGGGCCACAGTTGCCTCTATAAAGTGCGTGTGTGTGTGTGTGTGTGTGTGTGTGTGTGTGTGTGTGTGTGTGTGTGGACTGGATGTCCCTCAAGATCCCATCTTGTTTCTAACTCCAGGACCCTATGAATGGAAATCAATAAGGAGAGAAGGATCCATGAGGATCCCTCATGTAACTGGGCTTGTCTCCATGATGTCTAGGGCACTGGGCATGTAGAAGCAATTAAGAGAGTAAACAGTTCAAATGAAACTCATTCCTGTAGGCAGGACGGCTGGGACCCGAAGCAGGCTGTCATGAAGGTGCTGGCTGGAAGAGTCAAATTAATCCCTGGACTAACTGAAAACTAGGGGGAGAGGCCATCACCATGAGTTCTCCATCTATCTCAGAGGAAGGACTAGATGGGAAAGGTTTAATCAAGTCCAATCAATGATGCCTCTTGTTTTTTGCCAAGGGAGAAATCAGGAGCAGGTCAGGGCAAGCAAATGCCCCAGAGGACAAAGTCAGGATCTGCGGCAGGGCAGCAGCGAAGCCCACTGTTTGGAGGAGAACCAAGAGCATCCTCCCCAGGAGGAGGGCCCCCCCCATGACCAGGGACCAGAGGCCAGGGGAGGCCTCGGACCTGATGTCATTACAGCCAAAGAGGAAGAGCAGAGTGGGATGAGGGGTGACAGCCATCCCGAGCCCTCATATTCTGGGAACTGTCACCTTGCCTGCTCCCCGGATTGTATGTCCAACTGAGAACTGGGAGGGAGTTGGAATGATCATGCCTCCCTGAACACCAGACAGCTTGGCTCACAGGCTCAGGGTTGGGTTCAAAATTTTGGGGCAGGAAAAGGGAGGTGATGAGACATAATGGGGTGAGCACAAGGGCTTGGAACAGGATGCCTAAGATTGAGATGTGGTCCCCTTATTCTTACTGGCACTGTGCTAAGTGCTGGGTTTGCAAAAAGAAGCAAAAGATGGTCTTTGTCTTCAAGGAGCTTATAGTCTAATGGAGCAGACAACAAGCAGAAAAATCAGTAAAAATAAGCCACATACAGGAAAAATAGAAAATAATTAAAGAAGGGAAGGCACTGGAATGAAGAGGGACTGGGGAAGGCTTCCTGTAGAAGACACCACTTTCTTCTGGGTGGGGAGAGGGAAGGAGAAGAGGAAGACAGACTTAGAAGGCTAAGAGGGCCCTGGAACAGGTACAAGCAGCTGAAGGGAAAAGGGAACAAATCCCAAATGCCCTTTGGAAAATCCATCTTAGGTGGCACAGTTGTTAGAGCGCTGGGCCCGAAGTCAGGAAGACTCCTCCTGAGTTCAAATCCAGCCTCAGACACTTCCTAGCTGTGTGACCCTGGGCAAGTCACTTCACCCTGCTTGCCTCAGTTTCCTCATCTGTAAAATGAACTGGAGAAGGAAATGGCAAACCATTCTAGTATCTTTTCTAAGAAAGCCCCAAATGGGGCCACAAAGACTCAGACTTGACTGAAAAATGACTAGACAACAATCTCTGAAGGGTAAATAGGAGGTCATGAGAGGTATGTGTTATGGGAATCTGAAGATCTTCCCTGCCCCTAGGCCCTTTGCTAATGTGGCTACGTGACTCTGAAGACCCTTGGATATTTGAAAGTATACTCTGTTCCCTAATA
>CM053588.1:41688253-41714023 GCA_028646515.1 Pseudochirops corinnae | reverse complement strand
TGTTTGATTAAAGTAAGATTGTTAACCCATTTTGAGTTGCTTTCCTTTAGAAAAGCAGATCTAAGAACCTGTGCTAGTAGCCGCCCTAGGCATGCTAGGGTGCTTGCTGTTACAGTATGTTGTAGGTGTTCTGGGTGTCCTCATATTGCAGAGACTCTGAGGCATAGAAAATGGGGAAAATTATTGGCTTTTGGGGATGAATGGACAGCCTCAGCCTCCTCCCTTCCAGGATCTGGGATACTGGGGGGTAGGGAGAGATATGGGTCCCAGGCATGGTCATAGGTGATGATGAAGAAGGGCTTGCCTGCTGATATCCCTAGGAGAATGAAAGTAAGCCAAGAAGCCTAGATTCAGGTGGGACAGTAGACAGAGCTCTGGATCCTCTGCCACCAATGCGTGTCCAGTTTACCTCTTCCAATTCCATCCAACAAGCATGTTTTAAGTGCCTACTGTGTACAAGGATGGGTGCCAGGAGTACAAAAACAAAATGGAAAGAAAAACCCAGCCCCTGCCCTTGAGAAGCTTATATTATAGTGGGGGGTGGGTGGGAGCTATAACATGCAAACAGACGAGTAAATATAGTACAAATGAAGAAGGATGAAAATATAACTTGTATGACCTTGGGCAAGTCACTCTCCGGGCTCAGTTTCAGAGCTGTAAAATGAGGCAGCTGGACCAGATCATGATTCACGGGACCATGATCCAGGGAGGTGAAAGACGGCGACTCTGAAGCCTCAACTGGGCCAGATTAAAGGTTCCTCTCAGGTTTGCCAAATTCTAACTCAAAGTGGAATTTTGGGGATGTCAGAAATTCAGGTCAACACCCGACCTGCAGAGAGCAGGGACCAGCCAGCCAGGACAGGCTGCAGCGCAGGGCTGTGAGATGCTGCAAATCCACGCAGCAGCAGGGACGGTGAGCCCCGACTCACACCTAATTCCTTTCAGTGAGAGCCCACAAGGTAGACCAGGCTGGGGATTTGCCTTCTGGGACCTCTGTGCCACTTAACTGTTTACCTGCTTGGAGAGCAAGTGCCTTCGACGACCAGAAGGACTGAAAATGGGGAGACAGCAACTAGAAGCATTCGGGAATAGTGGGGGGAGTCTTTAAAAGCTCCAGTGTCTGTCCCCTCAAAGACAGAACCAGGGGTCATCCAGACTCTCCCCCAAGGTCTCCCCTGATGGGGAGCCTGCTTCTTCCCGAGGTGGTCCATTCAGTTTGAGGTCAGTTCTAACTGTCAAGAAGCATTTCCTTAAGTCCAAACAAATTTGTGTGTGAGAATGTGAATTTAAGTGTGTGTGTGCGCATGTGTGAGCATGCCTTTGTGTGTGTTTTGTGAATGTGTATATGAGAGTCTGAGTGTATATGTGAGTGTGAGTGTGTATGTGTGAGGCTGTGTGTGTGTGTAAGTGAGCATGTGTGAGGCTATGTGAGTGTGTGTGTCAGTGTGTGAGCATACCTTTGTGTGTGTTTTGTGAATGTGTATATGAGAGTCTGAGTGTATATGTGAGTGTGAGTGTGTATGTGTGAGGCTATGTGTGTGTGTGTGTGTGTGTGAGCATGCCTTTGTGTGTGTGTGTGAATGTATATGAGAGTGTGAGTGTGTATGTGAGTGTATGTATGTGAGTGTGCATATGTGAGGCTTGTGTATGTGAGTGTGAGTGTGAGTGTGTGTGTGTGTGTGTGTGTGTGTGTGTGTGTGCGCGTGTGCTCCTTTGATTCTGCAATTTCCATGGCTCCTAGTTTGTCTCTGGGGCCAAACAGAACAAATTAAATCATTCTTCTGTTTGATGGTGCTTTGGATACTTAAGGAAAGGCATCTCTGGGCTCTGCCCCCTTCTCACCCAGGCCTTCTCTTCTCTAGGCCAAACATTCTGGATTCCTTTACCTGACCCTCTCAGGACATGCTCTCCAATCCTCCCCTCACTTTTCTGGATTTCCTTTTAATTTGGTCTGGCCTCTCAATGTCATTTCAGAAATGTGGGATGAGGAGCTGACCTTAGCTGGGAGGGGGACAGTAGGTTTCCTGCATCTTATTCTTGACTGTTGGGCCTTCCCTAGTGAGGCTAAAGACTATGTTAACAGCTAGCATGGGCAGCCAGTGTCTAGACAGCCCTCTAGGGCTGGCAAAGTGTTCCATGAATAATGTGTCATTTGATCCTCATGGCAGCCTGGGAGTTAGAGGCTACTATCATGTCCACTTTACAGATGAGGAAACTGAGGCAGGTAAAGGCTAAATGGCTTGCCCAGGGTCACCCAGTTAGGAAGCATTTGAGGTCAAATCTGAACTCGGGTCCTCCCGTTTCCAGGCCCGGTGCTCGGGTTACTTCATTCCCTGGCACTGCCTTTCCTGGCAGTCACACCACCTGTATTTTATTTTGCATATAC
Organism: Pseudochirops corinnae; assembly: GCA_028646515.1. NCBI lineage: Eukaryota > Metazoa > Chordata > Mammalia > Diprotodontia > Pseudocheiridae > Pseudochirops > Pseudochirops corinnae. Next base: position 41,711,637 of record CM053588.1, on the reverse strand, counting down.
TTATTTTGTGTGTGCACAGAGGTGTGTAAAAAATACCAACTTTTGGAGGGTGGGATGTTTTTTGCTTCTTTTTTTTTCTTTGTATCCTAGTGGCTAATGTGGCACCTGAGAGTCTTTCTGAAGGACTTTGGAAGGGATTGTGTGACATGGGAGACACTGGTGCAGGAAGGCTCAGCATGGCGTGCCCACGTCAGAGAAGCTGCTGTGCTCTGTGAGCAAAGCAGAACCGAAGCAGCTCAGAGGAAATGTGAGATGAGCAGATTTAGAGAATCCACCCCAAACGTTCACATGGATTGCTTGTGCCTGACCTGGGGTGGAGCCTTCCAAGCTCATAGTGGTCTGATCCGTCACAGCTGGACATGCTCTATCTTGACTCTCACACAGTAATGTCATTTTGGTCCTCTTTGAGAAGGACCTGATAGTAGAATTTGCAGTCCACCAAGACCCCCCAGATTATTTTCCCTCCACAAAAACTATTATCTAGTTGTGGCTTCCCCACTTTGCATTTGTACAGCTGACTCTCAACAGCAAATGGGCAAGAGCAGAGGAGCAAGGGGAGGAGCTACCCTGAGGCAGAGGGTTCCCTTGAGGGTGTCCTGCCCAGGCACTTGGCACCTGCAGGACTGGAGGAGAGCAACCATTTTCCAAGTACTGTAGTCTTGGCACTGATATCCCAGAGGTTGCCTCCTGAAGCCCTAGAAAGAGCAAGTATGATTTTTCTCTCCCTGAAAACACCAGTGAGTACCTAAAGCTCACTGCTTCTCTCCAGAAAGACCACGGGATTGAGAGCTTGATGGGACAAATGACTACAGATGTTCTTCATTGATACCTCCCCACCCATACCCCATTGAGGCCAAGAGAGGAGTGATGACTTAGCCAGGGCATTAGCAGAGACAGGACTTGAACCCAGGTCCTCTGACTTGGAAGCCAGGACTCATTTCAGATGCTGCCTCTGAGATTTGTCAGTTTCTCAGAAAAAACTTAGACTAATACCTTACTCTCCTAGAAGGTGTTCCCAAGCCCTGACATTTCATGAGACATGTCCTGAGGGGTGATTCCCTACTACCAGAAAAAGAAAAAGAAAAGCTTTCAAAGGGAGAACTGAATCTCCTCCATCCAGATCAAAGCCCCTTCTCGCCACCTGTCATGGGACTCTATCCCAGGGGAGGCCAGGTCCCCAGTGGATAAAAGATCTAATTAAGAGGAAGTGTGTTCAAATCTAAAAGACTGTAGATACAACCTGCCCCTCACCTGCCAGTGTAGTGGGGAGCTTAACACGCATACACAGGAATTTTGGGACATGGCCAATGTGGGAATTTGTTTTGCCCAACTAGATGCATGTTTAGAATCAGAGTTTTACTTCTTTTATTTTTAAATTTGACCACCTGGGGTGATGCAATGGAAGGGATAGATTAAAAATGCTCATAAAAATATTTTTGACAATAAATTTATTTGTAAAAAAGAGAAATCACATATTGCTTTGTCTTCTCAAAGGATGGCAGAGGGATGAGGGGGAGAGAATTTGGAATTCAGAATTTTAAAATAGATGTTAACATTTATGTGTAATTGGGGAATATTTAACAAAAGATTTTTTTTTAAAAAGCAAGTATGTACTCCTATCATATTGCCCCTTTGGGAATCTCTGGGAACATAGACTCCTCTCATGAGCCCCAAAGCAGTCTAGAATCCCCAAGCTCAGTCTCCAGGCTCTGGACTATGTGGATGAGAATGTTTTCTAACCTAAAAGGGTTAGTGTTGGAGCATCTACTAACTGAAAGGGTTGGAACCAAATGATTGCTGAAGTTCCTTGGTGGCCTAGTAATCTATGACGAGCATACTGCATTTGGAGTCAGGGGACCTGAGTACAGATGCAGATTTGGACACTGCCACCTGTATATATTCTCTGAGCCTCTGTTTCTCCATCTGAAAAATTAAGGGATCAGATCAGATGGCAGCTACAGATCTAGGACCTATGAAGATCAAGAGAACCCTGCCCAGAGGGCGAGGCCAACCAGGACAGTGAAGGAAAGAAGGGACATTTAAAGAGGCCCAGTGGAGCCAGGAAGAGATGCCATACTTCTCTGCTTCAGTGGATTCTCTGATTACTCTAATCTCTAACACGGCAATCTCAAGTGCAGACATCTGGCTGCTCACAGCACCCTGAGTCATAACATGCAGCCCTTTGTCTCTTTGATAAATAGGTAACCAGGACATCAAGCCATTTGGAAGAGGAAGGAGCAGTTGCTTGGGATTGGGGGATGCGGTGGCTGTCTTAGAAAAGCTGAAGAGCTCAGGAGAAGACAGAAAGGACTTGTTCAAACTCAAGACCAAAGCTTCACCCCAGAGGGCAGGACTAGAACGGGTGGAAGTTCTAGGCTCAATGTAAAGGGGGTAGGGAGAAGAAACATCTTCCCAATAATGTTGTTTAGTCATTTCAGTCATATCTGTCTCTGTGATTCCATTTGGGGTTTTCTTGGCAAAGATACTGCAGTGTTTTGCCATTTCCTTCTCCAGCTCATTTTACAGATGAGGAAACAGAGACAAACAGGGTAAAGTGACTTGCCCAGGGTCACACAGCTAGTAAGTGATTCTGGGCTTGGCATTCTATCTATTGTGCCACCCAGCTCTACTTCCTAATAATGAGAGCTACCCAAAAAAGTGCACTGTGCCTTGGAAGGCAATGGAGTGCCCATTCATTAACAGTCTTCCTGAAAAGGCTGATGACTGGCAGGGATGTTGGAGATGAAATTTCCATTCAGTTGAATGTTGAGCCTGATGGTTTCTGAGGTTACTTCCACCTCAGAGAGTCTGTGGTTATAAATAGATAAGTCCTATAACTTTAAAGTAAATGTGGGATTGGAGTCTAAGACCATTGCTCCAACCAATCTGACTCAATCTAGTGGGCGTCTCCCAGTTAGCGTGAAACTTTCTAACCCCTGCTTGCTTCCCATGGCCTGACTCTGGCCCCCCCAGGGACTTTACAAGTCGGTCCTCCCCTACAATATGCATAGTTCCCATGGAACCATACCCTCCAATTCAATTCAATTCAGAGTGTTTACTAAGAGCTGACTATGTCCAAGAGATTGTAATGGTGGTTGTAGGTACAAAACAAAAACTGAAAAATGGTCTTGGCCCTTTAAGGAGGTTATAATTTCGTGGGGGGATAAAAGTACCCTCACATAATATGAAGGGGAGGAGAGGGAAGGGACTGAGCATTTATTAAGTGTCTATCATGTGCCAGTTATTGTGCTAAAAGCTTTACGAATATGATCTCATTTGATCTGTACAACCACTCTAGGAGGTAGATGAAGGCCTCAGTTTCCCCATTTGTTAAATGAAGGTATTGGACATGATGGCCTCTAGGGTCCCTTCCACTTCTAAGCCTGTCATGGTACACTATGAAAGAAGGTATATGGGTAAGTCACAACCTCCCAGGACCTCAATTTCCTCGTCTGTAAACAGAGGAAGTTTGACTGATGGTGTCCAGCTCTCAAGCTATGCTTCTATCATCCTATGAAAGAAGACACTCCCTAAATGAATTTGGACAAGTGACAGTCCATGTCCTGGGCTCAGTTTCCTCATCTTTCAAATGAAAGCGTTGGACCAGTTGGCCTCTGAGGTCCCTTTCTGCCCTAGACCTAGGCTCCTACCTTTCTTCTCATATTTCCAGTCTTCTACAGGCATCTCCCTACTCATTAGCATCCTTTGCCTCCCCTCTCCCTCTAACCTGAGCAGAAAGATTCCCCCTAGCACCTCTGTGCCCATGGGAGGGTGGGAAAGGGGATTGAGTCCATCAGTATGCAGCCCAGACCACGGCTTGAGCTGCCACCGAGCTGTTAGTCTATTCGATAAATAATGTGCCTAAAAAAGCCCAAAGACTGCTTCTCCTGATTGCAAATTGGGCTATCTCCCTGCAGCATATACATGTGGCCTGACTCCCCCCCCCCCTTGCTCCTCCTGCCTTCTGCCTCCCATGGGGGCAGGGCTGCTGCTCTGAAAAAACTCACTAAAGCAACAAGGATCTTTGGCTAGAAAGCTAGGGGAGGGGTCTTGAATGTGGCAGGGGGTGTAGGGTAAAAGCAACATTTACATTTTTTCAGCAGCAGGGTTTGAAAGGGAAGAAAGGGATGAAGAAGAGGGGTGTTTGGGGCTAGAATGCTAGGAGAGACCACCACTGTGGGGAGGAGGTAGGGAAGGCAGGGCAAGGGACCCTTAGTGGATCCAGGATTTAGAAGTAGGAGGGAGCTTCAAAGCAGGAGAGGGGTAGAATAGATACATCAGATTTAGTCTAACCTTCTCCCCTTCATCAGAAAACTGAAAAAGAGAAAGGAAATGACTTGTCCTAGGTCACACAGCTGATAAGTAGTAGAGCCAGGCTCTTGGATGCCAATAGCACCCTTTCCATAATTCCGCAAGAAAAGGTAGAGATTTGGCAGAGACAGATCGTGCTGGGAATACTCAAGGAAAATTGCCGCCTTCGCAATTTATTGCCTTTGGACAGATCTGGCCATGATCCCCCACCCTGCTGTCTTCTGATGGAAAAGGAAGGGGAAAAGCATTTATTTAGTCCCACTATGTGCCAGGCACTGTGCCAAGTAATGCTTTCAAATATCATCTCGCTTGATCCTTCCAACAACCCTGGGACCAGTAAACAACCACTTTACAGCTGAGGAAACTGAGGCAGAGGTTAAATGTCTGCCTTACGGCTAGTAAATGTGGGAGGTTGGATTTGAACTCAAGTCTTCCTGATTCCAGATCTAGCGCTCTGTGCACTGTGCCACCTAAGCTGCCCAGGGACAGAAGAAAAGCCAGGCTATCCCCAAGGGGCAAAGAGCAGTCCCCGTCAAATTCTGAACCTCTTTCTAAAGATAATAGGGCAGCAGGACAGATGAAAGCATCCTAAGGGATTTCAGAGACGGCATCCACCTTTCCTTTCTCTTTGTTCCTTCTGAGGATCATCGATAAAGGGCTAGAAGGGGCTTTAGAGACGGTCCAGGGCACCCCCCTCCAGAACCAAAGGCCTCCAGAGATTATGTGACTCGACCCCAGGTCACTCAAGCAGGGAGCAGCAGAGCCAGGTTCTCTCCCTCCCACCAGGCCATGCTGCATCATCTCTGTCCTGCCCGAGAGGAGTAGCGGGGACTCATCAGAGGATCAAGTGTCTGGAGGGAGAAGAGACTTTAGGCACCACCCCTTTTATACAGGAGGAAACTGAGGCCCAGAGGGCAGTGACTTTCACAGAAGTAGTTAAAAAGTCAACCCTAGCAAGCACGCTTAGGCTTCCAATCCGATATTCTTCCCACTTCCCCATGCTAGCTCTCTTGTGGCATCTTTGGAAAGGGAGCCCAGGGAGGTGAGCAGGGCTAGGAGGGGAAGACTCATAAACCTGGGCACGTCAGCCCAAGCTGTCTTGTTCAAATATCACTGAGCAGCCAAAATCCTAGGTGCCAGTGCTACAGAGGAAAGGGAAGGGGAGGGGAAGGAAGGTGCTAGTTCTATAGAGGAGAAGAGAAAAGATGGGAAGGGAGGGAAGGAGAGGGGAGGGGAGGAGAGGGGAAGGGAGAAGAAGGGAGGGGAAAAGAGGGGAGGGGAGGGGAAGAAAGGGGTGGGGAGAAGAGGGGACGGGAGGTGTTAGTTCTATAGAGGAGAGGGGAAAAGATGGGAAGGAGGGAGGGGAGGAAAGATGAGGGGAGGAGAGAGGAGGGCAGAAGAGGGGAAGAGAGGGGAGTGGAGGGGAGGAGAAGGGAGGGGAGAAGAGGAAAAGGGAAGAGAGGGGAGGGAAGGGGAAGCTAAGAGAGGGGAGAGGAGGTGCTAGTTCTATAGAGGAGAGGGGAAAAGATGGGAAGGGAGGGGAGGAAAGGAAATGAGAGTCGGAGTCTGAGAGTCATCTGAGATAGAGGGAGACCCAGAGAAATGGAGAGTGTCTTCCTTTGGCTTTTTTCTCTCCCACAATCCCTTTCTCGTCCATCTGTCTGAGCAATGGCCTGCAATACGGAGGCTGCTTGGTGTGCGTCTTCCTCTTTCCTGGGGCCCTCTCCCCACTGGGCAGCTGCTCCATCAGCTCACAGAGGGGCCTGGACAGCTCAGTTCACATCACTGCACTGAGTGGGAAGGAGGGAGAGTGGCTCTCCTGGCTTTAAGGGATCTATCTCCTTGCCCCCTCACCCCAGCCCCTTCCAAGGCACCAGAGGAAGGGTATGAGGGTGGTGGGGAGGGAGCAGGAGGCCCCTGCAGGGTTTATTCCATTGCCCAACCTGTAAATAAAACCCTGCAAGGTCTCTGGCAGGAGCTGCCTGCCAGGCAGCTACCTATCTCCCTGGAGGATGGGTTTGGGCATTTCCTGCAAAGAATGTAATAAACAACACAATAAATAATTCTCTTCTGGTGAAGCTGAAAGACTGAAGGGCCCAGGATAGAGATAAGAGGAGGTGCAGAGCCACAGGGGAGACAGCAAATCTTGTTAGAGTGAGTGAAGCTGGAGAACCAGAAAGTTGGGTGTTTTATAGGAGTTTAACGGCCTTTGCTGGATAGAGGCCTGCACTTGTATTTCTTCCCTCACCCCAGGCTGAGGCTGTCTCTGAAATAAAGCTGTGCTAAGTTCAAGTAGCTATGGACTCAACCTGGGCCCATGGAGGTGCCTGGGGTAAGAACAGTGGCCTATCTGATATGGCCCAGGAGGGGTGAGGGCCTGGAAGGCAATGATCCGGGGCTTGGGAAAGTCCCTCAGATTCAGTCTTTCAGAAAACCCCATTTCTGCCCTCTCAATGGCTTCCATGATCCCCAAGCCCATGCTGCCCTCCTGCCCCTCCCTCTTCTCCCACAATCCTCCTTCATCACACAGAATGGAAGAAGGCATCAGAAGAGCCAGGTTCAAGGGCTGGCTTTGCCCGAGATCAGCCCTGGGACCCTGCGTATTGTATCTCAGGTCTCTGGGACCCAGGTTCCTCACTGGTAAAACAAGGGTATTGAACTAGGTGGCCTCAGGTCAGTAGATGGTTTAGTGAAGGGAGTCCTAGTCTGGGAGTTAGGAAGACCTGAGTTCAGCCCTGCCTCAGACACTGACTAGCTGCTGTCCTCACCCACAGAATGGAAGGCTCTAATGAATGACCCGGCTAAAGCATTGGCAAACCTGAAAGCCCAATGTGAATGCTATCATTATGCTTTCTTGTTGCTATCATGGTTCTCTCTTCAGTCCTCTTCCAAAATCACATCCGAAATTCATCTCCTCCCAGGAATGACTTCCATGATTAACTCACCTGACTCCATCTTGATTTCTTTTTTTTTTAACTTGATTAGCCCATCAGATTAGGACTCAGTTATACCATATATTCCATTGACTTTAACCCTACTGACCCACACCCTATTTCTCTGCTGTTTTGGGAGAAGGCTGGGTTGACAATCACATGAGATAATCTATAGAAAGCCTTACAAACCACAGACGGCTACAAAATGTGAGTTGTCACCACCTCTATCATCATGAGTGTTCTTCAGCCACTTTCTGTATTCATGGTTTGTTGATTTTTTTTTCTATATCATTTGATCTTCACAACAATTCTGGGAGATAGGTGCTATTATTCTTCTTTATTATTTATTTTATTATTATTATTCTTTATTCTGCAGTCCCCCACCCCTGGCTCCAGGCTCAGCACTCCATCCACTGTACCGCTGAGCTGTCTTTGAGGAAATGTATGCCTTGGTGACTTGTTCAAAGTCATCTAAAGGTAAGTAGCTAGTATTCTATTTGAACACCCATTCTCCGACTCCCAATCAAGTGCCCTCTCCTCTAAACCATGCTGCCTCTCTTGATTTCTTTCCTTTAAGGAGCTGACAAACCCAACTAGAAAATTATTTCCATCAGATGCTAATAACTTTGCTAGATAGCCTCAGGTCCAAGATACCATATTTTATCCTGGAGACTGTCTGAGTCAGGAATCAGCTTGGGTCTGCTGGCGGAGGGGAATGTCTGAGGTTGTAGACAGCCCACAATCCCTAAAATAGCCTTGAATTCTGGATCACTGGCCTTTTTTTCAAGTCTATCCCCATCCCTGCCTCCGGAATATCACTACCCACTTGGGATGGTTACTCTGGAGTATACAGGGACATCTGGAGACCAAAGTCTAGACCAGATCTACACAAAGGTGAGACTAGGCTGGTTGTTAGAACTCAGGGCCTGAGCACAGGGTCTTCAGGGATAGAGACATTCTTGTAAAGGACAAGCTAAGGGATGGGACCAGGAATTCATTCATTCCTTCATTCCCTCATCAAATATGTATTACTGCTCACTTTGTACAAGGCTCACTCCTAAGAGACAAGAGAGATGAGAACCAGCATTTTAACAAGCTTAAGTTGGGTGGACACAAAACTCTTAGGACAGGGAAAAGTCTTCCATTTCCCAGAGGGCATGAAAAGGAACCTTGATGCCATTAGTGAGGGAGACAGCAGTCTGTGGCAGAAGGAAGAAAGATCATCTCTGCAGTCAGAGGATCTGAATTCAAATCCCTCTTCTGATACTCACTGCCTATATGGCTTTAGGCCAGTCATGTCACCTCCCTGGGCCTCAGTTTCCTCATCTGTAAAATGAAGAGTTTGAACTAGATGACCTCTGATGTCCCTTCCAGGACTATATCTATGATCCTATGTCCTTTTGGCCTGGATTAAGATTCAACTGGCCTCTTTGGGTCTCAGTTTCTCTATCTGTAAAAGGATGTGTTTGGCTTTTAATGTACTTCCAGCTCTAAGGCTATGGCCCATGATCTTATGAGGTCAAGTATGCAAATAGCTAGAGGATAAGAGAAAGGGAGAGATATGAATGAAAGGGCTGTGCAAAGACCCCCATCATACAGCACATAGCATGGAGAAGATGCTTAACAAATACTGATCGATTGATTGATCTCCTGGAGGAGGTGATATCTGGGTTCAGTCTTAATGCAAGGGAAGGAAGAGGTGCAAGGGCTATTTCAAACTTTCCAATCTTCCCAAAAGCTTAGGTGAAGACTGAACCATTGAGAATAGGGGAAAGGCCTCCATTTCCCAGCAAGGGTGAGAATCAGAAAGCAGGACTCCCCATTAAAGGCTCTGAGTCTCCAGTAACTCATTGATCGGCACATTTTTCCCAGGTCTAAAGATTTCTTAACTGTCACTGCAAGGTGAGAAGAATTGTGAGCTAGAGAACCACTCAGCGTATTAAAGTCAGGCTGAAATATGGCCACAATACCAAGAAATATTTTATATTTATTCTCTTTTAGAAATTGTTATAAAGGGAATATAATGAGAATGTTGCAAACGAGCTGAATGTTTTCTTCTAACCTGACAATAAAAATATGTCAAAGGGAAGCTGGGAACCCTAATAGAAAATAACTGATGGGCCTTCGATGTGGAGGGATGGAGCTGTGATGATGTTTGGCAGATTTAATCATCCCCCAGGAGGAAATGGAGAATCTCACAATCCCCTTGAAGCTACAGGAGCTTCCTTACCTGTAGGAGGCTACAAAGAAGATGGACAGAGCCAGGTGAGGACAGCTAAGGCATTGAGGGTCTCATGTTGATTGAACCCAATTTAAGAAGCATTTATTAAGTGCCTATTATGTGCAAGGGAGCATAGTATAGTGGCTAGAGGGCCAGAGTCTTAGATTCAAATCCAGCCTGATACCTACTGGCTGTCTTACTCAGAGCAAGTCATCTTCAGGGCAACTACACTTAGTGCTGTAATTTTGGGGGTGGGGGATACAAATTTCCTCATCAGAAATCCCAGGCAACAACAAAACTCCCTCCTCCCACACCCTAATTAAATGGATATGGCACTATGGTAATTCTGGGGTTACAAAGACCAAAACAAACAAACAAAAAAGAATCTTTGTCCTTTAAACAGCTTACATTCTATTGGAATGTCAGAGGGAAAGACTGAGGAGTAGCTCCATCCAGTGAAGGCCCTTCTCACCACCTTCTCTGTCTGTGACCTTCACTCTGGCACTCAGCACACTTAGATCTTTCTCCCCATCTTGCCATGTCCTCCTCATCCCATGAGCACCACAGACTTGCCTTTCTCTGTCTCCCATCTCCATAAGAGCTTCCCAGTCTATAGTTATGTAGAGTTATAGAATGACAAAGTTGAAAGGGGTCGACAACATATTCTTGCCCAGTGCCCTCATTTAGCACAAGAGAAAACAGATAGTGGAAGTGTCTTGCTGGAGGGCCCCACTTCCCTTGGTGCTGCCACAGTCCCCCTTCCTTCCTGTCTTTGCACTGGCTGCCCCCATGCTGGGAATGCCCCCTGTCCTCCACCTCTGCCTCTTAGGATCCCTAGGTTTCAAAGTTCAGCTGACGTGCTACTTCCTACATGAGACCTTTGCTGATTCCCCTTCCCAGCCCCTAGTGACACTCCTCCCTTTGTATCTGTTGTCTCCCTCCCCCATCAGAACATAAGCTCCTTGAGGGCAGGGACTGATTGGAAGTTCTCTGCACCATGCTAAAGCACTAAAAGATCTCACAAGTTCTCGTTGATAGACCAGTTGACTGACTCATGGCAGAACTGAGAGCAGAACTCAGGCATTCTGACTCTCAGGTGCAGGGCTCTTTCCTTCCCATGACTCTGCTTCTGGAATTCCTCATCTACTCCATTGTCTCCATCAGCCTCAGAGTTCTTTGTGCATAGGACCTGTCTTTTCTCCTTCTTTGTATCTCCAGCTCTGTATGCCAGCACAGTAACCTGGCATACAGTAAGTGTTTAATAGATAATTAGCGACTGATTGACAAAGCACAACCAGCCCCTTGTACTTCCTCAGACCCACAAAAGGATCAGAAAGGAAGCAGAGATGGGGGAGGGAGAAGGAAAGAGAAAAAAAAGGAATTGTAGGAAGAAGAGAAGGGAAGGAAAAAATGGACTCTTGGCTCCTGAACAACCAAGAGTTGACTGCATTTCCTTACTGATCCTCTCCCTGAGTAATGGTGTGATGCTGACTAATTGGTCTTCCCGTCCCTCCACAATTCAATCCGTTTAGGACTTTGAGCTGTCAGAAAGGAGGTTTCTGAGGGCTGAGGGAAAGCTTCAGTGCTGTGGAAGTCTCTCTGAGCAGAGGCATGCTTCAGGGCAGGAGGGGGGCCAACTTAGGGGAAGGCTTTCTCAAATTGACATTCAATTTCCCATCACTAAAAATATTTCAGAAGTCAAGCCACTCAGGATTATAACAGAGACCTGAGATGCCAAAAATTAAATACAAACACATTTGAAGTTGGAAAGGATTTGACCTTCAAACCTCCTTTCAGTGAATCCCCCGAATAAAATACTATTTATACAGCTTAAAGCAAATTATTGTGTATACCACTACTAAATCTTCTCATTCCAATTTAAAACCCTCAGACCTTCCCTATAGCTCATATGCAATGGCAGGGGCAACAGTAAGTAAGTGTTTAAAGAATGTCTTTCTGAACAAGCTGTTGTAGAAATACCAAGTTTATATGGCTCACAATCAACTTATAAATATTACATCCATGTCTCCCCAACCCAAACAGCCCAGCATTAATCTCTTAAGATTAGTGGGGCTGAGTCTGCTGAAGGTCACTATGGGCAGACAGAACCGAGCCAGTCTGACATTCACAGGGCACTCAATAAGCAGCCAAAAGGTCGGCGTTTTCTTCGTATTAATTTTTTATCAAAGATGGGCAAAGCTCATTTTCAGAACAGATAATAAATAGCTCTGGCCAGCTAAGACACCTCACCAGCCCTGGCCTTCTTCAGTGTGCTTCTCTCTCTCTCTCTCTCTCTCTCTCTCTCTCTCTCTCTCTCTCTCTCTCTCTCTCTCCTTCCTCTTTCTCTCCCTCCCTCCCTCCTTCCCTCCATCTTTCTCTGTCTCTTTCTGTCTCCCTTTCTTCTCCTGTCCTGTCCTGCGCTGTCCTATTTTTTTCAACATTGGACTTGAGAATCAGAAAGATTTGTATTTCTCCCAAACCTACTCCTCTTCTATAGTCCCCTATATCTCTTTAAGGAATTGTCATTGTTCCAATCTCCCAACTCTGTAACTTCAGCATTCTCTGTCTACGCTCTCTCATACCTCATAGAGCTAATCTATTGCTAAATACTGCTATTCCTACCTATGTCCAATCTCACATCTGATTCATTTTCTCTATTCAAATAGCCACCTTCCTTGTTCAGACCCTCATAGCACCTGTAGACTATTGCAATGGCCTCCTAATTGGTCTTTCTGCCTCAAGTCTCTTCCCACTATAGCTGCTAAACTTTAGCTACAGTGATTTTCCCTAAGTTCAGATAAGGTTACATCACACTCAATAAACTCATGTGGCTCCCTACTGCCTCTAGGATTAGGCATAAATTCCTCTCCCTGGCTTTTAAAGACCTTCACTATTTTGCCCCAACCTATCTTTCCTGCCTGTTTATACATAAAGCCTCTTCTGACAACCTATGGTCCTCACACCTTTGCAATGACCATCCTCCCTTTATACCTGCAGCATACTCCCTCCTCATATTCACCTCATAGGATCCTTCTCTTCTTTCAAGAAGCAGCTCAAACATCACTTCGCACATGAAACCTTTGCACATGAAAAAGCAGCTCAAACATCATTTCACATATGAAATCCACTGCCCCCTACATACATACACACACACACACACACACACACACACACACACTGCTAGAGACTTCCCTTCCCAACTACTTTGTAATTAACTAGCTTGTCTTTGCTTTTATATATGCATATGGGTACACGACATATCCCCTAATAGAATATTAGCTCCAAGAGAATGGGATCTGTTTCATTCTTTGTGCTTGTAGACCTAGAACAATTCCTAGCACATAGTAAGTGCTTCTTAAATACTTATTGATTGGTTCATGTCCTGACTTTCACAGTAGCTAGTTTTGTGATCATGGGCAAGACAATATTTCTATAAGCCCAGTCTCTTTGTGAATAGCCTTGGGAATAATAATATCTATGCCATATACTTCACAGGGTTGTTGTGAAGGCCAAATGGGTTTTGTGGACATTGTTTTTCTCTTGGCCCTCTTCCTACCTTTCTATCTGCTTCTTCTCCTTTCCCTTTGCTGAATCATTATCTATGTGGGTGTACTTCAAGGCTCTGTCCTGATCTCTTTTCTATCTCTCCATACTCTCTGTATGGAATCTCATCAGTATTCATAGGTTCAACTCTTGTCTTTATGTAGATGTGCCCAGATCTACACATCCAGCCCCAGTCTCTTTTCTGGACCTCAGTCTCACATCATCAATTGCATATTGGCTATTCCAACTAGATGACCCATAGATATATCAAACTCAACATATCCAACAGAGAGTGCATTATCTTAATGTTGTCACCTCCCTCAAATTCTCTTTTCTCCCAATTTCTATTGAGGGTGTCATCTCTCTTCCAGATATCCAAGTTCACAATCTCAGAGTCAACCTTGACTCTTTACTGTCTCTCATATTCAGTCAGTTGCCAAGTTTTGTGGATTCCCACAACTTTAACATCCTTCCCCTTCTCTCCATTCACATGGCTACTTCAAATCTTAATGGGATGACCACAAAAGCCTACAAATCAGACTTTTCATTTTGAGTTCCTTCCCAGTTTAATTCATCCTCCACACAGCTTTCCAGTGGATATTCCTAAAGCACAGGTTATTATTATGTTTATGAAGTTCCAACAATTTCTTTTTGCCTGTTAGAAAAGTACAAACACCTCAGGTTGGTATTTAAAGTCCTTAACAGGAAGAGGCTAGGTGGCGCAGTGAATAAAGCACCAGCCCCGGAGTCAGGAGGACCTGAGTTCAAATGCGACCTCACACATTTAACACTAAAACTAGCCGTGTGGCCTTGGGCAAGTCACTTAACCCCAATTGCCCTCCAAAAAGCAAAAAAATAAAAATAAAGTCCTTAACAATCTAGTCCAACCATCTGACTGGATTCGTTATACATTACTATACTCATATGCTATACTGTCAATCCAGACTGGTCTATCTGCCATTTTCTATAAACAATATCTCATCTCCTATTCAGGTGGAGGAACCCCTAACCTTGAAGTGCCCACTTGCCTTGACTTCTCCTTGTTGAATAGATGCCTTCAAGACGCAGTTCAAGATCTCCTATAGGAAGCCAGTCCTAATTGCCCTTGCCCCCCCCCCCATAGTTTCTAGTATTCTCCACCCAGGAAACTATTTTCTCTCTGCTTTTACATATCTAGATATATATTGAATTTACTCTTCTCTGTACATGTATGCCATTTCCTTCCAATAGATTATCAGGTACTTGAGGGTAGGGACAATTTCATTTTTTGTTTTTATAACCTACACACAGAATAATTCCTGATACTTAGCAGGTGTTTTATAAATGTTTGTTGAATAAATGACAGCACTCTTCCTTCATTCAGTATGGACACATGAAATACCTACTATTCGTTAGGCAATGTGCTATGTACAGAGGACACAAAGACAAATCCTTATCCTCAATTAGTTTTCAGAGTTTCCATTCCACTGGGAAGGCAGGGGGTATCTTAAAATACTAATTTTCTTCCTTTTCTCCTCTCTGCTTGTGTATCTGTCTCTCTGTCTCTCACTCAGTATAATCCTCCAAATTTAGAGCTTTGGACAATTTCACTGTGTGGGACCCTAATACTGCCAAGTAAGGGAAATGGAATGGGAAATGTCCCTGCTGGACCAAAAGGCTTATTGGGAGCCCTGATCAATTACACAAAATGCAGGCCAGGAATAGAGACTAAATGTAATCTTGACTGGGCTCCCCAGAGGCCGACCGCACAGGTCTTTTCCGCCCCCTGGTTCCTGTGATTCTACAATTTGGCTTATTTATAAATCACATTGAAGTTAATACACTCAAACTTAGCACAAAACTGATTAAATTCAGAATGCTCAGCTCACCAAATCCCCCATTTCCACTATACAAATGTGTTGAGTGAGGGAATTTTCTCTCCTCTAGTGTGCGGGGGCTTTTCCCCCCTCTTTCTTTGCCTTTTAAGGAGTTGTCACTGGCACCCAATTATAAGAGCTGCTGAGCTTGGCTGATTAATTATGGATTACCCAAACCTTGAAGCCTTCAGGAAAGTTAATCTTTTAAACTCTTCCCATGCAGATCAGACCTTACTCAGACTTGTCCGGACCCTGGACACTTTATAAACTTAGAGGGAGAAAATCCAACATATAGTATCAATTGAATCAATATCCTTATTTAGCAGTTAATGGGCAACTCTTCAGAAAGCCTCAGATCTGCAGTTCTGGTTGTATCACTCTGTTCGAGCTCACTGCAGCATGGAGCTGGGAATCAATGTTGCACAAAGATTGCCTGCCCACCTCAAGATTCACCTGAGCCTTCTGATTTCTGGTCTCTAAAACTTTCAGGACCTGGCTTCAGGTTCTGGGCCACTCTGACTCTGGGAGAAACTTGGAGGAGGCCAGTGGGTGTATACACACTGGGTATCCTTATGTCCCTTGGAAGGCTCCAGGGCCATCAAAGTTCAGATATTAAGGCAGACAGAGAGGGATTTCAGGAAGAGGTGGGATAGGCAGAAGATCCTCTTTCTTTGAAGATTATCCCCTTCTTTTGTACCTGCCATTACATCATGAACTGCCCTGACTTAAATGGTAATAAGCCAGTGAGATCACAGGACTTTCCACATTTGGGGGAGGGTCAGTGATACAACATGCACACAACGAAATAATTCTAAAAATTTAGTAAATTTAGTTGGTGTGCTTGTGTGTATATGTGTGTGTGTGTGTGTGCGCGTGTGCGTGAGACAGAGAGAGAGAGAGAGAGAGAGAGAGAGGAAAATGGCGGGAGAGATGGGAATGGAGGGAGAGAGGGGAATGGGAAGAGAAAGATGGAAAGAAATAGCAAGAGACATAGGGCAGCTAGGTGGCATAGTGGATAAAGTGCCAGGCCTGAAGTCATGAAGACATCCTCCTGACTTCAAATCTAGCCTCAGACACTTACTAACTGTGTGACCCTGGGCATGTCACTTAACCTTGTTTGCCTCAGTTTCCTCATCTGTTAACTGAGCCAGAGAAGGAAATACAAAGCCACTCCAGTATCTTTGCCAGGAAAAGCCCAATCGAGTCACAAAGACTCATACATGAGTGAATCAACTGAACCACATCAAAAAGAGAAAGAGATACACACAGAGAGAGACACAAACAGACCTGGCTTTGGAATCAGGCACACTTCAGTTTAAGTCCTGTCTCTGACATATACTAGCTGTGTAACTCTGGGCAAGATATTTAACCTTTAACACCCTATGCAACTTTCTTGAAATCATGAGTTTGTGACAAAAAGTTTGGGGGAGTAAAGTGGAGGAGAGGGCAATGACAGCTATCTTAGGGGTCAATTCTAGATACACAGTTAAAGGCAGGCCTCCAGTTAGAAATCTGACTGTGACTTTGAGCCAGTGATCTGTTTGTCTCAATGTCCTTTTCTCTGAAATAAAGAGATTGGACCAGATGACCTCTAAGGTCCCTTTCAACTTAAAATGTACAATTCTACGATTGGGGAAGATGTATACTAGCATTTGTAAACTTACATATTATTCATTTCCATTGTGGTAAAGTGCAGTTTATTAGGATTTTAGGGACAAAGAGGGTTATTCACTCAAAAATTTCTTTTACTGTAAAGTCCAAATGCTTGATTGAGATTGACCCAAGTCTTACTTAAGCAAGTGGCAACAGTCAATTGGAAAGCAATGTTTTTCTTACGCCTTGAAAAGACTTCAGGTTTCTGGGAGGGGGTTTGGGAAGCATGGGGACAGGTTGCTGCCTTTGTACAGATCCACAGAGGAGAAGACAAACAGGATGTTAACGTTCAGAAAAAGTATCATTAAAAACAATTCCTGGGGGAGCCACTCAAGCCTGTTCCCTCTCACCCACAATTTATCAATTGCACCCAATTTGTTGTCTACTGTATTTCAAGTCAGGAAGAGTTTACCAAGCCTGCTTTCATAACAGCAGACAATCAATCCTACTCCTGCTGTCACCCAACTGAACCGAGTCCCACCCCTCCTAAATTCCCTCCCCTAGAATTGTATAGGCAAACAAATGCCTATTCTCTGTCCCATTCTCACAGTGGTTTCCTCTGGGCTCTGGGGGAGGGAGGGCTCTTAGTGGAGATAAAAAGAGGCCAGAGTATGGATGAACTTTCTATTCTCCTGTTCAGCCTCCCCTCTTTTTCTTTGTTTCTTTTTGGAGGGTGGAAGGCAGGGCAATTGGGGTTAAGCGACTTGCCCAAGGTCACACGGCTAGTAAGTGTTAAGTTTCTGAGGCCAAATTTGAACTCAGGTCCTCCTGACTCCAGGGCCGGTGCTCTATCCATTTCGAAGTCTCTCCTCTTTCATTTCGTGTCAACAAACATTTCTTAAATACCACCTAGAAACAAGAAACTGTCCTAGTTGCTGAAGACACAAACTCAAAAACTAAATAGTCCTCATCTTTGAGATACTTAGATACAACAGGAAGGATACAATATGTACAGAAGTGTATATGAAATAATTTCAAGAGGTAGAAAGCACTAATAACCAGGGAGAATTAGAAAGTACTTTGATATAGGGGATAACCTGAGTGATTCTCTGAAGGAAACTGGGGATATTGAAGGGGAGAGGACAAAAGAGATCACACTCCAGACAGTCTATACAAAGGCACTGAGCCAAGAAATGAAATAGTATGTATTGGGCACAAGCAGAAGGCCAGTTTGACTAGAACAAAGAGCAATGTGAAATAAGACCAGAAAGGCAGGTGGAAGCCAGTTTGTGGAAGGATTTAAAAGCCAGGCTGACAATTTTGTATACCATCCTAAAAGCAACAGGAAACCACCGACAGGGGCCTGACGTGCTTAGATCTGTGTTTTAGGAATGTCAACATGGCAGCCAAGATCCCAGGGGAAACTTTCTGAAAGGCACTCTTTTGAAATTGAGCAGCTTTTGCCATGTTCCTTCATAATCCCATAGAAAAGAACCTTCCTGTGGTGAATAGAATCACACCTTCTTGTGGGTGGGAGTCTGCTCTAAACATGGGATTCCAGAACCAAAGCATTTCCCATTATATTGATGGGGAGGGAGATAAAGGAGAAAGACATGGAAAAGAAAGAGAAGGAGAAGGAGGAAGATATCTTCATATTCTAAAGCACTTTCACTTATTTCATTAACAAGAAGGAAGAGAAAAGAGAAGAAAATATAAGGAGGAGGGAGAAAAGATTTTTTTTTATCACATTTTCTATCATTTTCACTTCATTAACAGTAAGAATAATTATTGCTAACACTCCCTTATACTTGTATGGAACTTTTAGGTTTTTTCAAAGCATTTTCACATGCCTTATCATAGTTTGTCCACATAATAGCTTGGTAAGGTAGATAGGCTGAGTACTACCCCCAAATTATAGATAAGGAAATGGGAAGCTTAAGGGATTAAATCAATTTTCTCTGGACTAAAAGCTACTTAGTGGTAGAATAAGTACTAGAACCTAGGTCTCTTGACTCCTTCCTCTGTACTCCTTCCGTTGGACCACATGGTCTCCAGGAGGCTAACAGTCTATGCCAATGAAAACTAGCACATGCTTATCAACACCAGGACTATAACAGAAAAACAAAAGAATTATGGCCTAGGCTCATGTGGTCTAGTGAGCACTGATTTTGCTTTATCAGAAGGAGGGATGTGTTAGAATATGAGAGACCATGCAGTCAAAAAACCAAAACCCCAAACTATCTAGGAATCTGTTCTAAGTGACATAATGCATCAGATGTCCAAACCCTTTTCTGACCCACCTTCCCTAAAAGGGTTAAAACTGCTTTCACTGCTCCCAGGGGTCTGTGAGAACTGCCGGGTAGATCTCTTCCCCCCTCTCCCCCCACCCCACCCCCCCAGTTTTTGCTTGGATAATATAACATCTTCATTAGCCTCCCTGGCAATAATCTGCCACTGATTGAGATTAATAGAGAAAATATTTTCAAAACACTTTAACACACATTTTCATTAATCTATGTTCAGAAAATTAATCTTGTGGGGCAACCTGCAAAAGGTGTTAATTGCAGCTTCAGACGCAAATCAATCAAAAGTTTGAAGTGGGACACTCACAACTGCCAAACAACCTCTGGAGTTTCTGAGAAAGCCTTGCTCAGGAAAAGTCAGTGTCCTCCTGCGGTTTGGAAAAGTCTGCTTGCTTTGGGGAGGGCAGGTGGGGTGTTCTTTGCCAGGCTCAACAGAGACACTTACTCCCTAGGATTTGGGCTTGAGAGTTCTGCACCAGCTGTATGGGGTTGCACCTGTGTATGGGAATGGGTTTGTTGGTGGGCTTTTCCTTAAACGTTTCCAGGGCTGTGGGGGAGCCAATCAAGCAGGCAAAAAGTAAGGGAATGAAAAATTTCAAAACCATGGATAAAAAGTAGAAGTCAAAGGAAAAGTTTCAGAACCATGGACAGCACAGCAATACAGGTTTTCCTGGTTCCTTAGTTCAAATTGGAGAGGAAATTTTCACGAGTCATTTCTGTATTATGTTTCCAGGAATGTTAAAAAGCAGCTGCTGTGCAAGAACAGAAGAGGGTCATGCTGGAGTCCCAGGGATGGCAGGACTGCTGGACTTCAGTGTAATATCAAGCCAGCTGGAGTTAGCAGAAGTGAGAAATTGTTCCCCTTCCAATACAGCCAATCCAAAGTCTTCCTGTAGTTACAGGCACCCTGGAGTCTGGAAGAATCTGGTAGTTTATTCTGCTAAAAATATCCTCCCTGTGGACAGATTCCCTCAACAAGTGATTTTAAAATTACAGACATAATGAAAACAGTTTGTATGAGGACTTCAGAATTCCTCAAACCCTAGTGACCTTGGCATAGCTGTGTGGCACTTGACACTGGAGTGTCCCCATCACCTTAGAAATATGAGTTTAAAATCTCTTTCCTTAGCTTCTATGACACTGCACTGACACTTCTTCTACCTCTCTGAATTGTCTTTCTCTGTCTTCTGCCAACCCCTTTTCCTCTTCTCATATGCAACAGGTATCCTCCCTAGGACTCTCCAATTCTTTCTTTAATCAATCCTGTGAGCATTTCAGTCACTGTCATTACTTCAGCATGACATAGTGGATAGAACATTGGACTTGGAGTCTGCAAAGCATCTCTTCTATAAATGATTTTATTTGGGTCTCAGAACAATTCTTTGAAGTAGGTTGTATTACTGTTCCCACTTAACAGATGAAGAAAATGAAGCTGAGAGGGGAAGTGAATTTCAGCACCTAACAGCTGTTAACTGCCAGAGGCAGGATTTGAAGTCATATCTCTATTCTACATGTCACACATGCTCCCTCTCCCCTCTTCCCAAACCAAAACAAGAGCAGTAGCATTATTAAAAGATTAAGGATATCCATCTGAAGTTTCCTTGATCCCCATTGTGGCCAGATTTCAGGAATTGGCCTATGTGGGGAGCCATGCAGACTTTTTGGCTATGGTTTCCAAAAAGCTCAGGACTATGTCCAGGTCTATACTTGACACACTGGGATACCTTTCCCCCATGGCTCTGCATAGGTTTGCTTCTGCTTCATTCGAGGCCTGTTGGTGATTGATTTGTAAATCTGTGCTTTTGGCCACTTTATCACCACCTTGGAGACTTGGATATTAAACAGATCTGAGCGTAGAGATGTGCCAAAATTTGGACTAAGAGGGTTATATGCATAAATCTCAGGGACTATGTGTGGAGCAGAGACATGTGGACTCTACACTGCCATCAACAATACATTCCAGAACCTACTGTCAAATTCCTGGGGGGAGGGACTACAATTAGGGGAAGTAGGCAGACTGGGTTTATGGGTGCCAATCTTCGAGTCAAGGTCAAGTGAAGAAGATGACACAATCAGGTGTTGGAAGGGATTTAAGGTTCCCAGGAGCTCTTCTTTCTCCTGGGGAACTTTGTCTTCAACTTCATCTTGTTCAAACTTATGTTTCTGACCTCTGATGCATCTTATCTCCCTTGACTCTGACCTCTGGATTTATGAGATCTTAGAGACCATCTAATCCAACTCTCCAATTTCACACATTAGGAACCTGAGGCCCAGAGAGGTTAAAATTTTGCCCAAGGCCCCACAGACAGTAAGTGACAGAGCTAATATACAAATTTAGTTTCTCTGACTCCAAATCCAACACTCTTTGTACTGTGCTATGCTGTCTTTCTCCTGATATTGTTCTATTCCTGCCTCTTCTGTTTCAGTCCAGATCTTGACCTCTGTCTCTCTGGCTCCAACCTGGTAACCAGCCCCTAACTCCTGCCTCTTTTCACTGCTTAATAGCTTTGAATTCCACCTTTTTGACCCTGGGCTAGTTTTTGACACTGATTAATGTCACTAGATCTGTTCAGAAGAAAGAGTCTGAGTCCCTTATCATGGTGTCCTTACCCTTTGGACATGAAATGTGTCCCTGATTTCTGACTTTCCAAATTGCAGTAGAATACTAGCAAAAGAATCATCTCCTTTCCCCTTCCCCTGCTAAGTCTTTCTCTTCCCACAATTCTTTTCAGACAGGAATATCAACAAGCTTTAGCTCAGAAATCCATAGCATTCCCTTTAAAGGCTCCACTGGAGAGAAGGCAGCAGGGGAAAAGGCTGCCATAATGCTAGTAACTGTCCCAGGACGGGGACCACATATGACTCCATCAGTCATTTGTTGTTTTGTTTTGGTTTTTTATCCAAAATATTTAGCTTGGGAGGGAACCTTGCCCTATCCTTTCACAGACTCTCAGGCTCACTTTTTTACTGAGTCATACTCAAAAGCTATTTTTTTCCCTCCCTCTTTTCTCTCTATTAACAAGCACTTCCCTACCTCAGAGGTACAATGATAACTGGTATTCATAATGATGACCCAGAGGCAGGAAAAAGGTTTGATGTGCCTTCTGAGTCATCAAAGAAAGATTCAATTATGCACAGCACAGTTTTAGTAGTAAATGCATCTTACTGTATTCTAATTTTTTGAGAAGGGTTCATCCCTGAGTGGTGTACCTGTTAACTTTCAAGTAAGATTGGCCATCTTAACCCATGCTCTGGAGCGACTCAAATAACAGAGTATTATATATTTTGACTTGCAAGTAGGCCTGGAAGCTGGATGAATATTGAACTAAGGGAGCTCTCAGTTGTTCTTACACCAGAGTTCATTTGACTTCAAAACTCAGCTCAGCAGCCACCTCCTACAAGAGCTCTTTCCTGATGCTCCTACTTGTGTTCTCTCCCTCCTAAAATTACTTTGCTTCACTCTGTGTATATTTCCTTATTTAATGTAGATAAAGATATCCTTCATCTCCCTCGATCTGCAAGGTCCTTGGCTATATCCAGTGGACCAATTGTGTTCTGGATCAGCACTGAAAGTTTCTTGTGCTTTGAAATTACTCCGAAAACCCTGGGTGATCCTTCCCCTCCTCCACACACTCCTATGGTGGTTATGGGTATGACTTGTACCACATCAGTTTAAAAGGAGAGATAGCACCCCTTCCCCATCCTCCTTCTCCTACTTTCCTAAAGGTATGGTTTGGAGCTTCCTACCTCTGGGACTTACTGTGGGAGGGAGGAGGGGTGGCAAAACCAGGGACAGCTCCTCAGTAACTACAAAGACAGGTAATTCCTGGAGATCCTGAACTAGGATCTCAAGGCCTGGCTGCCTCTTCTGGTCAGGCAAAGAAACACAAAGTAAACAGTGATTTTGAGACGAGCATTTCTGGCTTTGGAGATCACCTTTTGAGTTTAAGAAATCAGGAGCTCCTAAACCCCTCAGTTACTATATAAACCCTTTCCCCCAACCTTCCAGCAGCTACTACAGTATTTCTTGGAGGAGAGGGCAAAATCATTGACAAAGGTATGAGCATAACCTCTGCTTGCCCAAAAATATGGACTTCAAGAAAGTTGTTCAGACAGTGCAGAGCTGAGGTGAAGGGAAATGCTTATTCAGGAGTCCCACCAAGTGTTTCATGTTTTAATGTCTTAAGTATTACCCTCCCAGGAAAGGATGATCCTGGTTCTGAGTTACTGCTTCATGTTTAAGTCTTTGTCAGTGAACATTTGTGAGTCTTATGTACTTTAAGCACTTCTTTTGTATAGAGTTAATAAATAGTTGTCCTATAACTGGTCTATGTTATACATTGAGAAACTTTAAATTCCTCTTTTGGGAAATCATACATGTAATTGATCATCAACTAATTTTAAGTGATTGTCCCAGGACTCTAAGATGGGAAAATTACATCTTTATTTTCACTAACACCTAACTGAAATGTTGATTTGTAAATATATATATATATATATATATATATATAGTAGGAATGGGATCATAGGCTTCACCAGATTGACTAAAGGCCTATGTTATTAAAAAAAAAAAAGTTAAGAATTTTTGCTCTAGAGCAGCAGTTCTCAACCTGTGGGTTATGTT
>CM053588.1:41611188-41687753 GCA_028646515.1 Pseudochirops corinnae | reverse complement strand
AGATAGATAGATAGATAGATAGATAGATAGATAGATAGATAGATGGATGGATGGATAGAGAGATAGATGGATGGATGGATAGAGAGATAGACAGATGGGTGGATGGATGGATAGGTTAGATAGACCTCCAGATGGATGGATAGAAAGACAGAGAGAGAGAGAGATGAGTGGATGGATGGATAGATAGATTAGATAGATGGATGGATGGATGGATGGTCAGACAGAAAGACAGAGACAGAGAGATAGACAGACAGATAGATGGATGAATAGATAGATTAGATAGATGGGTGGATGGACAGACAGATAAAAAGAGATTAGATAAATGGCTGGATGGATGACTGGATGGCTGGACAGACAGACAGATAACTTATTAAGTGCTTATTATGGGCTGGGCACTGTGTTAAGCACTGGAGATACAAATTTAAGCAATGGAGACAGTCCCTAGCCTCAAGGAGTTTACATTCAGATGGAGAAAGACAACATACAAAAGGTAGGGGGTAGAAACCAGAAAAGGGAAGAGAGGACAAAATACCTAAGCAGAAGCAACATTCTGGTGGGAAGGTGGAGAAACCTACAGAACAAGGAAGAAATCTAGAAGCAGCCATAGCCTGGACGCCTCATGAGATGGTGATCTGAGTCAGAGACTCACCCATCAGAAGAGAGGGCCATGGGGGGGGCATCTCCAGGGAGGGAAGTCTGCCCTCAAAACACTTCTGTTCTATTGGGAGAGACAACATGTGTGCACAAGTACATAGAAAATATATGCAAAATAAATATCATTAATATGGGGGGGGGGGCGGCACTTGTAATAAGGAAGACTAGCAAAGGTTTCATGTAGGAGGTATTACTTGAGCTTTGGAACAAACAGATTCTAAAAGAAAGGTAGCAACAAAAATCATAAAATTATTCAATAGATTGTTGAATTGAATAGAAAGTTGTGCCATGAAACTTCCCTATTTCTTCCAGTTGTGGGTGCTCTTCTTCTCCCCCTCAAATGTGCATGATTTATATTGATATGTTTATATGCTACACAACCCCTGCCCCCACCACCCTAAATCCCTAGTATAAAAGTTCCATGAGGACAGAGGATGTTCTGCTCTTGTCTTTGTATCTCCAGAGCAGTGCCTGGCACAGAGAAGGTACTTAATGAGTGTTGGTTGAATGGAATTGAATTGAAGTGACTGGAAATTGCCCTGCCAGACTGGCAGGGTCTGTCGAAGCATAATGGAAAGTGAGGGCTTGTCGGCCAGAGTGAGGTATTAAAAAAATGCTTTCTTCCAAATGCTTGAAATGACTGTCACCAGGTCACCATCTCTACTCCCTCTTGAATGCTTATCGATTGATTAGACAGCAAAGAATTTGAAAGATCTGTTCTTAACCAGGGCTGTCCCCTTATCCTGATGAACAGAAGAAGATAAACTTCTTGGAAAACCAATCTTACTGCATGAGTATATATCACCGATTCTCAATAAAACACACACACACACACACACACACACACACACACACACACACACACACACACCTCAGAGCTGAATAAAGAATCAAGCTTTTTTCCAAGGCACCCAAAGAAAATTCCTGTTTGAAGGCAACATGTGACAAACTAGCAAATGCCTCTCAGAAGGGCGCTTTGTTACAGTTTCGACACTGTCCCATATTTTACCCAGAATCTATGTTTCTATGACATTAAGAAGCCTGCAACCTTCAGGATGCCCTTATTTATAACACTGAGATTCTGTCCATGGAAACAGAGCTCTGTGTCATACACACAAGGACGCACGGGTCACGAGTTCCATCACTCGAACTGAAAGAAAAACATTTGACGAATCTGTACACTCTTCCATCATCATAATGATTAACCTCTAATGTACTTTTTTTTGAGGAGTAGGATTTTGAAGGGAAGGGGCATTTTCACAGTGGGTTATCATGTCTTTTGAAGCATATAAATAAGAGACTGTTCATATCTAAAAGAATTTGAAACACTTAATAATGGGCACCTGTTCTGTTCAGATGGCCCTAGTGATAGATAACAAGCACTCCCAATCTTGTGACTAGCACAAATCCTGACTTTATCACTTATTCATCATGTGATCTCAAGCAAGCCATTTGACCTATTGGAGCCTCAGTTTCCACATCTGTGAAATGGGGGGGGGGGGTGGACTAGATGGCTTCTGAGGCCTCTTCTAATTCTAACATTTGTTGTTCTAAAGGTGTCTCCCAACTCTCAACTGATGATCCCAAGGGTAAATCAAATTAAATTCATGTCTATGGATCAACTGTATTTATGGTCTCCCAAAATGATAGTACAAAGGTACTCCTTCATTATACAATGCAGATCAAGTATTGTTCTTCAGTCATTTCAGTTGTGTCCAACTCTGCATGACGCTATTTTGGGTTTTCCTGGCAAAAATGCTGGAATGGTTGGAATGGTTTACTACTTCCTTCTCCAGCTCATTTTACAGATGAGGAAACTGAAGCAAACAGAATTGAATGACTTGCTCAGGGTCACACAGCTACCAAGTGCCCGAGGCCAGATTTGAACTCAGGAAGATAAGGCTTCCTGGTTTCAGGTCTAACACTCGGTGCACTATGGCATCCCCTAGCTGCCCAAAAATCAGGTACAGGACAACTATTTATTTCCTTCATTGGAAAGAAATCACAAAAGACTCACAAGTGTAACTTGGAGCTAGTATTATATTTTCCTGAGACGTTGATACCTAAACTATTAAAATATGAAACTCTTAGGCTGGGTGGCAGTACCCTTCTCTCTCTCCACTTAAGAAAATTCGGGGTTGTCACAGTGAGGTAGGCTCTTTGAGACCTGGATGCTAAATTTCTACTCTAATTCTACACTCTACCTGAGAGTAGCAAAGGCAAAGTCCTCATTTCAAAGGGCAGCCCTGCTTTGGCTTGTCTATTCTGCTTCAGGGGAGAAACTTACTCAATAATGCTCTCCTGAAAATCAATTGTAATATATACTAAGACTTGTCCTATAGAACAGGGAAAAGCAAGGGATAAAAAGGCTCCCGCCAAGTCCTCTAGCCTTTGTGAGACACATAAAGAGACCTAGTCACTGTCCTTTTCAAAGGTCCTTACCTTTTCCCAGCTGATCGCTACCAATTATGGAGACAGAAGTGGAATTCTTCTTGGTTATTTTTCTGTCCTGTTATGAGCAACCTGAATCAGTGCTCAGCCTTTCTTCAGATCAACAGGGAAAACTCCCTGCAGCTCAGTATCTGGTGGACTGAATGGATATGCCAGAAAAACCACCTGCATGGAATCATAATCTAAATCAAACTCTTTAGGGAGAAGTATCAGGAGGGGCATGGTGGTCCTTTTTGTCATCTTTGAGAGGGAAATGTTCTTCTTTAAGAAAAGTGGCTTGCAAATGTCTGATGTCCTAAACCATGGGCTAATAAATAACAACATTTTATATTTAAATATCACTTTAAGATTTGCAAATTAAAATTCTGTTTATGTATAATCAAAGAAAAATAAAATATTATTTTAAAGATTTGCAAAGCATTTTTTATACATTATCACATCTGAGCCTCAAAACAATCTATGAGGTAGGTGTGATTTTTATTTCTATTTTACAGAAGAGGAATCCGAAGCCTAGAGAGGTTAACTGACTTGCCCCAAGTCTGGTAAGTACTTGAGGCAGGACTTAAATTTAGGTTTTCCTGCATCCAAATTGAATACTCTGTCCATGATATCATTTTAACCCACAAGAAGTTAAGTTGGTAAGTTTCCTTAATGGAATTTAGGATCTAGATAGAGAAACTATCTTATCTTACCTGATTAGGGACTTGTTAGAACTAGGTAGGTGTGGGGGAAAGGACACAATAGGAGTTGATAAAGAAAGGGGAAAATTAGGAGGGCATTCCTTTTCTCTTCCTATCTTCCTGATTCTCCTCTTCTCCTTCAGGAAGAACACTATGGAAAAGAAGTAGAGGCTATTTGGGAGGTGGTTTTCACTAGCCCCAAATCACAGGCTCTTGGAACTAGAAGGAATATCAGGGATAATCTGCCATGCTCCAGATCTGAAAGGCACCCTCTTAAAAACATGGCTGACAATATTTTTTACATTCATGTTATCTCGGCCATTAAACTGTGAGCTCCTTGAAATTAGGAACTTGTTTTTACCTGAGTAAGCACTGAGTAAAATGTTGATTGACTGACTGACAGTGTTCATATAACCTTTGCTTAAAGGCTTCTAGTGAGGGTGAGACTATTTTCTTCTGAGGTGGTCCATTCCACTTTGGGAGGGTTTTCCTTCCATCAAGTCTAAATCTGCCTTTTTGAAACTTTAATACATCATGCCAAGTTCTATCCTTTGGTGACATGCAGGATGAATTAAATCGCCCAAAGGACAGCCTTTCAATTACCCAAAGATAGCCATAATTCCCTCTCTTTCCACAGTCTTCTCTTCTTCAAGATGAACATCCCCAGTGCTTTCAAACTGATTCTCAAATGTCATAATCCCTGACTCCTTCACCAAACTGGTTGTCCTCTGAAAACTCTCTGATTTGTCAATGTCTTTCGTAAAATGTGGTACCCAGAACTGACCAAAGAACTGACAGAGCTCCAAATGTGGCCTGGTAGGGTACAGTACAGTGGGACTTATCATCTCCTTAATCCTAGTTACCTTGCTTTTATGAATGTGGCCTAAGATTTCATTGGCTTTCTTTGGATGCAATGTCACATTGTGGATTTATATTGAGCTTCAATTTCCAGATAGCACGAAGCTGGAAAACTTATCTAACATATTGGATGGGAGAGTCAGGTCCAAAAAGATTTTGACAGGTTAGCATGATGCTCTGAATCTAATAAGATGAAATTTAATGCAGAAAAGTGTAGTTTTCACTTGGATTTTTAAAAAATCAACTTCACAAGAAGAAGGAAGGTAAGGTATGGTTAGACAGATATTCATGTCAAAAAGAGCTGGGGATCCAGTGGACTGCAAGGTCAATATGAGTTAACAGTGTGACACAGCAGCTAAAGATGTTAATGGCATTCTAGAGTGAACTTAAAAAGGCACAGTTGCCTGAACAAGGGAGGATGCTCTGCAATTTTTCAAGGTTCACAACCTTGTATTCATCCCTGAGCCAGGAAGACTCATTCAAATCTGGCCTCATATACTTACTAGCTATGTGACCCTGGGCAAGTCACTGTACTCTGTTTGCCTCCATTTCCTCATTTATTTTTCCTCACTTAATAGTATTTTTTTTTCTAATTACATGTAAAGTTTCCTCATCTGTAAAATGAGCAAGAGATGGAAATGGCAAACTACTTCAATATCTTTGCCAAGAAATCTCCAAATGGGGTCACAAAGAGTCAGATACGACTGAAATGACCTATCAACAACAAGTTATTCTGGACATTTCACTCTCACTCACTCATGCGCTGGGAAGCCAGAAGAGACAGCATAAGGTCTTCTATGTCACCAGCCTCTTTTCATCTGGGCCTGGGGGCTTCCTGAAACTTTAATCCAGGAAATGAGGACACTTGATGGTGTTAGTCGTCTCTGACACTTCATTCTCATTCATTCCTGTGGTGAGACCCCAGGAAGGTTAGAAATGGCACCAGCTATGCCACCAATCCCTTCCTATCTTGGCCTGAGGGCTGCCTGAACCCTTAATTGAGATGAGGACAATTGATAGAGCTATAAATGTGTGCCCTGTCCCTCCATCTCTCCTTCCCAAAGCAACCTAGTTATTTCCTATGGCTCCTACAAACTTCATTTATTAAGAGTTCTCCCTCAGTCTATAAGTGTGTGAGATCTGATGAGACTATAGCCTGAGGGAGATTGCTGGAGGCCAATGCTGCAAGCAAGATACAAGTCCCTGGGCTGCAGGGGAGGCCAAGACACCTTTTCATACATTAATATGAAAATGGACTTTTTTTCCACAGGTGAAATAATCTAAAACAGACAGACAAGAGAGTCAACTACCCCTCACCTCTGTCTCTTTCTCCATTCTTCCCTTTGTGTCTCCCTCCCTCTTTCTGAAATTTTAGTATAATCAAAGTAAACACTCTGAGCTCTTGGCCTGAGGCCCACTCCATGGACCAAATTTCCTCTCTTCTTTCTTGAAACAAATTAGCCCTTACTGTGCACTCTTTGTTTCCAGGTGGCCAAGATGAGTGTCTTTAAACTTTTTTTTATAAATGGATGGGGAATACAGTTTTCCAAATACTGTCCTAGATGAACCAAAAACACATGAATGGGAATCAGGAGAACTGGATTCCCATTGGTGCTCCAACATTATACAGCCTTGAGACTTTGGACAAGTCACCTAATCTCTATAATCTTCAACCTATCTTCATCTGTAAAAAATGAAGGGTCTGCGATATATAATCCTTAAGAAATTCTCTAGCCCTAAAGTTCCATGAAAGGCAATGTGGCATTTAGGGTAGGTTGGATTTGGACACAAAAAGGCCTTAAAGTTCCATCAGAGATGTTCTATTCATGACCCTGGACAAATTCTTTAACCTTCCTTGGACTCAGTTTCCTTGTCTGTAAAATGAGGGAGGTAGACTAGATGACCTCTGAGGTGCCTTCCAGCTCTAAAGCTACGATTCTCGTGTTTTGTGAAAGAATATACTACCTATGTGACTTTGGATAAGTTACTTAACCCTGCTGTATCTCAGTTTCTTCAACTGTAAAATGAAGGGGTTAGACTCCATGGCTTCCAAGGTCCCTTTAAGCTTTGGATATATTATTTTATGATAGGTCTGAATCCTACCTTAGCCCATAACTAGCTGTTAGACCCTAAGCAAGTAACTTGGCCTCAGTCTCATCATCTGCAAAATGGGTGGTAACATCTGTAGTTGTGAGGATAAAATAGAATCACAGAGCTAGTACTAGAAGGTCGCCCAGAAGTCATGTAGTATAATGGTTTAAATAGTCGGCTAGAACTTGGACAGCTCCCTCCCCTTCTGGGCTTTGGTGTCCTCTGCTGGAAAATTCCTGGGGTTGGATTAGGTCCTTTGGGTTGTCACATTCTGCAAGATCCTGAAACCTCAGTGTAGGAGTGAGAAAGTTAGCCCGAAGCCTCTCTCTGCTAGCTGAGATAACAGACCAACCCTTAGGCAGGGGGAGGCAAGGGAGTTAATGCAATATAAGTACAGTGAGCTCTGCCAGCCTTCATTACCATCTGGGTCCATTTTGCAGGGTTTAGGCCTTGGGAAGATTTTGATGAGTCATTAATAGGGAGAGAAACGTGAGCTGAGCACTTCTGAGGGGGCAGGGAAGGGAGAACAGAGAACAAACCTGCTGGTCTAGGGGGAGGAAGGAGAGAAGGGGCAGAAGCAGACTGACTGGTAGCAGTTGTGACCCACCTCAGGCTCTCATTCTCTCTGCATTGAGAGGATCAGGGCAGGCACATGGTATCTCTCTCTGATATCTCCTGGTGCCATCTGTGACTCTGCCACAGATGGGTCCCAGGCATGTGAAGTGATGTCAGGGGTCTGTGTGCTGGGAGGCAGGGGGATAAGTGGTGGAGAGCCTATCCAGAAAATGGGGTGTGGGGGGGATTATTTATCCTCTCAAACAACATCATTAACTTGGGACAAAGTCGTCCCCATTCACCACTATATACCTCTGGGAGGAGGGAATGAGAATGAGAGAAAGAAAAGGGGAGGAAGAGAAGGGAAGGAAAGATCATAAAATCACAGACCTAAAGCTAGAAGAAACCCCAGAGACCATCTAATCCAACCCCCTCATTTTACAGATGAGGAAACTGAGGCCCAGGTGGGTAAAGGAACTTGCTAAAGACCCCTGGGGTAGGTAATATCAGAAGCAGGTAGCATTTGAATCTAGGTCCTCTGACTCTGGAAAACAGTATGCTTCCTAGTGTTTCACTGAGGGGGCAGAATTAGATCAACACCCACACTCCTGAATACCCCAGGAATTCTCACCTATCCCTTCAATCCCAATTCAAATGCCATCACTTACAGGAAACCTTCTCTGATTTCCACCTGGTCCCCGTTGAGAAGGATGCTAAGAACTCACAAAGTACTTGTTTTGCAACTCTAATGTAGTTATAGAATACTTTATACTTTAGCTCTTTGGTGTCTATTCCCCTCCCCCCCTCATTAGACTGGGGAGAGAACACAGCAAATTTCATGTAAACACTATGTCTGAAAAATGTTTTGCATACAGGAGATGATTAATTTTAATTAATAAATTTAAATAATTTAATAAATTAATAAGTGCTTGTTATATCATTGTGAGCTAAATAAGAAAAAATACCATAATGCCACTCTTCTTTAATTTTCTTCTTTCTCCTCTCACTTCTGCAACTCCCTAATCCTATTTCGTTGTTATTCCAGTCATGTCAGACTCTTTGTGACCCAGTTTGAGGTTTTCTTAGCAGACATACTGGAATAGTTGGCCACTTCCTTCTTCAACTCATTTTACAGATGAGGAAACTGAGGCAAACAGGGTGAAGTGACTTGCTCAGGGTCATACAGCTAGGAAGTATCTAAGGCTGAATTTGAATTTACTGACTCCAGGCGCAGTCCTACCCACTGGGCCACCTAGCTGCCCCTCACACAGTTGAAGCAGGATTTGAATGCAAGTCTTCCTGATTCCAATCCTAACATCCTATCCACACCACACCACACCACCTACCTGTCTCCCCTAAACTGAATTTAGATTCTCTCTGTCCTTGCCTCATTCATGATTTTAGAAACTGAGAACCTCCCATAGCTATTGCCTCAAATACCCATTGGCCAGCCCTTTGTGGTAATTAATATTGAGCATCTTAAAAACCTAGACTATTATACATGCCCAAATTAACTATAAAGGACAGATATCTGCATCCAGAGAAAGAACAGATAAATAGAAGTATGGACAGAATGAATTTATATATGTATACGTATGTATATATATATATGTATATATGTATGTATATATGTGTATATATATATATACATATACATATATATATATATATATATATATATATATATATATACACATATATTTGTGTCTAATGGTAGCATCTCTAGGGTGGGGGTAGAGAAGAAAAAGAAGGGAAAAAAGAAATTTACATGAAAACTTTATATTTAAAAGGAATAGCAAAATGCTTGTAACAGATTTTCAGTTTCATGTGCAATCATCTTTTTTATTATACTATGGTAGAAAAGCTGGTTTCATTCTGAAAATTAAAAATAAATAAATGAAAACCTAGAGTTTGGAGACCAACTGGGAATGTCACTAAAATCCATTTCATGAGAGTTTACTCAGTCAATTGGTCTTGTTAATTAAATGGTGTTTAGTAACCATATAATAACTATCTTAGTAAGTACAAACTCTATGCTTAGTTGGGCTAAGGACACTTGCTTTTGAATGGTACCCAGAGTGCTAGAGATGACTGCTTTGGGATTGAGAGAGAAGCTTGATGAGGGTTTCTTATTTAATCAAGTTCAGAAGCTCACTGTGTCTCTGAAGCATGTGGGTGTATAGGTGGGGAGGTGGGTGGAACTTTAGCATGGCTGGATTATGCACATAAAATAGAGGCAACTGAGTGCTATGGACAGAGAACCAGAGGGAGAAACAGAGTCAGAAACCTGGGTTCGAATCCTACCTCCGCCCTTTATTACCTATGTCACAGGGCAAGTCATTTATCTTCACTAGGCTTCAGTTTCTTCCTCTGTGAAATGGGATGACTGGAGTAGATGATAAGACAGAGGGTCACAGTGGGATGAGCTGGATTTGGAGTCAGAAGAACCATAAGGTTTTGGTCTAAGTTCTGCCTCTTACTAACTGTGTGATCTTAATAAGTTACACTCTCTGTTGGTCACCATGTCCTTATCTTTAAAATGAACAGGTTGGACCATTCTAGATCTAACTCCTGGGTGAAGTCCTTCCTGGTCCCTTCAACTGTTCGTGCCTTCCTTCCCAAGCTACCTTGTCTTTAACTGCTTTGGTTATGTTTGTATTTAATCACCATTGGCTTAATATTTATGCTAGATATGTTTCTCAATGTACTTGCCTCCCACCCCAGATGTGTAAGCTCATTGCAAGTAAAAGTTGTTTCATTCTCTGTACATGTTTTGTCAGCATCTAATACAGTGTCTGGAGCATAGTGAGCATTTAATAAATACTTTTTGATTGATTGGTGAGTATTTTGAATTCTGAAGACTCTTACAGCTCTAAATTGATGATCCAACAGCTTCACCTTGGATATTTACTAGTTGTGTGAGGCTGGGAAAATCACTTAACTCCTCTAGCCTTTGTCTCTGTGAGATAAGTTCTCTTCTTTGTAAAATAAAAGGAGTGAATTTTAGAAACACCAAGGCCTTTCTCAGTTCTGCATTTATGATCTGGTGATCCTGCCTCTGTTACTAACAGCTGTCTGATCCTGATGGCATAGTGGATAGAATGTTGAACATGAGCTTAGGAAGACCCAGTTTCGAATTCTTCCCCTAACACTTGCAGACTATGTGACAATCTTTCTATTCTCTTAGGATCAATAAACATTTAT
This sequence comes from Pseudochirops corinnae, assembly GCA_028646515.1. Taxonomy (NCBI): domain Eukaryota; kingdom Metazoa; phylum Chordata; class Mammalia; order Diprotodontia; family Pseudocheiridae; genus Pseudochirops; species Pseudochirops corinnae. The sequence goes on along the minus strand of CM053588.1, from coordinate 41,677,260 downwards.
TAAGTATGTATTATGTACAGGCACTGTGCTAAGCATTAGGGATACAAAAAGAGGCAAAAGACAGTCCCTGCCCTCAAGGAGCTTACAGTCTATTGGATCATATATCTAGATCTGAAAGGGACGTCCCCTCAGAGCCCAGTTATGTGATTTGTTCAAGGTTATACAGATACTAAGGATAATATTCCTTACCTGTAAAAGGGGGATGATAATAATAATAGAGTTGTAGGAATCAAACAAAATCTACAAACAAGTTTATCTATTATCTATCTTTCTATGACTTTATATATATTATTTGTTTGCATATATTTATAGTTTATATTATATGTAAACAATACATAAACACATTTATATACACACATGTGTGTATATAAAATATATATGTACATATATACATATGTATTATATGTATAGATATATAAAACAAGATTTCATATACATATAATCTTATTTGAGTCACAGAGAGGTTAAATCATAGCTAACACTTATGTAACACTTAAGGTTTGCAAAGCAACATTATATATCTATATATACATATATATACACATATGCATATGTGTGTATATACACACATGTACATATACATGTGTATATATAATATATAAATTGCTTTGCAAACCTTAAGTGTTACATAAGTGTTAGCTACAGTTTAACCTCTCAGTGACTCAGGCAACTCAGTAGAAATTTCCTACTGTCATGGAGATTGCAATTTGCCTTGGTGAAGGGAGTCCCCATACTAGGAGCTTCCCACCCACACACCCAGGCTGCCAAAATCACAGATCCTTTGGGTATTCGAGTAAGCATTTAAAATCCAGAAATAAGGCTGGGAAAAATTCCAGCAAGTTAAAAAAGCCCAAATAATTGCATTCTATCCTAGCTCTAAAGAAGAGGTGGGATTGCTAAACTGCATGGGGACCAAAACCCCAAGAGGCAATGAAGAGCTGAGTAGGCCTGAATTGGGGTTTGCATGGAAGGGTAGAGACTACGAGAGGGGGGGTTGTGAGAAGCTCTACTGGCTCTTCCAAGGCAATTTTAAAAAGGCAAATATCGGTAAGCCATGTGTCACTAGAGGTTCAATGACATTTTTAAAAGCAGGCTTTGAGATAGTGTCCTTCAAAAGAGAAAAAAAAAATCATTCCCCCCAGAAATGTCTGGAAAACTTTCCAGACAGCCTTTGTGATTGGCATATGGGATGGGGGAGCTCCCAGTCTATTTACAGCTGTTTCCCTCTCCCACACCCCCTACACCATTCTATTCTCCCTACTGGGTCTCAGCAACACTCACCACTAATTAGCTAATTTGTGAATAATTGTCTAAAACTGCCTCTTTCCATCATCATCATTGCCACAGGAAGGTCCTTTGTCTCAGCAACGCTGAAAGTATTTCGCAAATATTATCTGACCTTGCCATATTCCCAGAAGTCTGGTGGAGGAAACCATGGTGGGACATTGGATGACGGGCTGGAGTAAAGAAGACCCAAATTCAAACTCTGTTCTCAGTGAAATAAAAAATTCCTTCTCCTTTCCTCACCCCTACTCAGATGAGAAGCTGAGACATAGCCTAGCTCTGATTAGTAACACATTCACCTCTGAGCACTAGCAGGATGGTAGAAATATTTTTCTCAAGATGTAGCTTGTATTACCAGAATCATTCATTCACCCATTGGTGAATAAGCATTTATTAAGTACGTCTACTAGTCCAGGAATCGTGCTAGATGCTAGGAAGATGGGGCTACAAAGGTAAGACCTTCTCTGCTCTTGAGGAGTTTATAGTCTATTGGAAAAGACAATACATGCATACGTACATACATACACACACACACATATCTTTTGTATAAGTATATGCAAAATATGTCCAAAATAGTGGGAAAAGTTAATTAGCCCCTGCCTCAAGGAATCTGTGTTCCACAGGAGTTATGGAATTATAGTAACATTTCCAAATCTCATGACAAACAAGAGGGCAGATTCATCCCTTTTTTCCATATCCCTTGAACTCTCTAATACTCTGAAAAATGATAAGGATGTGACCCTTACTGGTTAATACAATGGATAGGGGAGAAGGCACCCCAATAATGTAAAATTCTTAGGAATTATCCCTGTAGAACTCTAAACCTTAAAGTGCTTAGCTTACTCTCCTCACCAGCCTTTACTATTTAGGCAGGGGGATGATATGAAAAGTTGTGCCTAGGGTTCATCCTGGGATTGGCCACTGCTATAGAGACTCTGTCTATACCCTCTCATTTTCCCTCTACCCCACAGCAAATGACCTAATCTGATTCTGCCCAAGAAAATTAGAGTGAAGGGAAGAAGGCTGAAATGTACTATATTCTTATAAGGTCAGTCTCTAGGTTAGGGAGCCCTCTCCCCAAGGTTACATAAGTTCAAATACCCTTCCTACCCTCTCTCCTCCCTTAAAGTGGCAGGTGCTAATTTCACCTCACCATGAAAAAGAAAGGGGGAGAACCAATGGAGAAACTAGAGGGAGATGGAGTTGAAGGAAAGGAGCTTAAAGTGAGCTGGGACGAGTACTCCTAAAAGGTTACTCAAGGCAGGGACCCAGAATGGCAAATGCTGTATCTTCTAATGAGCAAAAGCTGAGGCAGCTTTGTAACCTGGTCTCAGAGGTGCACACGCCAGAAAATGGGAAGAAAAGGTAAAGCGAGTGACAGAAAACTATGAAAGAAGCCAGAATGTGTAAGATTTCAAGAGGAGAAAAAACAAAATAAACAAGTAAATCAACAAAGTAGATCCCAAAATCAAAAAAGATGAATATTAGATCCTCAAGGGATTACAAAGCTCTTTTAACAAATATTATAAGAAAAATAAAAGTGAATCAATGTCTGATAAAATATAGAATCCTGTGGATTCCCAAGACAGAGTGGAATAACAACAAGAAACTCTAGAGTAGTACAAAAGATAAATGACATCCATAAAGAAGAAATTAGGGATGAATATGTTAGAACTTGGAGCTTTCAATGAGGAATTTCAACAATTCAATTAGCAGATGAGAAAAAGTTGGTTCCATAATGGATTGTTTCTATGAAGAAGTGAAAGAGAATATCAAGTTTAGAACGCAAAAGTACAGAAGAAGGAGGAGAAGGAGAAGGAGAAGGAGAAGGAGAAGGAGAAGGAGAAGGAGAAGGAGAAGAAGGAGGAGGAGGAGAGGAGGAGAAGGAGGAGAAGGACGAGGAGGAGGAGGACAAGGAGGAGGAGGAGAAGAACAAGAAGAAGAAGAAGAAGAACAAGAAGAAGAACAAGAAGAAGAAGAAGAAGAAGAAGAAGAAGAAGAAGAAGATGATGATGATGATGATGATGATGATGATGATGATGATAATCTAGGAGAAAAGAAGCAAAAGGCGACAATATTAAAAGAACACGTGAACTCTATACAAGCCAAAGCAATGATCTTCAAAACAGGATATGCAAAGAAAATTTATGGATCATAGGTCTTCCAGAAAAACATGACAGATCAAATAATCTGAACACCATAATACAGGATGTTATAAAGGAAAACTATCTAGAACCTTTGAAGAAAGAAAAAAAAGGGAGAAAGAGAGAAAATAGGTAGATAGATGATAGATAGATATACACATACACACATACATAGATATATAGACAGATGATAGGTTGAGAGATAGAGCAGGGCTTACTATGTGCCAGGGAAAGAATTGATGGAGAAAATTCATAGATACCTCCAAAAGAATTATAGGCACTGAATGTCAGAGACAGGAGGGGTTGTATGTATCATGTCATCTAATCCTCTTTGTTTTATAGACTGAGGCCAGACAGGGGAAGTGACTTGCCTGAACTCTTGCATCTAATAAATAGCAGAACCAGTATGTTAACCCAGGTTTCCATATGACAAGTATAGGATTTTTGCTAATATGGTATGTAGCTAATGTCACCGAATGGATTCTCTTTCATGGGATTTCCCTGTTTCCCTGGTTGGTTTTTCAATCCTATATATTCAGGTCTCAAAGGGGGAGATCAGCTGAGATTTTTACAGTATTGAGAATTATTCACTGTGCTTCATGGCTTCTGAGAATATCTGGTCTATAATTTTAGATGCAATACTTTCCCTCCCATTTGATATATCTCTTGCCCCCCAGAATCTAATGAAGAAGACAACATGCAAATAACTATGTAAAACCAAGATATATACAGGTAAATTAAAGTTCATCTCAGAGGAAAAGCACTAAAGAGCACTGGGAAAGGATTCTTGCAGAAGGTCGCATTTTAGCTGAAACAAATACACCAAAAGGAGACTGGCTCTCAGAACTCACCCACCAACGCATAGCATCCTTTTAAAAAATTGTCCCTCTCAGTTTTATTAATGTATTTTATTAATATGTTTTGTTTTTATATTACATGTATTACCAATTACTTCCACTTTGTGAGAGGTCTCTTGAAACAAAATAGTCAAGTGAAGTAAAACTAATAATTAAGTAAAGTTAATTTATTAATTACATAAAATTAATAATACCTCATCTGAAGGTGGATACAACACTTCACATCCACAGCAATATCCCTCTTCTCTATCTATTATTTAAATGAACACTAATCTATTTTTTCTCTTTTCCACCCCATCACATTAAAAAAAAAAAGAAAACAAATTTCTTGCATAAACAGACCAAATCCCCCCATAACTGTACATCCAAAGTCATTTGTTTTGCTTGATTATGCATATTTGTAACAAGTAATTTGTTGACCTGTGTCATATGTACATAAATGTTATATATGTCATATGTAAGTTCATATATATACACACATATATATATATATATGATACATCATTCCACATCCTATATCCATCACCTCTTGAGAAAACCTCAACCAAGAAGTCCTCCTGTTTTGTATGAACTGATGCAGAGTGAAGCGAGCAGAACCAGGAGAACAATGAGCACAACTGTATAAATAGAAAGGAGAAGACAACAGACTACAATGCTGTATAACTATAACCACCAACCCTGACTGTGAGAAGAGACAAGGAAATTCATTACTCCCTTTTTTATGAAGAGGCAGAAGCAGGGACGTGCGGGAGACAGATCATACTGGCTGAGGGCCATGGTTCAATTTTTACTGTGACCATTTACATTTCAGGAATTAGCAAACACTATGAATCAAGGCTTGATTAATTATTTTGTTGATTTCTAGACTAAGAAAGGGTGGGGGAAATGTATATAATGCATTTTAAATTTTAAAATGTGTCCTGCAAACTTTTTTTTTCCTCAGATAGTCGTTTGTTAAATAACTACCAGCATGCTCCTGGGTGGGATCTATGGGTGGAAAAAGTTGCCTGAAACAGCCTTTTTTATGGTTTCCTTTCCTGTAGACTCTCCCGTGGCTAAACCATGTTCCACACAGTTGCCACATTGATATTTCTAAAACACACTATTTCTTTGCTCAAGAACCTACAGTGGCTCCCTATTGCCTCTAGGAAAAAATGCAAACTCTTTTGTGTGGCATTTAAAGTCCTTCACAATTTCTCTGACCTATTTTTCCAAGCTTATTGTCATCACTTCCATTATACATACAAGAAGAACTGGGTTGGTTTGCCATTCTTTATGTATGACATTGCAGGGGTAGCTAGGGGGCGCCATAGTACATAGAGCACTGGGCCTAGAGTCAGGAAGACTCATGTCCCTGAGTTCAAATGTGGCTTCATACCCTTACTAGCTATGTGACCCTGGGCAAATCATTTAACCCTGTTTGCCTCAGTTTCCTCATCTATAAAATAAACTGGAGAAGGAAATGACAAACCAATCCGGTATCTTTGCCAAGAAAGCCCCAAATGGGATCAGAGTCGGACAGGACTGAAGCAACCAAACAACATATATAACATTCCATCTGCTAGTCTCCATACTTTTGAACAGACTGTCCACCATCCTTGGAATGCACTCCCTCCTCGCCTCCACTGAACAGAATTCCTAGTTTCCTTGGAAGCTCAGCTCAAAAGTCACCTCCTCCACGAGGACTCTCCCAACAATACCTCCTCTCCCCCAGTGCTCATCTACAGAAATTACTTTGCATTCATGATGTATTTAATTTTCCATGTACATTTTGTTTCCTGCAACAGAATGTGAACTCCTGGAGGGCAGGGACTATCTTACTTTTGTATTTGTGTCCTCAATGCCTGGCACAGAGCTAGGTGCCCGATAAATAATAACTGACTGAAGGAATGAATCAATGCTGCATCTGTTGTCAGACACAAGGTGAAAGTTTAGAGATAGAAGAGACTTCAGAAGCCATCGAGTCTAACCCCTTTGGCTTGAAGACAAAGAAACTGAGCCCAGAGAATGTAAGTAAATTTCCCAAGGTCACAGGCAGCAAGAGGCAGCTATGGAATTTAAATCTGGCCCCCCCCCCCCCCCATTTCTAAATCCTGAATTCTTCCTTTTGTACCATACTGCCTCTGGGTCACTGGGTATTGCCAATTGGTTTTGCTTCACTGTTTTTCTTTGTTATGGGGGAAGGTTCATCAGGAGCCTTCCAGATCCAGATGCAGACATGATTGAGATGAAAAACAGGAGAAAAAAAAACTTTAAAAAATAATAACAAATGAACAGCTGAATCCATCCCCTTTCCAGTCTTTCCAGAGCCTCTGCCTTCTCCCTGGGCAGTGCCTTGACCTTCAGGCACACCCATATCCAAGACTGGAGTTTGCTAGCAAATGCAGAGACAGGAGAAGGCAGAGTACCAGAGCTGATGGGGAAAAGAGACACAAGGTTCTCTGGTTCCTGCAGTGAATGAAGTGGGAGGTGGGTACCTGTGAGAACCAGATATCCCCCAAAGACAAGCTCCAAATAGCAAGTTCTTATCTCCTGCACGCAGAGAGGACCAGGTACAATAGGGAGGAAGTGTGACGCTGTCCCTGCCTTAATGATATTTTCACTTCAACTCAACTGTAAAATTAACTGAGAACTTATAGTTATACTAAAAAGACCTTTATTTTATGCTGATCATTAACTAAGGAGGCTTCGCACTGGTTATATCAGGGAGAACTTAAATTGCAAATATCAATTTCCTTGTTTGGTGTAGGCAGACTTTCTTTGAAAAAGTGTTTTAAATTGTTTTCTAGCTGCCAAAATCAGGGAAGGGATGATCCTACCTGCAGGAAGGGCTGAAAGTGGAAATGTCTTCTGGGTGTCCCAGACAGATTTCTCTGTATTAGATTCTACTGCTCTCCCACCTTAGATCCCCTGGGGCAGGAACTGGAGATCAGAATGGAGTGTGGGGATGCCCTCAGGGGAATTCCCTAGAAAACTAAGATTCAAAGGCTAGCAGAGGTATTGAAATTATAATTGGAAGAGATTGTGTTAAGATCAAAGGGAGAGAGTAACTCCTATGGAAATAGCACATTTCACTTTATGAAGCTTTTTCTTCACAATAGGATATGTATTATTTTTCTCATTTTTACAGATGAGGAAACTGAGACCCAGAGAGAGGAAATAATGTGTCTGAAATTATATGGTTAGTAAGAGGAGGGGTCACCATCAGAGTCCATGCCTCAGGTCTGAAGGTCCAGCTCCATTCCCATTTCACTGTACTATTGTGACATCACAAGAGCATATGGTTACTTCGCACACATGACACTGTTCCTCATCTCTGGGGCCTTTGTACTGACTCTCGCTCATGCCTGGGCTCCACTCCCTGATTGAGGCTCAGTTCAAACACTACTTTGTCCATAAGGCCTTTCCAGAAGGGCAGTGGAGCCAGCTCCAACCAGTCAATAGTCAATTTTTCAGTACGGGCATTTACATCTTGGAAATCAGCAAACTCTGTAAATCAAGGCTTGTTTTAAGCTGATTGTCCAGACTTAAGAAAGTGGTGGAAAATATGTCAACAATGAAGATTAAGCTTAAAAGTATCTTTTCTTTTCAGAGAGGCAGTTGTTAAAACTTGCCTTTCGTGATACCCCTAAACCTTAGTGACTTGTCCCCTTCTCCCAAACACCTTACATTTATTTTTAGATATTACCTATACATCTCCTCTGACTAGACTTTATGGTCCCTGAGGGCAGGGACTGTTTCACTAATGTCCTTGTATCTTCATCACCTTATACACTGCATCTTGTCCATGTTTGGATGGGTGATGATGTATTCACCAGTGTCCCTAAGTATCATCTGGCCTGGTTTCTCCAGGCAGAGATAAATGAACTCAGGCAATCACCCAGACATGCTTGTTTTGCAATGGACTTGATGGGATCAAGTCCAAGCTCACACAGTGTGTCTGTAAAAGAGCCAGGGTTAGAACCAGGTCTCCTGAGACCCAGTTCAACATTCATTCTATTATACCCATTCTTTTAAGATTTAAATGCATGAAAAGTTATCTCTTTCTATCTGATGGTCCTAATTTTCTTCTAAGTTTCAATTCAGGTCCTACATCCTCCTGAAAGCCTTCCCAGATTCACACATCTCCTCCTTCTCTTGACAGGGCTCTCTTCTTCCTCAAATGACCTTGGCAGGGGTGGGGAATCTGTGGCCTCAAGGCCACATGTGGCCCTCTAGGTCCTTGGGTGCAGCCTTTTGACTGAGTCCCAGTTTTACAGAATAAATCCTTTTATTAAGGGTATTTGTTCTGTGAGGTTTGGATTCAGTCAAAGGGCTGAGCCTGTAACAGCAATCAATTTAGCAGATATGTAGCACTTAGTAACTTAGGGCTAAGTATGGAAGGTATGAGCTCTGTCCCCTGTTGAGAGGGCGTGAACTCCCCTGTTCCTGAGTGGCAGGAGGGGATTGGCTAAGATAGGAGGCCAGTGTGTGTACATAAGAAGAGTTCTAGAGACAGAGAGACATAATTGGGAATCTTCCTCCTGGTGGAGGAAGAATCGTGGAGACTGATGCCGGCTGAGAGAGAGAGAGAGAGAGAGAGAGAGAGAGAGAGAGAGAAGGAGAGAGAGTTTCTCTCCCAGCATCTGGAAGCTAAGTACTGAGTTGGAGTTTTTCTCCAGACCAGAATCTGGTGAAAGCCACCTGGAAGGTTGAGAGGGTTTACCTGGAAGGCCTCCTGCAAGGCCGAGATTTCCTCTGGGTCCTAGGGCCAGCTGAACTGCTGGAGGACTGAAGAAGCATGACCGGGATAAGCTTTTGTTGGTTTGTGGCATGGCTGATCTTTGAGTTCCCAGAACAGAAGTGGTGAAGGGTTTGAGGTGTGCTGGACCCAATGAACTTTGGTGTGTGCCAGGGACTGCCCAGAGGAGTGGATGAGAACCTGGGAGCTGTCTGCCTCTGAATCCAGATGACTGTTTGGTGGATTCAGGTATGAGCTGGAACCATGGAAGGGGATCCAGGGAATATGAGAGACCACCCTGAGTCAAGATGAAGAAATGGCCTCCCCTTGGATATTGAATGAGTTCACTAGACTTCGAGGGGTGGAGGGTTTGTGTAATTTTATAATGACTGTAGTTAGTGATTAATAATATTTAGTAATTATGAATCTAGATTAGTGACTGATTAAGTTAAGATTGCCCCATGAGTGTAAGATTGGTTATTGTATTGTGAATTGACTGAATGATTAAGTAAGAAGGGTTTCCCCCTTAGGGAAACCAGATGATTATTTTTTTGTTCCTTGTTCTAAATATTGTGGCAACTGTAGTGAAAACTGTGTGGCCATTCTAATGTTAAGCTGTTGTGAACACTATATTGTGATTTTCTGTAATAAGATGTAATGTGAATATTGTACTGTACCTTGATATGTTGTAAATATTATATTGTGATATATTGTGAATGTTTGCCTTGATTTGTAATGGAATAAATGGAATGTCCACTATACTGTGTAATCTTAACCTTAAAAGCTGTTTACAGTAGCATTCTTTTGGGAATCTGCTCTTGCATGGCGTTACACGACCTGAGGACCTAGAGGGCTGCATGTGACCTCCAGGCCCCTAAGTCCTTGACTTTGCTTATTGGTTTGCAGGCTGGGCCTCTTCTTCTCCTGCATCATATCAGCTCCTGCACAAAACCTTTGTTAACCCCATCAGCTGCTAGTCCCCTCCTCTCTCCAGCCCCTCCCCATTAACTTGTATGTATTTGGATATACTCTGTATATATCTCTGCAGGCACATATGTTCTCCCCTTTTAGAATGCAAACTCCCTGGGGACAGGAATTATCACTTTTTTAAAAAATCCCCAATGCCCAGTACAACTATCAGTACATAGAAAGTTACCATCTTCCCCAGGAGGCCTTTTCCAGTTCTCCAGCTACTAATGTCTTCTCCTTCAGCTAGAGATTACCTAGAGATCATCTTCACCTAGAGACAGCTAAAACAGAGTGCTAGACAGAGTCAGGAAAACCTGAATTCAAATTCTGCCTCAGATATTTACTAGCTGTGTGGCCCCAGGAAAGTGAGTGGTTTCACCCTATTTACCTCAATTTCCTCATTTGTGAAATGAGCTGGAGAAGGAAATGGAAAACCACTCCAGCATCTTTATCAAGAAAACCCCAAATGAGGTCACAGAGAGTCAGACATGACCAGAATAACTAAACAACAACATGGTGTGGAGAGCACAGTGAGGCTACGGGCTGGATAAGAGAAAAAGAAAACATAGAGCAATGGTTCTCAACCTGTGGGTCACGACCCCTTTGGGGGGGGGTCAAAGGACCCTTTCACAGAGGTCTGAGGGGTCGCCTAAGACCATCGGAAAACACGTATTTCCGATGGTCTTAGGAACCGAGACACTGCTCCTTTATCCATCTCCAGGTGGGTCCTCCCACATGCAGATACGCTCACATGCAAGTATTAAAGGGGTCGTGACATTAGGAAGGTTGAGAACCTCTGACATAGAGGAACAGCAAGAAAGAAGGTTGTGAAAGGAGAGATGATAGGATCAGATTATAGTCTTAAAAGTTAGGCAAAGGAGTCTGATCTCAAGTAGTAGGCAATAGGGAGCCATGGGGGGGTTTCTGAGCAGAAGATTAACATAATGTAAATAAACAGTGTCTTAAGATCAATTTGGAAGCATAGATTGGAGTGGGTGAAAGACTAGGGGCAGAAAGGTTGGCTAGGAGGATATTCTAGTACAAAACATATAAGAAGATGAGGGTCTTCCTAGGGGGGGAGTAAAATTCTATTAGGTCACTAATTCAGAGTGCAGAAAAATGGCTTTCTTCTCATTTGTTCAACCAACAAATATCTATTAATTGTCTACACCAGCTGGATCAAACTTGCAGCTATGGCAGAACCAAAAGAAAATGTAATTGAGAAATATTTTACAAAATAAATAAAAATATAATACAACATTATTAATGTTAATTTGTGATTTTCTCAACCAATATGAAGCCTGAAGGGATCCATTTATATTTGTTTCTATCTGTCCATTTCTAATATGAGTTTGACACCACTATTCTCTGCTGAAGTCACTGTACTAGGTTCTATAGGTACAAAGACAAAAAGGAGACAGTCTCTGCCCTCAAGGAGCTTACATTCCACTGTCGTGATATAACACATACACAGATATATACTAATAGCTTTGGAAATCAGGAGATTTAGAACATAATGCTTAAACTTAGCTCTGGAAGAACACTGTTGATTTCAAGAGACAGAAATGAGGAGGGGTCACATTCAAGCATGGAGGTAACTTATGCAAAAGCACGGAGGTGGGAGATGGGATACTTTATAAATATAACATTGAGTAAGTCAATCTGATTAGAATTTAGAGTGTCTGTGGGGAAGCAGTGTGGAATAAAGCTGGAAAAAGAGGCTGGGGACAAACAGGTTGCATTTGGTCCAAATTATCAAGGATAATGGCACCAAAAATATAGTTTGGAGTTACTAATGACTGGGATTGCTTTGGTATCTTGCCACAATCACCCAGGAAGAATCCTGTAGTCCCTGCTTGGAAATAGGAAGAAAGTGGTAGGACCCTCCCAATCTGTGCCTGAGAATGAATCTACAAACCAGAAGAAAGGAAGCACCTCTGAATTATCTCATCCTATCGGTTGCTGTCAAATGCCAGGGACGCCTGGCAAGCAGGGCCAAGAGTTAATAAAGAGTGGGGTTTATAGGATGCAGGGTTATAAATGGTGTTTTATTCAGCCAAACAGCTTTTGAAAAGCTGCCCGGAGGACCCTCCTGAATGGACAGGGACAATATTGAGTCGTGACTCATAGAAAGGAAGTCTGAAAGCAAAGCTGACCTAGCCAGAGCTTCCTGGGTGAACAGCGCCACTCTACTGAGTCAAGCCATGGAGTGGACTCAGCCTTCCTTTCAAAGGGGACAAAAGCCCTAAGAACAGCAGGTCGGTGGCTCTGTTCTTTGACTATTGTCTGGCTAGTTGTTTCAGACTTTAGACTACAGTGCTAACAAGGCCAGAGTCAAAGGTCAGATAACTTCATGGCCCAATGAGTTTGTTGGTGTTTAAAAAAATTTTTTTTCTTTGTTCTAAGGCCACAGCTTTCATTTCTAACTGTAGCCTGCCATCTTTTAATGGATAGGGCAGGGACTCAAGGGAGGGATGAGAGAGAGAGAGAGAGAGAGAGAGAGAGAGAGAGAGAGAGAAATGTATAGTTTGGTGTAACTTCGCCCCCAACTCAAAGCAATCTACCAAAAGGCACTTCATAAGCCCCTGCTATAGTCAGGCATTGTGCTAAGCATAAGGGACACAAAGCCAATACCAAAAACAGTTCCCTGCCCTCCCCTAAAAGGAAAAAAAACATATTCACATGTAAAGATATACACACTAGATACAAGTTAATTTCAGCTGGTGTCTTAGTAAGTAGCCAAGGAAAAGCTTCATTTTAGATGGAGATACCAAAGTGTTACTTTGAAGAGAACTTGAGATTCTATGAGGTGGTGGTGAGGAGGGAGGGCATTCCAAGCACAGGCGACAGCCTGTGCAAAGATATGGTGGAAGGAAATTAAATGTCATGTAGGAAGAATAGAAAGGATCACTGAATATTATGCAAATAGTAAAATCTTCTCAGCATCGGAAAGAATGCACGATATATTGGAGTGAAGCTAACCCTTCTCTTTTGGTCTTGGTTTCCCTCCCAGGTCGAATAAGACAACTCTGGCAGCACACCCCTGATTGCCCACATCTCTCACATTATTTGCTCATTTCTTAATCCTTTCCCTCTCCTCCTCAGAGTTTCTTTGTTAATTAAATCTTGTAAGGAGAGTCTTTAGGCACATATTTAAACTAGCAAAGGGGGAAGTTGAATAAAAGTCCTGGTGGGTATGGGGGAGACTCTACAACAGACTGTTATTTCCCAGAATTATGGTGCAGGAAAAGAACCTCAGAGACCCATGAGTTTAGCCATCGACTGACCAGGAATGCCCCTTACAACATATGCAATCAATGGTTAGCCAGTCTTGGCCTGAAGACCTCCATTGGCTTATCCCCCTTTGATATCTGCTGTTACTTTTTAAATGTTTTAAAGTCACATACGTATTTCGTGCTTTGCAGAATCTCTGCATGTCAGATACACAACGAATCTCACAGGCCATCTAGTCTGACCAAGACACAACCAAGAATCTCACTAGTACTTATCTATAGATCACTTTAAGGTTTTCCAGGTATTTTACAACCATGTTATCCTCATTACAACCCTGAGGGGTAGGTGCTATCATTATCCTAATTTTACAGATGGGGAAACTGAGGCAGGCAAAGGTTAAATTTCTTACCAGGGTCACACAACTAGTGAAGTGTCTGAGGATGGATTTGAACTCAGGTCTCCCTGATTCCCAATCCAGCACTCTATCCACTGTGCCACCAGTCACTTCTAAGACATAGCCAACAAATGCTCATCCTGCTTCTATTTGAAGACTTCTGGTAGGGGGTGGCCACTACGTCCCAAGACGTAGTATTCTACTTTGGGACAGTTTTCAATGTTAGGAAGTTTTTCCCCCAGGCTTTCATATTAAATTTGCCTTTCTGTAACTTCCCCCCTGTTGTAGCTCATATGTTCCCCATGAGTCTTCTCTTCTTCAGAATAAATATACCTGGTTACTTCAAACAATCTACGGGTGGCACATGGTGCAAGAAAGAGAATGCCATATTTGAAGTCAGGAAGACAAGTTTGATTCTTGCCTCAGATCCTTTCTCTTGACAAATTATGTAGCTTCCCCCAGCCTCAGTTTCCTTATCTGTAAAATGAGAGGTGGAGGTAGATTCAATGGTCTTTAAGGCCCCTTTCAGCTCTAAATGTATGATATGATGGCCAGTCTTATAGATTAGGATTAGGAATCAGGAATCAGTGTCATGTTACCAATTCCTGACTCACAGAGTTACCTCAAGGAAGTAATTCAACTTTGAAGGACTAGAGTTTCCCTCTCTGAAGGTTTGGCAACCAGACAAATTATGTTCTTGCCTCCTCAGAAGGCTGATTGGTGACATAATGAGAAGAGTTTGGGATGCAACGACAGAGATCTTGACTTGGAATCCTGGTCTGCTCCCGACTACCTGTGTGGTATCAGGAAAAGTCCCATTGTTTCTGGTTTCAGCTTCCTATTGTATAAAATAGGCCTGGATCCTGAAATAGATGAGAAGTAAGGTCTCTCTTAGCCATGAATCTAGTGATTCTAGGAGAGATTTCTACACAGATATTGGAGAAGGAAGTGAGACAAGTTCTGAATTGGGAGGATCAGGTGTGCAAATTGGCAGAGGCAGGTGTAGGAGTGTCTGGGGGGACAGTGTGTGGGCCAGTCTGGTTGAGCACAGGGGGAATGTTAGGCAGAGCTGATAATAAGACTGGCAAAGCAGTTTGCAACTGAGCTGAATATAAGTAATTGCTTACTGACTCATCCACTCACTCCCACATGCTCATTCGTGAAACTAGCATAGTAACACCTGGAATTTGTTTTTGTGGGGGTTTTTAAGCCTATTCCTCTCAGCAGCTCTAAGGCCTCTGCTGTCATTGGATCACTCCTCCTCAGGACTCCTGGGGAGGCAGCAAAGTCATTCCACTCGTCACCAAACCTTCAGAGAGAGAAACTTGTCCTGAAAGGTTGCATTACTTCCTGGAGGTAACTCTGTGAGTCAGGAGTCCTGAAAGCTTTCCAGACCCCTGATTCCTAACTCTAAACAGGCAGGTGCACCTCCTTGGCTCTTATGTATATGAAATAGCCAAATATTTAACGTACTGAAAATTTCTGAAAGCCCTGGGGTCTACTAGCAACAGTGCTAGGAGGAATGATGGCTATTGAGGCCTTCCTGTCTTCTTTTCTCTAGGCTAAACATTCCCAGCTCCTCTTTTAAGGCATTTACATAGAACATGATCTTGTGACCCTTCACCATCCTGGCTGTCTACCTCTGGATGCATTAGAGTTCTTCAGAGTCCAGGGAGTCCTGGATTCTAACCCTGTCACTGAGAAGATAAGCAACAAGAGTTCCTTGAGAGATTCCCTCTTCTAAGAGCACTGAGATGACTATTTTCAGGGTAATGAGAATGCTGTTTCTGTCATTAAATTCAATTCTATGACATAAGTTCCCTAGGTACAGGCATATCCTAGCTAGAATATACAAAAAAGAAACCAAAATCATTTCTGTCCTCAGGGAGCTTATATGACAAGCTTTTATTAAGTACATAAGCTATGTATGCCAGGCACTGTACTAGGCAGTAAGGATGAAGAAAAAAAAAAAGGTGAGACATGTCCCTGTCCTCAAAGAGCTTACATTCTACTGAATAATACAATACATAAACAGATAAGCAAATACAAAGTATATGAAAAGCTACACAAAGTAATTTCAAGGAGAAACTGATAATCACTGCAATGAATGCACTAATTCTTCTGTGTCATTCTAGAGCTCTTCAGTATCATGGAGACCCGAAGAAGAATCCTTCTAGAGTGATGACAAATAGCCATCCAGCCTCTGCCTGGAGACCCTCAGGGAGGGGAAGTACACCACCTCTGGAAGTAGTCCATTTCACTTCAAGTAGGCTCCGATTCTAAGGAAATTCTCCCACCCCAGTATCAAGCTTAAATCTGCCTCTTGACAACTCTTTGCCTCTAATTCTGGACTCTGGCAAAACTTTAGAGATGGAAGGGACCTTCAAGGTTATCTAATTCAACTTCCAGAAGAGAAAATTAAAAATTGAGGGGGTTGAACTAAATGAGCACTTTTAATCCTTCCAGCTCTTGATCTATGATCATATGAGGCCCAGAAACATGATGATACTTGTCGAAGATCATCCAGCTAGGATGTAGGAAGTTACGAAGCTAATATTTAAACCTGGATGCTTCCCCTCCAACTCCAATGCTCCTTCCACTTTGTACTCTGTACCATTTCTTAAATACCAACTAAAATTCTATCTTTAAAGGAAGCCTTTCTCAATCCCTCTTAATTCTAGTGCATTCCCTCTCTTATTTACTTCCTACTATATAGAGCTTGTTTGTATATATTTGTTTGCATGTTATCTGCTCCATTAGATTATAAACTCCTTGAGGGCAGGGACTGACTTTTACCTCTTTTTGTACCCCAGGGCTTAGCAAAGTACCTGGCACAAACATAGTAGATACTAAGTAAATGTTTATTGGCCAACTGACCAAATTTAAGGACACATGATAGACCCAAGACATGTCTCCATAATCCTAGAAAAAGAACCTGAGTAGCTAATAGAATGCAGCTACAATCCATAGTAGTGGGAGGTCAAAAGGAAGAAAAAGAGATTTTTTTTTTAAATTTACTTTTCCTACTCATGGAGAAGATGGCTTATGACATGTACTATCTCAAGAAACAGAAGGTGATACAGCTCATAGATTGGACAGACCCTAACCTATCTCTCTCCCCAAGCAAGTAAAGTCCCAAGGATGTACCAGGGAGAGTGGAGGCAAATGGTGGGGGTAGAAGGAGAAGCCATCCTCAGTCTGCCAGCAGGAGTAAAGGGTGAAGGGAAGTACTTCCTGTCCAGGGTTCTTCCTCCTCAGAACACTCTGGTACCTACCCAGCATGCACTTCCCAAGCACAGAGTCACCACATGCAGAAGGTGCACGTGAGAAGTTATTAAATCAAGGTCTCTAGGTCAGGCAGCAGATATTTCTATGAAAGTTATTATACAGATCATAAAAGAGTGGATGGTAATAAATACTTCAGGGGCCCGAAATTAATTCACCACACCGTGCAAACAAAGCTCACAACTGCTGTTCAAGTCCCACCCACTGCTACACCTGACCCTTCCCTTGACCCTTCTCCTGGGCACTGATGAAGAGCTTTTCCCTTCCACCTGAGACACTGAGGCATTCACCTCAGGTAAGGGGACATATCTCTTCCTCTCTCTCTGTCTCTGTCTCTCTGTCTCTGTCTCTCTCTCTCTGTCTCTGTCTCTCTCTCCCTCTCCCTTTTTTTCCCTCTTCCCTCATCCTCTTCTTCCTTCTCCGTTTGCCCTTCTTCCCCATGCTCCCTCTCCCACACACCCCCTTTTTCCCCCTTTCTTTTCCCCTTTTTTGTTTCTCTTTCTTTCCTCTCCTCTCTACTCCTCCTGTTTTCTCTCTCTTTGACTCCTTCTCTGTTTCACTCTTTCTGCCTCTGTTTGCCTTTGTTTCTCTCTGTGTCTTTTTCTCCCCTCCCTGTTTCATTTTGTCTTTCTCTTTGTCTGTCTCTGCCTGTCTTTCACCCTGCTTTTCTCCCTGCCTTTGTCTCCCTTCTCATTGCCTTGCTCTCAGCCCTCTCCCCCTCCCTCCCCATTCTAACCCCTTTGCCATCATTTCTTTCCTTCCTTACAGCCTCAACAAAGAGGGGGCACCCTCCCAAGTTCAAGACAAGCCAGCATCCCCCTCCCTCCGAGGTAAAATACGACCCTAAAATTCCCATCAACTGCAGACCAGAGGTAAGCTAACACTGTATGTCTCCCCTTTCCTCCCTCCCCTGCCTTTTCCCTTCTCTCGCAGCAGCCACGATAACCAAGATGAATTACCCACATGCAATCTGCCCATGCAGATCTCAGCTGGAGCCTCAGCTACTCTCATTGTTGCCAACGTCTGTTTCTAAGGGACCAGTCAAGGGTAAATCACTCAAGCAAGAGGGGCGCATTCTTTATCAGTACTCACTGCTGATCCCCAGTACCCTGCTTCCCTACACTGAAATGGACAGGACCTTTTCATTCAATTCAATCCAAATCTAGTCAGAATATAGATAAAGAGCTTGAAGGGGACCTTGGTGGCCATCTGGTCCAACCTCCTCATTTGGCAGATGAGGAAATGGAAGCCCAGAAAGATAAAATAATTTACTCAAAGTCTCAAAGGTAGTATTAGAGGTGGGATTTGAACCCAGGGCCTCTGAATTCCAAAGCCATTCCTGAAATAGTTTTTCATGATCTCTCTTTGTATATATTTTGTATTTGAGAGGCAATGTTGCCTAGTGATTAGGGCATTATGCAGGAGGCAAAAAGAGATGGGCTCAAATCTCTTCTCTGACATATTGGCAGTGTGCCCTGGTTAGGTCATGCAGGGTCCATGCCCCTCAGTGTTCCCATTCCATCAGGACTAAACATTGCAGAAAATAGACTGATCTGCACATAGACCCACCAGGAGATTCCCTTTGTTAATGAAATCACAGGTCTAGTTTTCAAATGTATATGAATAGAATATTATTTTATATATTATATTTTATACACAAACACATATATGCATATTTTATAGGCAACTCTCT
Source organism: Pseudochirops corinnae (assembly GCA_028646515.1). Lineage (NCBI taxonomy): Eukaryota > Metazoa > Chordata > Mammalia > Diprotodontia > Pseudocheiridae > Pseudochirops > Pseudochirops corinnae. The sequence goes on along the minus strand of CM053588.1, from coordinate 41,658,680 downwards.
AAGACTGTAAGTAGCAAAGAAGATGCCAACCTGCATTAGTAGAGGAATTTTCCTCATCTCGGAGTTCCTCATCTCAATGAAAGCATGGGTCCAGTCCCCATCTTTCTACATCAGTGGTTCTCAACCTTCCTAATGCTGCAACCCTTTAATACTGGTATGTGGGCATGTCTGCATGTGGGCAGACCCACCTGGAGACAGATAGAGGAGCAGTGTCTTGGTTCCTAAGACCATCAGAAATATGTGTTTTCCGATGGTCTTAGGCGACCCCTGTGACCCCTGTGATAGGGTCGTTTGACCCTCAAAGGGTCGCGACCCACAGGTTGAGAATCACAGTTCTATATAATATTAACTTATCTGTATACATCTTGGTTCCCCGAAATAGGAGGTAAGCTCCTTGAGGGCAAAAATAGTTGCTTTTTTTTACTTTGTATCTTCAGTGCTTGGCACATAGTTGGTGCTTTTAAAAACATATGTTGGATTCAATTAAATTGGATTGATTTGGCAGGCAAAATTCCTGGAAGAGATGGCACCTGGGCTGAGCTTTTGGAGGAAGCTAAAGATTCCAAGGGGAGGTGGGGGGACGGGTGGGAGAAAGGGACGTGAGCCTGTTATGAGGCACAGCCAATGAAAAGGCAAAGAGGTAGGTTGTGGAATGACAAACGTGGGAAACCATAAATCACTTCATTGCTACTTCACTCCCTCTTAGCACACCCAGGACTGGGGGGAGAGGGAGAGGAGAAAGTAAGGTACAACATAGCAACATTAAGTAGCTTTTCCCTTTCTCTCCAGTTCTAAGAAGCAACATTGCCAGGGGTGGTGGAAACTTAAATCTTCTCACCTTGCAGACAGCTTGGATTTTCAGGATTCAAAGCAAGTCACCAAAATCTAGGGGTGTCTTAGTAAATGTTAAACAACAGGCTCCTAAAAAATAATCTCCCCTTAGAACCTAACCTTCAGTAATAAGGTTAGCTAGGCCAGTCCTTGGACAATGGGTACTTCATCACTGGAGCTGTGCTTGAGCCCCAGCGTGCTGCTAAATATTTAACAACTGAGGAGGGAGGAAGAGCCATGCACAACACACTTTTAAGTTTAATCTGCCTTATTAACTTTTCTCCATCCCTTAAGTCTAAACAATCAACAAAACAATAAATCAAGCCCTTATTTGTAGCACCTGTCAATTTCTCTGGTGTACACGAGCACACTGAACGTTAACAATCAGTTCTCACAAGCCTGGAGAAGCTGGTTCTAGCACAGTCCTGCCTAAATCTAACCTTGTGACCTTCTAATAGGCAGAAAGCTTCTGCCTTAGCCTAGCATGGCCCTCCAAGAGCTCTGGGAGCTGCGACAGGGTGGAGGGATTGCTGAGAGGGTCACAACAAAGCATCAAGAGGAAAAAAAGAACACCGGGATGGAAAATGCAGAACACAATGCAGCACAATGGGAGAAGACTGGGAATGGTTCACCTAGATGATGATAACAACAGATAACCTTTAAATAGCACCTCCTCTGTGCTGGGCACTGTGCTAAGTGCTTTACAATTATTCTATTATCTGATCCTCACAACAACCCTGGGAGGTAGGTGCTGTTATTATCTTCATTTTTACAGATGAAAAACTGAGGCAGAGATTAAGTGACTCAGCCAAGGTCACACAGCTAGTAAGGATCTAAGGTTACAATGGAACTCAGGTCTTCCTGACTCCAGAACCCCCAACTCTATGAACTATGGCACTCCTTGGCCACTCTTCTAATAGGATAAGAGAAGACTGTGGGAAGACATGCTTCCTCCCTTCAGTTATATCTGGGAAGGGCAGCCATGTACCAGAGAAGGAGCAGATGTTCTCTGTGGTTCTAGAGGGCAGAGTTGGAACACAGGGAAGTTGGAAGAAAGTGCATTTTGGCTTTATTGACGCCACAGTGGTACAGTGGTGGAGCCACAGAATGACAGCCTTGTGAAGTAGTGAGTCCATCCAACTGGATTTGGTTTAGAGCTGGAAGAGATCTCAGAGAGCCTTTAATTCATCCCCCTTCATTTCACATATGAAGAAATTGGCCCGGTAATGTTAAATGATCTAAAGATTGCAGGCTCATCTAAGACTCATCTGCCATTCAATTCAGATCTCTCATTTTATGGATGAGAAAACCAAGTCACAGGGAGGTGGTGAGTTGTCCAAGGTCACATAGGGACTATGTGTCAGAGATGGGATTTGAACTCAGGTCCTCTGAGTATTCCACTATACACCACCACAGGGTCACACAGATAGTAAATTGAGTCAAGCTTCCATCTGTGATCCTCTGGGTTAAAATACACTCTTCTTTCCATCATACCAAGCTTCCTCTTTAAGTTAAAAAGATGGATGGATGGTGTTAAAAAAAAAAAAAAGATTCCTAGATTGCGGATGGGCAGTGAGAGTAGTTGGATAAGATGACCTCTGCTTCCTTTCAGGTCTGATAGTCTGATCCTGTGCAATTCCTCCCACACATACACACTCCAGGGGATCCCCCAGTTTCAGGGTCAGATCTCCCAGCTCAAGGGGACAGGTTGGGAAGCCAGGGGAAAGGTCCCTTTATGATTCCAAGTCGTGACTTGAGAGGTGTTGGACGCCAAGGAAGCTACATCATCATCAATTCAATCCCAGGATGCTCTGGCAACTGGGCTGTGAGAATGAAAGAAACAAGCTGTTGCCCAGTCCTCCCTCTCAGGTTCCTGGATTAGTACATGAGAAGCCAAGGCTGGGGCCATTAATCTGTAGAATTCCCCAGCCTTCCAGCCTTCCTCCTCCTCTTTCCCCCCCCCCCCCCCCCCCCCCGCCTCAGACCCGAACATACTTCACACAGGGGGATTAGGAATAAGCCAAACCTGTTCTCTTTCTCTGCTTCCAAACAGCCCCCACCCTACTACCTCTCCCAGCCCTGGCAATCACCCCAGAAAGGACAATTTCTCTCCCAGTGGAAAAGGAAGGTATATGTGTGCAAAAAAGGGGAGGGGGAGTTAAACACTGTCCTTTCCAGCTGATTTGTAAGACTAGTTAGGAATTAGTGAGAAGTGCAAGATGGATACATATTTCTGTTCTGCCCAGCCCAGGCGCATCCGTTAATTGTCAAATGACTGCTCAGGCATATTTAATGAGAGATTCTTTTTTCTTTCCCCTTTCACCAAGGACACTGCAACCCTCTGCCTCTCCCCCATCAGAGTAACAGATGAAGGAGGCCTCTTTGCCTCCTGAGAAACCCACATTGATGGGGAACCATGGAACAGGGGTAAGTTTCCTCAGTTATAGGACATGTAAACTGAGAAGGGGTCTCTGGGTCACCGTCTGCTCCCCACTCCCCTCAAAGCATTCCTACTCCAACTTTCCCAACAAGGAGTCATTCAGCTGCTACTCAAAGACTTCCAATGGACACTTCCCACCCCCACCTAAGGTAGCCCAATCCACTTTGGCATAGTTCTAATTGATGCAAGTTGTTCCTGACATCAAACTTCTACTCATTGCTCCTAGTTTCACCCTTTGGGGCCAAGTAGGAAAAAGCTAAGTCCTCCCTTAGATCTCTCTCTGCCTGAGTCAAAGGATCTGGGTCTAAAACCATCTCTAGAGCAATGGATTTCCTTCCATAAGATAATATCTCAACTACTTGAAGATAGCTATCATCCCCCTGCCAAGTCTGCATCTCAACTCCATGCCCCTGTCAAGTCTCTTCCAGGATACCAATCATCTTAAATCATGAATTCTCCACCATTTTGATTACCCTTCTTTGGACATTCTCCATCATATCCTTCTTCTTTTTTTGCTTTTTGGAGGGGGGAAGGTAGGGCAGTTGGGGTTAAGTGACTTGCCCAAGGTCACATGACTAGTTTTGTGTTAAGTGTCTGAGGCCGGATTTGAACTCAGGTCCTCCTGAGTCCAGGGCTGGTACTCTATTCACTGTGCCATCTAGCCACCACCCCATGCCCCATCATATCCTTCTTAAAAAAAAGTCAAGTAACTTCCCCTCTCCAGCCTCAGTTTCCTCATCTGTAAAATTAAGGGGTTGGATTAGATAATAAGGCAGGTCCCTTTCAACTTGAAAATCCTGTAACACTCTCTTCCTCTCTCTCTCTCTCTCTCTCTCTCTCTCTCTCTCTCTCTCTCTCTTGCTCTCTCTTTGTCTCTCTTTATCTGTCTGTCTCTGTCTCTCTCTCTTTGTCTCTGTCTCTGTCTCTGTCTCTCTGTCTCTCCCCCTACACCCCTCCCTCTCTCCTGAAGGGGATGGGGAGCAAGGAAGATGGATAGAAATAGACCTGCATGAATTCTGAATGTCATCCCAAGTAAATGGGAAGAGAAAATAGCTCTTTTAAAAAAAATGGGGACTTTCCCTGTATTACCTTCAAAGAAGTGAGGTGGGGGAGAGGGGAGAAGAAAAGCAATAAAGGGGAAGATCAATTGTGTTGGAAACAACATGCCAGCAAGACAGATAAAGCTGGAAATTCCTTCTGACTGGGTTCTGTCAGGATCGGAGGATTTTTTACCCCAAGATTAAGGAGAAGCCTTCTCAGTCCTAACCTCTTACCCATCTGTGTCCAATCTCTCGCTATCATTTTTACATCGTGCCCATTTTAAAATCTGTTTTGCAATTTCCTTCCCATGTGCATTAGCTGAACGATGCTGTCTGGAATTTGAAGATGAGAAAAGAAAGAGACAAAGCCTCTGCAAGCATTTCTGAAGGATGGAGGTGGGGAGGTTCCGGGGCTGGGAACTGGTGGGGACTTTGCCACTGCTGGAGTGTTTGCCGTGATGACACTGGCCATAGAGGTCCAGCGTGGCCTGGAATCACTAGCATTTAAATAGCAATTTAGGGTTTGCCAAGAGTTTACATATGTTTCCTCATTAGAAGCAGCTGGTGGCATGATGGATAGAAGGCTAGGCCTGAAGTGAGAAGACCTGACCCTAGTTTTGTGACCCTGGGCAAGTCACTTAATCTGTTTGCCTCTGTTTGCTTCCATTTTTTTCAACGGAAAAATAGGGAGAATAATAGCACTATTATATAGACCAGAGAATCCAAAGTTCACAGAACAAACCCCCTCAACAAAAGGATTTGTTCTGTAAAACTTGGACTCCGTCCAAAGCCAGCACCCAAGGACCTGGAAGGCAGCACCCGAGGACCTGGAAGGCAGCACCCGAGGACCTAGAAGGCAGCACCCGAGGACCTGGAAGGCCACAAGGCTGCAGATTCCCCACCCCTGATAGCGACTATTATTCAAATGGGATCAAATGAGATAAGGGCACCTTGACCACATAAATGCTTATTCCTCCTTCTCTTCATTTGAACCTCCCAACAACCCTGGGAGGTAGGTGCTATTATTATCCCCATTTTACAGATGAGGAAACTGAAGCAGACAGCGGTTAAGGGACTAGCTGAAGGTCACACATCTAGTAAGTGTCTGAACTTCCTAACCTCAAGTCCAAAGATCTATCTATTCCACAACTTGGCTTCCTGGCCAACAGACTGGGAAAGGGGTGCGAGTGGGGAGAGAGGCCTCATTTTCATATCTATCCATATCTGTCCCCTCCTTTGGTTACTACCCAAGACATCCCTTCACGACCTCTTGCCTGGAGTATTATAATAACCTCCTAAGTGAGCTCCTTGTGTCAAATCTCTCCCCCTCTCCAGTACATCTTCTATACGGCCACCAAGCTGATATTTCTATTTTTTCATTTTATTTTTGCTTTTTGGAGGGAAGAAGGTAGGGCAATTGGGGTTAAGTGACTTGCCCAAGGTCATGTGGCTAGTTTTGTGTTAAGTGTCTGAGGCCACATTTGCACTCAGGTCCTCCTGGCTCCAGGGCCAGTGCTCTGTTCACTGTGCCACCTAGCCACCCCCCCAAGCTGATACTTCTAAGCACTGGTCTGACCACTCATTGCCATCCTCAGAGACTCCAGCTACCTCCTTGGATAACACCTTGGATAAAATACCAGCTCCTGTGTTTGCCATTTAAAGCCATTCAACACTAGCTCCAAGCTACTTTTTCAGCTCACTAAGCCATCACTTCCCTTCATACACAGTCTAAACTACAGCCAGCCTGGCCTCCTTGTTTTCTGAATACAGGACACTCATCTCCCATCTCTGGACCTCAGCTCTGCCTCTTGCAGTCACCTTTCTCCCAGGATCACCTTGTACGCAAGTCCTATCTTGATTTTCCCAATTAATATGGCCCTTCCTCCAACCATACAAATTAGTTCATTGGGTGAACATTGCATTGGGAAGAGGAAGATTTAAGTCTGATGTGAGGAAAGTGTTCAAAGTATTCAAAAGTGAAATGAATGAGTACTTCTGGATGGACTGAGTTTCCATGCACTAGAGGCCTTTACATAGAGACCGAGGAGCATTTATCAGAGATTCATGAAGAGGGAATTCTTGTTCTGGCCCAAATGGCCCTGTAATTGAGATTCCCTTTTTTTTTTTTTTTTTTTTTTTTGCTTTTTGAAGGGGGAAAGGTAGGGCAATTGGGGTTAAGTGATTTGCCCAAGGTCACACAGCTGGTTTTTGTGTTAAGTGTCTGAAGCTGGATTTGAACTCAGGTCCTCCTGACTCCAGGGCTGGTGCTCCGTTCACTGTGCCATCTAGCCACCCCTTAATTCTGAGATTCTATAGCCTAACCCAGTCATTTTACAAAGGAGGAAACTGAGGCCTATGGAAGGGAAATGACTTGGCAAAGATCATGCAGGTAGTTGTGCAGTAATAGGATATGAACATTGTTTTTCTCATTCCACATCCAGGGTACTTTGCTGTCTCCTCCTTGTACATTCATGTGACAAGAAATGAGAACTCAAGAGTTTGGGTTTCAAATATGGGTCTGGTTCTAATATTAAGCTACTAAATGCACAATGCTAAAGAAACCAGAAGCATGGATTTGGTCTCCCCACATGGGCCAGTGATTTTGGCTCTCCTCTATGGCCACAGCCCATCCTGGTATCCATATAAAGATGTGTCACAGACAAATGTAGCACAACAATGGGAGACCAGGAAAGAGAATGGGCATGATTCACTGCACATTCATTCCTGCTGTAGAAAGAGCAACTCACAGGTTTCATAAAGTTTGGGACTAAAAGAGACGTCATTTAGGCTAACCTTGTCATTATATCAATAAGCAAACAGGCCTCGGGAAGGGAAATGATTAGGGCAGGATCACACTCTGGTATTCAGACTCCAAATCCAGTGCCCCATGGGCAGGCCCATCCTTAGCTAGGAAGCCCAGTGTATTCAGAGCCTAGGGCAAGTCTGCATAATTAGGTGGTGAATACAAGTCTTTGCCAGATGATCATTTCTGTTGAGCTGGATTTTCCCAAGATATTAACCTCTTAGTCCCTATCAGTACACTCTGAGACCAATTTGTTCAATGAAATGTAGGATGAATCTGACTAGCATGTATTAAACACTTCAGCATTTTCTCCTCTAACGTTACATGAGACAGGTTTACTATAGAATTCTAAGTGTTGGCAATACAAAAACTAGAAAGCAAGATAATCCCTGCCCTCAAGGAGTTTGTCTTCTAATGGGGGGGGGGGGGGTAGAGAAGAACCAGGAAAGGGACCACATAGCTGATGAGAAGGTGGAGAAGTTCAGGGAGTGAGATGATCTAGGGGTGACCAGAGCAGCCCTGGGATCCCTCATGAAATAATGGTCCTAGACAAGAACTAAGCCATGAGGAGAGCAGACCTCAAGGTGTAGAGGCATCTGCAGGTGGGTAAGGTTGTTGGGGCAGAGGTTACCCTCTGTCGACTCTATGTATATGTTGTCTGTCCCTTTAGAACAGTGGTTCTCAACCTCCCTAATGCTGCAACCCTTTAATACAGTTCCTCATATTGTGGTGATCCCCAACCACAAAATTATTTTCGTTGCTACTTCATAATTGTAATTTTGCTACTGTTACGAATCATAATGTAAATATCTGATATGCAGAATGTATTTTCATTGTTACAAATTGAACATAACCCACAGGTTGAGAATCGCTGCTTTAGAATGTAAGGTCACCTTTCTTTGTGGCCCTGATACTCATCTTTCCTTCAAACTCTCCTTCCTTCCAAAGTTCCCTACTACTGTCTAGGATACTACTACCCCCCCAGTACCCCAGGCTTAAACCAAGACATCACACTCACTCGTTTTTTACACACACACACACACACACACACACACACACACACATCCAATCTATTTCCAAGACCTGTCCTTTTTACCTCTGCAATGTCTCTCAAATATACTCTCTTCTCTCCTCTGCTACTGCCAACACCCTGACACAGGCCTCATCATCTCCCTCCTGGACAATTCCAATACAGGCATACCTCAATTTACTGTGCTTTATTGCACTTAGCAGATATTGTGTTTTTTACAAATTGAAGGTTTGGGACAACCCTGTGTCCAGCAGGTTTATCAACACCATTTTTTCCAACAGAATGTGCTCACATCATGTCTCTGTGTAACATTTTGGTAATTCTCACAATATTTCAGTTTTTTTCATTATTATTATATCTGTGATGGTGAGCCGTGATCCGTGATCTTTGATGTTACTATTGTAATTGTATTGGAGTATCACAAACCTCACCAACGGAAAACTTAGTTGACTGACCAGCCTTCCCCGTCTCTCTCCCTCTCCAATGGCTTCCCTATTCTCTGAGACACAACAATATTGAAATCAGGCCAATTCATAGCCCTAAAATGTCCTCTAAGTGTTCAGGTAAGAGGAAGAGTCAATCGATGCAGCAGACTCCGTCACTGTCTTATTTGGAGAAACTGCCACAAGCCCCAACCTTCAGGAGCCACCACACTGACCTGTCAGCAGCCTCAACATGGAGCAAGACCCTCCATCAGCAAAAAGATGACACAGTTCGCTGAAGACTCAGGTGACGGTTAGCATTTTTTTAATAGCAAAGTATTTTTAACTAAGGTATATAGATTTTCCTAGATATAATACTATTGCACACTTGATACACTACAGGATTGTGTAAATGTAACCTTTATATGCAGTGGGAAACCAAAAAATCCACGTGACTTGCTTTATTGTGACGCTTGCTTTATATTGGTGGTCTGGGACCAAACCCACAGTCTCTGAGGTATATCAGTAGTGTAGCGGTAGGTCTGCCCGCCTCAAGTCTCTCCCCACACCACTCTATCCTCCATTCAGCTGCCAAAGTGACTTTCTTAAAACAGGCTCCAACCACGTCACCCCTATATTCAATAAATTCCAGTGGTTCCCTATCACATTTGCTATCAGATACAAAATCCTCTGCTTGGCCTTCAAAGCCCTTCGTAACCTTCAAAAACCTGCCCCCACTCAACTCTCCAGGATTCTTACACCTTACATCCTACCATGTATTTTTGATGGCCTCCTGGCGGTTCCATGAATAGGGCACTTCATCTTTTGGCTCTGGGCATTTTCTCAGGCCATCCCCAGTGCTAGAATGACCTCCCTTCCCAATTCTACCTCCTGGGCTCCCTGGGCTCCTTTCTAGTCCCAATTAAAATCTCGTCTTCTACAGGAAGCCTTTCCCAAGCTCGCTCGCTCTCTCTCTCTCTCTCTCTCTCTCTCTCTCTCTCTCTCTCTCTCTCTCTCTTTTTGCTTTTTGGAGGGCAATTGGGGTTAAGTGACTTGCCCACAGTCACACGGCTAGTTTTTGTGTCAAGTGTCTGAGGCTGGATTTGAACTCAGGTCCTCTTGACTCCAGGGCCCGTGCTCTATTCATTGTGCCCCCTCCCCCCCTCCCCCCAAGCTCTCTTAAGTCTAGTGCTTTCCCTTTGTTATTTCTAATTTATTCAGCCTATGTCACAGTTGTTTGCTTCTTGTCTCCTCCATTCCACAGGGAGCTCCTTGAGGATAGGGACTGTCTTTTGCCTTTCTTTGTATTTAGCATTTAGCAGAGTGGGTTAATAAATGTTTTTGGCTGACTCACTAGTAAGTGGTCAATGAATGCTTGCTGAGTCATTGTATCCCTATTCCATGCGTAATCTGATGCAAAACAAATAATCCTGTTATCAATGATTTCAGCCTTCTAGGGATGGAGGTATAACACTTAAAGGGATTATCGTTTACATTATCTGAGAAAGTTGAGAGTATGAGGATCAGGAAAGGCCTCATGTAGGTGGTCTGTGAGATAAGTCTTTCAAGAGTAGGATTCTAAGAGGCAAAGGAGAGGGAGGAGAGAGGGCCTTCCAGGCAAGAGAGTCACACTGTGTAAAGGCTATGGCCTAGCTTGGAGGAGAGCAAGTATGCAGCTTGGCTAGAATGAGTATGTAAACGGGTGTCATGAGCAAAGGCTGGACTCGGGTTATGGATGGCTGCAGTGATGAAGGATCTCGGACTGAAAAGTCAGGTTCTTAAGATACTCAGCTCAAGCTAGTAAATTTGAGCACCCACAAAGTCCAGGCAACCGCTTTATTCATGTATGACCTTGGTTATGGCACTTCTGGGCTTCAGTTTACTCAAGGACCAAATGAGAGGAGGGTTGGGCCAGATGAGATCCTATTTGTAAAGGTGCTTAGCACATAGTAGGTGATAGGTAAATGCTTGCTATTTAGTCATTCTTAGATGATCTCCAAGAGCTATTCCAGTTTTAAATTCACGATCCTGCTCCCATCAACTGTTCCTCTAATGTCATGACTTTAGGGCTAAATTGACCTCACTGATCCAATTTACTTTTCAGAACATCAAGTGTTTATTTCCAGTTGGAACTCTGAGTAATCTTCAAGGCTCAGCTGAAGCAGCTATTCCCAATTCTCCTTTAGCCCCCTTGTCCCAAATGATCACTTCTCTCCCTCACCTGTCAAAATTACTTTTGTCTATAGAGAGGCATAGTGGAGTAGTCTTTGCCAGAGAAATGGCCTCGGAAGCAGAAAGAGCTGGGTTCAAGTCTAACCTTTGACACACGGTGGCTGAGACCCTGAGCAAGTCACTTAACCTCTTAGTGTTCTGGGCAATTCGCTTAGACTAGAAACTACAGAGGGATAGTGTTTGGGATGAAAAATATCCTTCATCCTTAATTTAGTGAAAAGAAATAAACACAGAGATCTCTTAGGCTAAGAACAGGACTTTATTCTCTTCCCCGGGAGAAGAGGGCATTCTTCCCCATGACTCATCATGGAGAACAGGCAAGTTACAAAAGATAGTGCTGGAATTTATAACCTAACTTAGTCAAGACCCCTCCCCGACTGTTTCTCCTCTCACTGGTGGAGAGGCACACTTCACCAAATACCTCCCCAACTGGGACAGCAAGGAAAGATAAGGGGAGGGTCCCACCAAGGCGGGAAAACAGACAAAGGAAGATAAAAGTGATTGACAGAAGCAATATGAAAAGTTAACCACCCCAAATTGAGAAGTTTTCACTCATCCCATACAGTAGGGAGATATTCATTAGTAGAAAGAATTTCCTCATCACCAAGAAATCACAGGTTCTTCTCTATCCTTCTAGTTTGCATTTACATATCTGTGCCTACGTTGTACCCTGTTGTAGAATGTAAGCTCCTTGAGAGGAAGTCATTTTTGCCTTCATATCCCCAGGGCCCAGTACAGTGCATGGCTCATAGTAACGCTTGATCTATGTTTACTGAATTGAATGGAATTCGGTGCCACCGATGCCTTGCTTGGGGAGTGAGGCATTGGCTTTCTGAGCTTTTCCCCAGGATGTCTCTTTCATTTCACTTAAAGTCTCGCCATGTGAGCAGGAAATGTAAACGCTCAGACCATCCCCACAGAGATGCTATTCAAACAAGGAAGTTGGAGTAAATACGTTCATGCCAAACAGCAAGAAGCCTTAAAGCAAGTGTCTATGCAGCTTTATTTGTCCAATAACTATTGTTTGCTGATGTTCAGCTAGGATTAAGCATCCTATTAATAGCAAACAAACAAGGAGGGGAATGAAAAAAGGATCTGGGGAGAAGACAGAGCAGAACCCAGAGTGACAGCTGCTCTTCCTCCCAAGGCATGATGTGCGCCTGGATGGTAGCCTATGATAGCCTGCAGAGATACAACCCACCATCCTGGCCCTGTTAAAAAATAAAGGCAGAAAGAGAATCCCAAGCCAGCCTGAGCCTGCAAGACAATGGCACAGTGTGGGTCATATCCTAGATTGGGGGTCAGAAGACCCTTGGTTGAATTCCTGCTTTTATGTGATCCCAGTATGACTTCAGGGCAACTGACAACCTCTCTAGGAATGTTTCCTAATCTACAAAATGAAGGCATTAGACTAGATGGTTTTTACAGTTTCTTCCAAGTCCTAAATATTGTGATTCTGGTCAAGCTTGGGGCACGGGATTCAGCCTGATCCAGCCCATGGATAAAACAATGTCAAGCAGTGGTAAAATGGGTGTAGGTAGTGGGAAAGCAAGGGATTGTCCAGGTTTGGAAGATCAGACATACTGGACTAAGAAGCTTCAAAAAATGATGCAAAGTCCTTCCATAAAACAGAAGCTGCCAGGAAAGAGGGTGTGTTAGAGAGGGGTATGGAGCCCAGGATTGGGGAGGCGACACTCCTGCTGTCCCCCAGCCTGGTCTAGCAATATCCAGGGTACAATGTTCAGTTCAGGGCACCACATTTTAGGAAGGATTAACTGGAAATGCACAAAAGAGGGCACCTAGAACTGAGGAGGGCCCCCAAATTATGCCATATGAGAATCAGTTGAAAGTACCAGGCATGTTTACCCTGGAAAAGACAAGACTGGGAGGTGGAGGGAGAGTCAGTGTGGATCATGAGAGTGTTCTGTAAGTATGTGAAAGAAAGACTGTCATATAGAAAGGCAGCTAGGTGGCTCAGTGGATAGAGTACTGAGCCTGGAGTCAGGAAGACCTGAGTTCCAATGTGGCCTCAGACACTTACTAGCAGTGTGACCCTGGATGGGTCACTCTACCCTATTTGCCTCAGTTTCCTTATCAGTAAAATGAACTAGAGAAGGAAATTGCAAACTACTCCAGTATCTTTGCCAAGAAAACCCCAAATGAGATCATGAAGAGTCAAATATGACTGAAAACAACTAAAGACAAACAACACATAGAAGAGCGATCAGCCTTCAATGCGGAGCTGTAGGCAGAAGTTACAGTCAGATGGAGTGAGGGGAAAACTTCCCAACAAACTGAACAGGCCAAAGGTCACATAAGCTGCCTCCGAAAAGAAGCGAGCTCTCCATCACCAGAGGGCTCCCCATCAAGCAGAGTGGCTGGCCATTGATTAGGTTTGTTGCAGAGGGGGCTGTTGTTTAGCTTTGGCTTCTGAGGTCTCTTCTAATTCTGAGAAATCTGTGAGTCTTGATTCTCACCTCAATCTTTCCACCCTCCTGCCTGCCCTCCTCTCCCAACCTTATGATTTTGTCTTGAAATACAACCCCATTCAATTCAATAAGAATTTAGTTATAACAGGCATTGGCAATAAGTATAATAAGTATAGTAATAAATAATGAGTTGGTAGATATCATAGGATCACAGAATTTGAGAGTTGGAAGGAATCTCCGTGTTCTTTTATTCCAACCTATACAGGAAAAGAATCACCATTGTAATATATCCAACAAGTAATCACCTGGCTCTTTCTGGAAGATATCCCAGGATGGAGGATTCACGACCTCTCAAGGCAGCCCATTTCACTTTTACACAACTCTTGGTATTAGAAAACTTCTCCCTTGCTATCAGGCCTTTCTCCATCTTTCACACGTTGCTTCTGGTTCTGCCTTCTGGGGTCAGTAGAACAAGTCTATTCCATGTCCTTAAAATACTTGAAGCTAGCCACCACATCCCTCCTGAGTCTGACCTCATCCAGGCCAGGCAGCCCCAGTTCCTTCAACCAGCCTTCACGTAACAGTGACTCCAGGACCCTGACCATCGCGGTTGTCTTCTCTGTAGCTTATTAGCAGCCTCTGGAGGCTGTGGTGCCCAAATCTGAACCTGAGACCCCAGATGTGGCTTTCCCCAGTCAGGGGAGGCACACATATTTTTGTATAGAGTGTCTATGCCCTCCTGGAAATGAAGCCTCTCATATTGACGGCCAGGATCATTTTAGCAGTTCTGGCTGACGTATCATACTGCTGACTCATCTGGAGCTCATCTGCTAAACCAACGGTTTGTGAACCTTAAAACTCTGTACAAATGTGATCTATGATGATTTTGATGGTGGTTCTGGTGGTGATGATGATGATGATGGTGATGGTGATGATGATGGTGATGGTGATGATGACAGAGATTAGTTCAGGAAACTCTTTAAAGATGTCAGTTGGAAAAAAGGTGCAGATAGATATACATTGTCAGAGGAAGCTAATCAACTGACGGGGGCCCCATGAACTGATGAAATCAAACATGTCACTCACATGTATGTATAAATGTATATACATAAACATACATTTTTATATATTAAATATATAAATACATTTAATATACTAAATTTAAAAAATTACACATAATAAATGTATTTTATATCCAAATATACATATCTATAAAAGAGCTGGATTTCCAAATACTTTCCTCCAAATGACCCCACCGGGGAGGTAACCCAAGGATTCTTTTCTTATTTTATAGATGAGAAGATATTAATTACTTGCTTTGGGTCATACCGATTCTGTGTCCAAGCTTAGGGCTTCAGTTCTGCCAGGATTTATTAAGCACCCACTATGGACCAAACACCAGGTTAAGCAGGGACTGAAGGACAACAAAGAAATAGCCCCTGCCCTCATGGAGGTTCCATTCTACTGAACCAGCAGAGAGAATTAGGCATGAAGTGGTAGTCCTACATGGTCAGGAGAATAGGGTTTGGAGTCAAGAAGTGTTGGGTTCAGGTTCTACCTCAGATATTTGTTTACTGTGTGAACCTGGACAAGTCAGTCTCTGAGTCTCAGTCTTTCCATCTTTAAAATGGGAATAACAGTAATTCCTACCTCACAGGCTCAAATGTCACTTGAGGTGAGAATGCACATGAGAGTTCCTCCATTCTAGCCTGCCATGGAAACAGCCCCTTCCCCTTTGGGCCCAATTGGTGGCCTCCATAACAACCCCACAAATTGACTCTTGGTTTACACTCGCATCAGGTTTGGTGAAAACACTTCTCTTACAAAACAGGAATCAGAGCACTTAGGGATGGAGCAGAACTTGGAGATCATGGAGACCAGCCTCCCACACCTTTTCTACTAATGAGAAAATGGAGTTCATTGATGGCGTGGCAGCATTTGCACCCAGGTCCAATGGCTCTCAATCCAGTGATCCAGCCTCTTAACCACACTGATCCTACAAGTCACATGATGATGAGGAAACTGAGGCAAACAGGGTGAAGTGACTTGCCCAGGGTCACACAGCCAGGAAATGTCTGAGACCAGATTTGAACTCAGGAAGATGAGTCTTCCTGAATCCAGGCCTGGCACTCTACTCACTATGGCACCCCTTAGCTGCCCGTGCCTAGTACATAGTGCTTAAAAATGCTTTTTGACTGACAGATTGACCAACTGACTGACTTCTATGAGTCCTCTTCTGATTCTCTCATCTACCACCCTCCCATCCCCTTGTCTCTATTTTTTATGTAACTACAAAGGCACATGTTGTCTCCACGAATAGAATGTAAGCTCTCTGAGGCTCAGAGCTGTTTCTCATTGTTCTGCTGTTGTATCCTCAGCACCTAGCAGTGCCCAGCACACAGATAGCATTTAATAAATGCTTGTTGATTAAATGTTTGATTTTATGAACCTAATATCCTTGCCTTCCACCTCCACAAATGTGAAATTTTAAAAATGCTTCCTCTCTCTGTCCCCCGGAAGAATGAGCAGCACAGCCCTGGCCTCTGGGACCTTCTGCTCTGTGGTATCTCATCCTAGGTATGTGTCCTGCCTGCTCTGGAGAGGGCACACTGACTCACAGCAATCAGAACAGCAGCAGCCATGGATATGATGCTTTATGGTCTGCAAAGCACCTTACATCGACCATTATTATTTGTTCTCATAGAGGAAGGGAGGGAGATGATACCTTCTGACCAGTGGGTTAGAGGAAGGGCCAGCCCAGGCGATCCAACCAAATCACCGAGCTCTTTCCTTGGTGAACAAAAATTAAGAGCGACAAAGACGTGGGTATTGATTTATGGAACAGGGAGGTCTTTGCAACATTGCTCATTCACCAATTTCTTCTTTTAACTTAAGATGAAATTAGAGGGTAGACATGGTTCTTAGGGCATGTGCTTGTCCCCCCCCCCCCCCTCCAAATTTAAAAACAAAACAAAATTGCTGTGCAGAAGGCCTGTCAGGGCCTGAACATTTGTTTTTTTCTAAATCATTGTCCATAAATGTGGTTGGGATGCTTTCTTCTCATTAGGTAGATGTGATGAATAGAGACAAATTGATATTAATTAGAGGCTAAGCCCAGGTTCCTGGCCTATGGTGGAGTTGCTGAAAACAACTCTCCCCCTTCTCGAGGGACTTTGCATCCACCCAAATCAGCCCAGAAATGATTGAGGAAAGCACAAAGCTCCTGTGTAAGCAAATATAGCAAACTCCTGGTGTATTAGGAAGCTGCCACAGCTTCAAAAAGCATCATGAGAAACAATTAGGACAAATTCCTTTGGAGATAGCAGGACCAGAAGGCCTGATGAAATGGCTGCCCTCCCAGCAAGCTGTTCCTACCTTTCCCCCAGATTAATTTCTGATGGTCCCTTTTCCAGGCCCTCTACTGCAAGAGAAGAAAAAAATCTCTCCTGTTTCCTCTCCATCCTGGTATTGACAAAAGCCACAATCAGAGATCAAGGTCTGGTCTGGGTTTTGTCCATTCTCCCGCAAGTCCAGAGTCACTGGTCTTTGCAGTATATCAGGCTGCCTTCTGACCACCGTCTTTTTCACAGAGGGAGAGGGAGGGTAAGGTGATCTGACAAAACTAGAAAGTGGAAGAACTTAGTCTTGAATCTACTTTTTCAACTCCAGATGTAGAACACTTTCCCTTCTACTGCCCACAGAGCTGAAATCTTCCCCAAGAGAAAAGCAACTCTTCTGTCCCAGATGTGAAATGGATGCATTCTCTCCTGTACACAGTTACTACAGAGGGCCAGACTGGAGATGATCAGAGAGTCAGGTATGTTCCTCCCAATGATAGTGTCCAGGCCTGGGGAACCTGTGGCCTCAAGGTCACATGTGACCCTCTAGGTCCTCAAGGACAGTCCTTTGACTGAATCCAAACAATTGTTCTGTGAAGTGTGCATTTAGTAAAAGGGTTGCCCTAGAGGAACTAGAGAGCCACATGTGACCTCAAGGATGCAGATTCCCCACCCTGATAGAAGTCATGAGGAACACTTCTCTGGACAGGATCCCACATCCTCGTTTTCCCATTGGAAAATTTGTTTCCTGTGTTCTTTCATTCTACCTGTGGATTTTTAGAATTGCTTTTCTGTCCATGGTCCAGTAGTTCCATGGGGCTGACAGCAGGCATCACAGAGACATGATGATCACCAAATCTTGATGCAGGAAAGAGCCCCAGAGGCCACTAAGTCCAACCCACAGCTGAACAAGAAACCTCAACTCTACTTTCCCTGATCCATGGTCATCCAGATTCTGCCTGAAGCCTCCATATACAAGAGACAGGGACTGGGGTTGCCCAAATACATTCCTCCTATCTCGGTACAATTAAACCAACATTTTAAAAAGTATCTACTATGTGCCGGGCATTGTGCTAGATATTGGGCATGATCAAGCAAAAATGAAACAGCCCCTGCCCTCAAAGAACCTATATTCTATCAAAGGAAAAAAGACTTTCAGTGATAGATCACCATCTGAAAGTCAGTCTTAATAAGCTCAGAAGAAGGCTGGCTACCAATCTTTGCAGACAAAGCAATTCACAAAAACATCTGCCAGAGGGAGGAAAGCTTGCCATATCTATTGGTAAAAGGCCTAACCTCACCATGAGCCCCTAAATTCATTATTAAATAGGCAGACTGGATAGAATTTGAATTCTTTCAGCTCAATGGCCCCTGGATATATCCTACCAAAGGGTGGCAGACCAGGTGACAGGTTGGGTGCTAGGTGGTGTAGTGGATAGACCACTAAATGTGGAGTCGGGAAGACCTCAGTTCAAATCTAGCCTCAGACACTGACTAGCAGTGTGGCTCTGAGCAAAACGCTTAACCTCTGCCTGCCTCAGTTTCCTCATCTGTAAAATGGAGAGAATAATAGCACCTACCTCCCAGATTTGTTTCAAGGATAAAATGAGATATTTGTAAAGCACTTAGCACTGTGTCTGGCACATAGGAAATGTTATATAAATTTTATTATTTTTCAACCTAGGTCAAACTCAGAGGGGCTAAGAGATTTGTCAACACTCATTTATTAAGTAGCTACAGCATATCAAGCACTGTGGGGACTCAAGGATAAGAGTGAGAGAGACAGTCCCAGCCCTCAAGGAGATTACATTCTACACAGGGATGGAATATCAGCTGGGAAAGTTTTAATAAACCCCCAAAATAGAGGCCAGCATACTATCTCTCCTAAGGGATGCTCCTTGTTCATTTAGAGACAATGAGCATTCGGAGAACGCTCATGTTCTGAACTTTCTCCCCTCACCCCTCAAAATAAAATAAAAAAGAACATTCTCTTGGGAAATGCTTTAGAAAAATCCAGATTTGCATATAAATAGTAGACATGTCAAAACATACGATGCTTGGATTTGGGTTTCATCCTAAGAGCTGAACATGCAATTTGTAATAATTTCTTCAAATTCCAGGGCAGCTCTGCCGGATTCCATCCCCTGCACTGGCATTGTGCAATTAATTAAATTACTATTATATTTACTGAAGTTATGACTGCTGATTAAAAATTGCCCTTTTCAGCAATGCATATTTTCAGCACCCTGTTTCATAGTCGAGCCGACACCGTGCCAGCCTCAGCTACAGTAGTAAAAAGACCCATGGGTGTGGTGAGAAATTCCCTCTTTCCTTCCCACCCACCCCACCACACACACACACACACACACACACACACACACACACACATGCACACACTCCTCAAACTAAAAGGGCAATGTTAAGAATTAATATGCAAGAAATCAATGAAGAAAAAGAGGAAGAACAGATATCATTGGGACAGTGTAGATGCCATGGGATTCAGCTCAATGAGCATTTATTAAGCACCTAATAAGGCAGCTAGGGGGCACACTGGATAGAGTACTGGGCTTGGGACTCCTCTTCATGAGTTCAAATCCAGCCTCAGATACTTACTAGATGTGGCACACTGGAAAAGTCACTTAACCTTGTTTGCCTCAGTTTCCCCATCTATAAAATGAGCTGGAGAAGGAAATAGCAAAACCACTCTAGTATCTCTGCCAAGAAACCCCCACAATGGGCCCACAACTGAAAAAACAAGAAACTATAACAAAGAACTAGCATTTATCTATCTCTCTAAGACTTGCAAAATACTTTACAAATAGTAACTATTTGACCTTCACATTGACCTTGTGAAGTAGGCTCTCTTATGATCCTAATTTTACATATGAGGAAATTAAGGCAAATAGAAAGACATCAAATGACTTTCCCAGGGTCATACCGTAAGGGTGTGAATCTGGATTTGAACTCCGGTCTTCCTGACTACAGGTCTAGCAGCAAGATGCTATGCTAGGTGCTAGGGATGAGAAGGCATAAAAGAGATAGTTTCTGCCCTCAAAGCATGTGCATGGATAAATGAACACAAAGTAAGATGGATCTGTATTTTTTGAGATCTGTATTTGAAGGATTTCCGTTTGAACCTAGCTCCTGTGTGACCTTGAACAAGTCCCTTAACCTCCTTGGGGGTTTCATGACCTCAGCTATAAAATGATCAGCTTAGACTGTGTGCCTTTGCACAAAGCCCTCCTTCTGCCTTGGTTCCCTAAGAGTTTGGCTGGACGGTCTCTGAGGTTCCTCCCCCCTTTAAATCTATGGTCCTATGATTATAATCAAAGACAGTTCCAACGGGGACAGAGGAAGGGCTCAGGGAGAGCTTGGGGAAACCATAGTGTGGGAGGTGGCACTGAACTCTGTTCTGATCAGACGGCTCAAAGGTAAAGTTAGTTCAATCTATCATTGTTCACCTGGCTTCCTTGGCCCTCTTTGAATAAGGTACAGTCCAGGGCTGGGGAACCTGCAACCTCCGAGCCACATGAGGCTTTCTAGGTCCTCAAGAGCAGCCCTTTGATTGAATCCAAACTTGTTCTGTGAAGGACAGTCAAAAGGCTGCCCTTGAGGACCTAGAGGACCACATGTGGCTTCAAGGCTGTAGGTGTCCCCACCTCTGGTTTAGACACTGGTCTTATTCTTCCAGAGAAATGGAGAGGGGAAAGGTTCTGAATTTCTCAGTGGTAGGACCCAGATGCTCTCTAGGACATCCATAGGAGCACCCAAGAATAAGTGGTTCAGTAAAACAGCCCATGACACAGATTCCCAAGAATGCAGACCAATAGACTTCCACCAACAGCAACAACAATATGATAAGACAACATTTGTTCTGACCCCCTGAATTTAAATTACATCACCAAAGAAGAACTTCCTGAAGGAAACTAATCTCAGTAGATAATGATCCCTCACAATGGATTTCAAATTGTAATAAAAATATAACTTGAATGCTAAAGGTGAATTTCAATTAAGGATTCCATCACGCATTGTGCTCCAGACCACAATAAAAAAAACTTATTTCACTGCCAACGGCGGGTCTCCAGTGACTTTCCTTTGAAAACCAACTATTTTTGAAAGCCAAGTTAGAAAAACACATGTGCTCTAGGGTATAAAGAAAGAGGCATTGTGTATAAAATGTAATACTGAGAGGTAGTTCTTAGTATATTGACATTATAAAAATGGGGTAGCAATGGGAAATAATATTTTTACAAAGGTTGCAAACATAAACGCGAGACCTAAAGGCAATTTTACAGGTGCCATCACCTACCGTGGCATTTTGGGATGGTAGCTTTACTGGGATGCTAAAAAGGACCCTGTGATGAGTGCCATGCCAACTCTACCCTGAGGCAAGACGAGAAGGGCTGTGGGGTTAGAGGATGCTGTCTCCATGAGTAACTCACCAGGGCAAAGACACTTGGGAAACAGGAAAAGGATAGAAAAGGGACTTCTTTGGAGGCGTTGGCTCTTGAATTTTCTCTCTAAACTCTCACTTCTCCTTAGGGACAGGCAGTTTTTCATTTGAACGAATCAAAAAGCATTTTATCATATGACAAACACAGTGCTCAGCTCTGGGGATACAAATTCAGAAGCAAAAATAGTACCCGTTCTCAAGATGCTTACTTTTTAATAGAGCAACAGGTACCACGGAGTTATGTTATCAGTCATCACTTCTATGTATCCTTCTTCCCCTATTAGAGTGTAAGTTCCTTGAGGGCAGGGATAATCTTGTTTATGTATTCCCAGAGTTTACCTCAGTTGTTCACACACAGTCATTGTTTCATAATTCTCCTTCCTTCCTTCCTCCCTTCCTTCCTTTCTGTCTTCCTTCTTTCCTTTCTTCCTTCCTTTCTTCTTTCTTCATTTCCTTTTTTCTTTCCTTCTTCCTTTCCTTCTTTCTTTCTTTCCTTCTCTTCCTTCTTTCTCTCTCTCTCTCTCTCTCTCTCTCTCTCTCTCTCTCTCTCTCTCTCTCTCTCTCTCTCTCTCTCTTTCCTTCCTTCCCTTCCTCCCCACTCTCCTTCCTTCCCTTGGCCTGACTAGATTCTGAGCTCCTCCCACAGCATTCAGTACAAGTAAGTGAACAGATGTTAGGCTTCTTCCATGACTGAATGAAGGCACTAGTAAAGATGGATGGACTCAATATGATTACCAGGAAGAAGAGGCTCCCCAAACCCCCATGCTTGCTGCATACTTCTCTGCGTGTTTGGGGGACAACTTAGGATCCTCAAACCATTCAATTCAATAAAAATATAACTTGCACTTAGCATAGCAACAGTGCACTTTTATGTAGTGCCTTTAGGTTTCAGAAGCATTATGTATGTGTATGTATGTACATATATATTTATACATATATACAAACACACATATATATCCTCTTGATAGCATGTGCAAGACTCTGCAGAAAACACTCTCCCCCCCCAAAAGACAATTCCTCTCCCCAGGGAGCTTACATCGTATTGGGGAGGAGGGAACATAAGAATATAAAGTGCAATGTAATTTCAGGAAAAGAATATTTTAGGAAGAATGAGTCTAAGTTGCAGAGAGGCAGGTCTAGGTTCTATGGAAGGCAAACCTTGCTAACAATTTGAGCTGGCCAGAAGGGGAATGGGATGCCCCAGGAGGGGGTTAAATACCTCTCCAAGGAGAAGGGAGCCCTGGTTTCCTTCAGACCTCAGCTCAAGGGCCACCACCTACATGATGCCTTTCAGGATTCATCCCAGCTTCTCATGCCTTCTTCCTCTGTCAAAGGACCCTGTGTGTTTACTTTGTGTGTGTTCGGTAATATACACATGCATAAATATATGTAAATGTGTGTTTGTGCATGTATATACATATATGTAGAGAGAAAAATAATAGAATGATTCTTGCCCTCAAGAAGCTTACATTCAGGGGAAAGGGGCACCAGTGTTACAGAACACAAGCAAGTAGTAACAAAGTAATTTTAAGAATGAGAGAGAATTTAAGGAGCAATGAGTAGAAATGTATATATAAGAGGTGATATATGTGTATATAAGTATACATGAGTACATACGGCTATAGATAGATGAACAGAGACAGGCAGATAAATAGATGATAGATCGATAGATAGACAGACAGAGATGGACAGATAGGTAGGTAGATAAAAAGAAGACAGATAGATGAAGATATGAGAGACAGGATAGATTGGATGATGGATGGATGGATGGATAGATAGATAGATAGATAGATAGATAGATAGATAGATGATGGTACAGAGAGATGGGCAGGCAGAGAAAAAGATAGAGATAACAGATAAAAAGATGAAAGAGGTGGATAGATAGACTGACCAATAGACTGACATAGACAGATAGATGAATGGGTAGAAAAAGGGATAGATAGATGATAAATGGATAGATAGAGAGATAGAGAGATAGAGAGAGATAGATGATGGTACAGATAGACAGACAAATGGATGGACAGGCAGAAAGAAAGGCAGAGATAACAGATAAATAGATGAAAGAGATATGAAAGAGGTGGATAGACAGACTGACCAACAGACAGACTGACATAGACAGATAGATGGATAGATAGAAAGAGGAATAGATAGATAGTACAGACAGACAAACAGATGGGTGACAGACAGTAAGAAAAGTAGAGAGAGATGAGAGAGATTGGTAGGTAGAGAGAGGAGAGATAAAGAGATATGATAGAGATGGATAGACAGATGGACCAATAGACAGACATGTAGATAGATGGAAAGAGAGATAAAGAGATAGACAGACAGATAGATTGACTGATACATGAGGTAGCTGGTCTCAGAGGCAGGAAGGCCTGGGTTATGAGGTACTTTCCTTGGGTGACCCTTAACCTCTCCACATTTCAGACATTAATCATTCATTCATTCATTAAGACAACATTGCAGGGAAGATACCTATCTGCCTTACTAAAGGACATTCCTCACTAGGAACTTCTTATGCAAATGAAATCCACAGGTCCAATAAAAACAAACAACCAAACATACAATACATGTTGTTGACCCTGTTAGAATGCAAGCTTCATGAGGGCAGGCACTATTTCCTTTTGGCGTTTCTAGCCACAGCACCCAGCACAGAGCCTGGCACATAGTGGGTACATAATTAAGATTTTGGGATTTTGTCATTTCTTTCAGGCTCCAGGCTGGACCCAGGAGTTTTCTGTCCTGTTGGCATGTTACCAAAGGTTGCTCCCTTCTATCAGAAACCACACAAACACTCCCGCAATTGTCCCTCTTCCTTCTACCTGGGCACCCATCTCTCTTCCTTCCAGAAAGCAAGGACTGGAGCTTCCTCGGGGCCAAACTCGAGAGTGGCATTGGTGGTGCCTGAGCAGATGGCTGCTTGAAGACTGGCGGCTGAGAGTTTATGTGCCTGGCTGCAGAGAATCTGTTTGCTAAATGTTTGCACCCAGAGCAATCTGTCTGGAGAATACAACAACAACAAAGAAGGGAAAAATCCTCAGTTTTGCTTTTCATATTTCTGAAGTTTGCAGTACTGTTATACCGTGGTGTCCAGAAATCTGCAAACAAAAACGCCTCAAGGGAGTTCTTACATGACCTTAAAATATTTATTTGGCTTCCTTATTAATTTTTCTGGAGGCAGCTGGGTGGCACAGTGGATAGAAAACTGGGCCTCAAATCAGGAAGATTCATCTTTCCTGAGTTCAAATCTGGCCTCAGACACTAGCTGTGTGACCCTGAACAGGTCACTTAACCCCATTTATCTCAATTCCTCATCTGTAAAATGAGCTGGAGAAGAAAATGGCAAACCACTCTAGTATCTTAACCAAAAAACAAAACAAAACCCTGAAT
Source organism: Pseudochirops corinnae (assembly GCA_028646515.1). NCBI lineage: Eukaryota > Metazoa > Chordata > Mammalia > Diprotodontia > Pseudocheiridae > Pseudochirops > Pseudochirops corinnae. The sequence goes on along the minus strand of CM053588.1, from coordinate 41,634,272 downwards.
GGGGTCATGAAGAGTCAGACACACGTGAAACAGCCAAACAACATTAACTTTCTAAATGCTGAAGAACCCTTGATTCAGCAACTTAGATAACAAGGAGGGTAGCGGGAATAATGAGGTAGCCCATTCCTCAGTGAGCCCCACATGATTTCCCATCTTTTCCCCAAAACGTTATATAAGAATCACAGAATCACAGAGTTTTTGAGTTGGAAGGGACCACATGGGCCACCTAGTCCAATATCCAAACTCAGTCTGAAAACCCTCCAATGATATTGAAGCCACCATCTTCTGACACAACCCATTCCATTTTGAGATGACTCTAATTGTAGAAAATTTCTGCTGGTATCAAGCCCAAACTACTCTCTTCCCAACTTCTACCTGTTGGCCCTGGTTCTTCTGTTTGGGGACAAATAGTGAAAAGCTAATTCCTGTCCATCATGACAGCCCTTCAAATATATGAAGATAGCTATTACGATTCCCCTGTCCTGCCAGAAGAACAAACTGCAGCTTCTTCACCCAATCCTTATGTGGCAAGATGGATTTATCATCCTTCTGTACTCTGACTTAGCAATGACCTTCCTAAATCATGATGCTTCCAACAGACCTGAGTTCTTCAGATGGGATTTGACCAGGGCAATGGGCAGCAGGGCTCTCACCTCCTTGTTCCTTATGCTTCTAATCAGATCTTCTAAGCCCACATTATCTTCTTCGATTTCCTATACTACACTTCTAAGCATTCAGAGCTAGCCTTCTATTACTTTTCTGAGTTGATACTCTACTTTCTAGGAGTTGGGGACACCCCTCTCTCCTGGTTTTCCTCCTACCTATATGATCTCTCCTTTTCTTCCTTCTCTATTGAATACCTCTCCAGCTCACACTCTCTAACCATAGCTATCCTACAGGGTTCTGTCCTAGGCCCTCTGCTCTTCTCCCTCTATCCGATTGGTATTATATCATCACATATATCTATATATCTATATCTATACGGTGATTTCATCAGCTCACAAGGATTTAATTGCTACCTCTATGCTGATGATTTTCAAAACTACCTTTCCTGCCCCAGCTCTCTGCTGATGTCCAACCTCACATCTCCAACTGTCTTTCTGATATCTCAAATTGGATTTCCAGTAGGCATCTTAAACTCATTATGTCATTATCTTTTCCCCTCAACTTTCCCAACTTTCAAACTTCCCCATCATTGTAAAGGGCATCCCCATCCTCCCAGCCTCTCAGGTTCACAACCCAGAAGTCATCTTGGATTCCTCACTATCTCTCACCCCCTCCCCCAAATATCCAATGTGTTGCCAAGTCCTGTTGATTTCACCTTTACAACATCTCTCAAATAAGTCCCCTTCTCTTCTCTGACACTGCCAACCCTCTGATATAGGTCTTCATTAGTTCATTCCTGGACTCACCACTCCAATCCATCCTCCATTCAACCACTAAAATGACTTTTCTAAAGTGCAGGTCAGACCATGTCACCCTTCTCCCCTTTCCCCTTCCTTGACCAAATAAGCTCAAGTGGCTTCCTATCAACTCTATGATGAAATACAAAGCCCTTTATAGCCTAGTCCCCTCCCGTCTATTCGGTCTTCTTATACTTAGTACCTGACATGTGCTCTTCCATTCAGTGACCTCAGCCTCCTTGCTGTTCCACAGGCGAGGAGCTCCCTCCAACTCTCATCTCCAGGCATTTTCTTTGTCCGTGCTTCGAATGCTCTCCCTCCTCATCTCCACCTCCTGGCTTCCCTGGCTTCCTTTAAGGCCTAGCTAAGGTGCCACCTTCTACAGAAAACCTTTGCTAACCCCTCTTAATTTTGGTGCCTTTTTTCTCTTATTTATTATTTATTTCCTATTTATTCCAAATCAGCCTCTTTGTATATACCTGTTATCTCTTCCATTAGATTATGTGCTCTTTGAGGGCAGGGATGGTATTTAACACTGTGCCTGGACCATATTAGGCACTTAACAAATGTTGATTGATTCATTAATCGATTGATTGATTGATTGACTGAGTTTGTGGGCCACTAAAATCCCCAGGTCCTTTTTAGTATAACTTGTGTCTAACCATTCCCTCACCACCTTGTTCTTGTGAAACTGATTTTTTGAATGCATATGTAAGATTTATCCCTGTTAATTTTCATCTTTTTAAATCCAGTCCATTGTTCTACCTTGTCAAAATACTTCTGGATGCTGAATTTATCAGAGTCTACTATATTAGCTAACACTTCTAGTTTTTGCACCATCTACAAATCTGTTAACCAATAATTGACTTTCTTCTGAGAACAAGCTGGACTCTAGAGGCAAGTGACAGACTTTTCCCTGGCTAGGGCTGACTGAGAGAAGGCAGAGTTTTCTCATTCAAGGGGGCATGGGAATGAGCCAGCTCTGCTAATGTCCAGGGAAGGGACTACAAAGGGCAGTCCAGTGACATGCAAGTTCTCTGAAATCTGCCATTCTAAGCTATCTACCACGAAGGTTGCTAAGGTTTGAACCTTTGAGAGTGCTCCTAGTAGGAACGTAGAACACTTCAGTATTTGCCCAGAAGGTGCCTTCTGCAAGTGAGATAACCCATATGGTCCATGGTCCTTCTAGCTCTGAATCCTATGTTCCTCTGATATCATCATCACTGTTGTCATTATTCATTGAGAAGCTACTGTGCTTAAGGGGAAAATGCAATGCTAGATGCTAGGTTTACATGGTTGCAATAAGTGATCCTTGTTCTTATGGAAGTAACCATTTGGGGATGTAGGATATATACATTAAAAAGTTAATGGATGATAAAAGGTGGCATGTTTAAGGACCAAGTAATGACTACCCAGCCATAACACTGATACTCAAAAATTTAAGAACTGTGTTTTAATAGATGTCACCATGTCAGCTACTGAAAATCTCCAAGCTATGTCTCCAGTCTTCAAAATAAACAAACCTAGGAGAGGAGATCAAAGTCATGTGGAGAATAGGATGAGGAGCCCATCACCCCTGCTGTCCTGTCTGTTACTGGAAATGACTTTAAGATGTGATTTCAGCAAACTCCCAGGGGATAATGTTGCATCCCAATATATTTATTCAAATTTTTATTGTTTGAATTGGATTGAATATTAATTATATTTATAATTATGTATATTATTATATAAATTATATTAAATTTCTTACAAGAGGGCATGATTTTATCCACTTGTGCAATTATCTACAAAACATTAAATACAGAAGATTAATAGCAGGATTGGGATTTGTCCCAGTTCCATTTCTATTGAAAAATTTGAGAATAATTTCTATTGGAAATTTTGAGAAAAACAACAATTTCTATTGAAATTTTTGAGAATAGCAATACTTTGAAAAAATTGGGAATAATCACAATAACTGACATGCCTATAACACTTGGGCAGATTTGAAGCACTTTATTTACATCGTCTCATGTGGGAACACAAGCAATACAGGGGAAAACAATGTCAGCATCATAAAAAGAACACTGGTTTTTTATATGGGTGCCCCTGGGCTCTCCCCATCCTCCCTTCTGGTGCACTCCCTGGCTTGTCAATATCCATAAATCTTAGCATACCCCCAAAAGGAGGAAATATCTGATAAAATGCTCCCGTACCTTCTGCTACCAAGTCTTCAGATGGTGTGAACTTTGTTCATAAAAAAAACCCCACAACAGGCAACTTTACACTGTAATACATGTAGGGCTCATCTAACAGAAACTTGTACAGTTCACATAAGAGAATACCTACAAAGTACTTTGAAAACCTTCAGGTGCTTTGTCGTGCACCATTATTATTACTTGGAGACACATATTGGTCTGTCCTCTTACTGATTTTCATCTTGTCCTCTCCAAGAGAGTGAATAAAGAGAGTGTCATAGTGGATAAAAAGCTGGCCCTGAAGCCTGGGAGACTTGGGCTCAAGTTCTGGTATATTCCCCTGATACTTCCTGGCTGTGTGATCCTGGAGAGTCACTGAATTTCTTGTAGGAGTGGGGAACCTGTAGTCTTGAGGCCACATGTGGCCTGCTAGGTCTTCAAGTGCAGCCATTTGATTGAATCCAAACTTCACAAATAAATCCCCTTAATAAAAGGATTTGTTCTGTAAAACTTGGACTCAATCAAAAGACTGCACCCAAGGACCTAGAAGCCACATGTGGCCTTGAGACCACAGGTTCCCCACCCTTGTCCTAGGAGTTGTCTAGGTAATTCCCTAACACTCTAAGTCAGTGGTTCTCAACCTTCCTAATGCTGTGACCCTTTAATACTTGTATGTGGGCGTATCTGCATGTGGGCGGACCCACCTGGAGATGGATAGAGGAGCCGTGTCCCTGTTCCTAAGACCACTGGAAATATGTGTTTTCTGATGGTCTTAGGTGACCCCTGTGAAAGGGTTGTTCAACCCCCAAAGGGGTTGCGACCCACAGGTTGAGAACCGCTGCTCTAAGTTATCAGAGAAGGTACCAATCTGCACTGGAAGATAGAGTTTCCTTATCTAGGAGTTCCCTCCACCAATGAAATCATAGGTCTGGTCCTCCTCAACAACCTGTGCGTTATGTTCAATTTGTAACAATGAAAATACATCCTGCATATCAGATATTTACATTATAATTCATAACAGTAGCAAAATTATGGTTATGAAGCAGCAACGAAAATTATTTTATGGTTGGGGGTCACCACAACATGAGGAACTGTATTAAAGAGTTGTAGCATTAGGAAGGTTGAGAACCACTGTTGTAGATTTTCCAATGATGTGGATTACAATCCATCTACTACTACTACTCTCACTACTACCACTACCACTCATCCTTCATACTCGAACAAGACCAGTGATATCATTATGTCAGCGTCAATGTGCAATGTGTTCAACTGTGGCTAATTAGTTCAGTATAAGCTTGGAAGGCTCTGTCACAGGTCACAAATAGTCCATATGAACATTTAGAGTGGAGATATTTCTAAAAATGTGCATCCCATCTTTCTTTTGAGCTACTGCAATTCTGCTTTGCTCAGAGTACAGTGCCTTCTTTGAGGTCACTCATGCTAGGTGGTCCTATGCCACTGTCTCCCATGTCTCACAACTGACTCCAAAGTTCTTCAGTGAGACCTTGAGAGCATCCTTGTACAGTGTCTTCTGATATCCATATGAGTACTTGCCTTGTGTAAGTTCTCCATAAAATAGTCTTTTAGGCAAAAGTATGTTTGGCATTTGAGCTACATGACAGGACACTGAGGTCCATTCTCAAGCTGAATTGCCAAGCACCACCATCACCACCATTACTACTACTACCACCACCACCATCACTACCACCACTGCTATGACAACCACCACTACCATCATCATCTTTACTACTACTACTACTACTACCACCACCACCACCACCACCACCACCACCACCACCACCACCATCACCATGACAACTATCATCACCATCACTACTACTATCACATCACTACTGCTATAACTGCCATTACCACTAACTGTTACTATTACTACTACTACCACCATCACCCCTACTACAATTACTACCACTACCACTACTACTACTACTAACTACTACCATTGCTACTACTACTGCTGCTGCTGCTACCACCACTGCCATCACCACCACCATCACTACTACCAATATCACCACCACTACCACTACTACTGCTGCGGGTACCATCACTACTACTATAACTATGACCACAACAATTATTTTTATTACAGGATTTATAATGAAGTCTTATTTGGCATTTAAGGCTCTTTATCACCCTGTCCATTTCTGCCTTGTTAGCCTTCTCACCCCTTACACCCCTCCAGGCTCTCTGCAAAGAAGCTGCATTGGCCTATTTGCAGTCTTAGAACATGTCGCTGCATTTCCCATCTCCTTGTCTTTGCCCTGGCTGTCCCTCCTTACCTCTTGGAATGTCATCTTTCCTCACTTCTGTCTCTTGAATTTCCTGACTTCCTTCAAGGTTCAGTTAAAATCCCCACTTAGCCACGAGGACTTTGCCTCCTGGCTGCTAATGCTTTCTTGTTTCAGATTACCTTCCATCTACTCTGTATACATCTGATATGTACCTGGCTAGTTATGTTTTCTCTGCCCCATTAGAATATGTTCCTTGGGGGTGGCTAGGTGGCACAGTGAATAGAGCATCAGTCCTAGAGTCAGGAGGACCTGAGTTCAAATCCAGCCTCAGACACTTGACACAAAAACTAGTTGTGTGACTTTGGGCAAATCACTTAACCCCAATTGCCCTCCAAAAAGCAAAAAAATAAAATAAAATAAAATAAAATAAATAGAGTATGTTCCTTGAGGGCAGGGATTATTTTTGCCTTTCTCTGTATCCCTGGAGCTTAGTACATGCCTGGTAACAGTAGGTATTTAATAAGTTCTTATTGACTGTTGACTCATTGGGGATTTTGAAAGAAAAGTCACCAAGGCTGTGATATAACCAGAACATCTAAGGAGGAAGATATGGCAGGGAACAAAGATAGGCCTGAGCCCATGTACATGCTGACCCACTGCCTGACCTCCTTGACATGGGGGTGGGGAGGGGTGGGAATGTTCATAAGACAGATTATGAACTTGCCTGCAAGGCACCATGCCTAGATCATGCACAAATGAATCTCATTTTGGAAGCTAGGATTTGAGGGTGATTCCAGTCTTGTCCCTCCCTCATCCCAGAATATAACCACCCAAGTCTCAGACTATCCCTGCTACCCCCAACTCACTGGCAGTCCTTCCTTCAGTTTGCCCCCCTCCCAGCTGGTCTGAATAAGCCAGCATAGCCCTGATGCCTGTGTTGACAAAGAAGAGCTTAGATGGAATAGGAGGCATGAATCTTTTATATGAGGCCTAATCAAAAGGCCATTACAACAGGAAACCATCGAGCCCTAAAAGGGAAAGGAAATCTGAATTTCACTTCTGCCTGGAATCTGGGACTCACCATTTACCAGCCTGCTCTGGGTTTTGGGGTATTGGCCACCCATGAGCAGTGGACTCCCTAAAAAGCAGACAAGGAAGAACCAGAGAAGGCTCAGTAGCCACCCAGCCCAGCCACTGAGACAGCAGGGCAGAAGAAATGGGGATCTGTATTGAACACTCCAGTAATCACTCCTGTCCCTGCAGGGGCACTAATCCCTACAGCTGGCATTTCTCTTGCTTTTCTGAGCATGGTTCTGTGGCTCTGCCTTGGACCACCGCACCCCTTCCACAGTGAATGGGGAGCTCTCCAGGGTATGGTTTCCATAGTGACAATTATGCTTTTAAACAGAATTGTGCTTCTGCCTGCTAGAGTGGTCAGAGTGGCCCATTAGAAGTCAGTACAGTGTGGCCAATGAGTGGTAGCGGGCAAGGCCAAGGGGTCACCATCTCCCTATCTAAGCACCCTTCCTCTAATTGCTGCCCAGGCAGACTTGCTTTCCCATATTAGGTCAAAACATACGTGTCTGCCCACAGAGTGGGGCTTCCTGGAGCACCGGTCATCCTGGCTATGCATGTCCCCTGACATATGATGCCTCTCTTGGTGGCAGGGGATTTCCCTTGCTTATACTTTGCCCTGATCTTCAACTTATTTTTAAGAAAGTCTGTCCATTTTGTGATTTCATCTATGTGGGGAACCTCCAGAGTGGAAACTCTTTCTACTGATGAAGATCAACTTGTCTGTCACACTATGAGAGAGTTTCCTGGAACCACGGAGCAGGCAAGACACTTGTGTGTGGCCACACAGCTAGCATGTGTCAGATACAGACCTTGAACTTAGGTCATTTGGACTCCAAGGATGATCCTGTATTCTCCATCCAGTTTAAAAGCCTCCTAAATGGATTTCCTACCTCCTGTCTCTCCCTTCTCCCATCCATCCTTCACACCACTCCCAAACTGAAATTCCTAAAGCGTAGATATGAAGATGTTACTCCTTTGCTTAGGAAACTTCAAGAACCTCCCCTTTACCTCTGGGATAAAATCCAGATTTCTTTGATTGGCATTTAAAGCCCTTTATAATCTGGGCCTTGCTGACCTTTCCAGGTTTCTTATCTGTCACTCCCCTGACTCACTTTACCTGTCAGCCAAACTAACCTTCTAGTTATTCCCTATTTGGGACAGTCTGTCTCTCACCTGTGGTGGCTTCACACATGCTACCCCACAGGCCAAGAAAATTCTTCTTCCTAACGCCCTCCTCTTAGAGATTTTGGCTCTTCTCATCTGAATATCTCTAGTGAGGGGAACCTCTAGGGCAGCCAATTCCATTTTCTGGATGGTTCTAATTGGTAAGAAGTTGTTGGGGTTTTTGTTTGTTTGTTTTTATAGTGAGCTTTTTGCCCCCTAGGGTCAAGATGAACAATTATGTTGTTGTTCAGTTGTGTCTGACTCTTTGGGATTTTCTTGTCATTTCCTTCTCTAGCCCATTTTACAGATGAGGAAACTAAGACAGAAACTGACTTGCCCAGGGTCACACAGCTAGTAATTGTCTGAGGTAAAATCTGAACTCAGGTCTTCCTGACTCCAGGCCTGGCTCTCTATCTACTGTACCACCTAGATGTCCTGCATTCACATGGCAATCCTTAAAATGCAATGAACAAAGCTATCCCCACACGTATCCAAAACTTATATTCTCCCAGATAAATATAGAGTCCTCAGTCCTAACCCCAGTAAGTTTCCTCCTGTCCAGGTTAGATATATCCAGTCTGTGCAAACTCATTCTCACATGGTGTGATTTCAAGGCCCTCCACTGTCTCTGTCATCTTCCCTGGGACACTTTCCAGGTTATCAACGCTCTCCTGAAATTATGATACCCTAGAGTTAAAATGATACCCAAGATACAGTCTGTGCAGGACAATGCAGAGAGCAGTATCATCTCCCCCATTCTGGACACTATGCCTTTCAATACATCCCAGGAGAGCATCAGCTTCTAAACTTGCCATCATAGGGGTGACTTATCATTCTCTGTTATCCTTCCACTAGAGGGCGCTAGGAGCTTTTGTGACTCAGCATTGGCACCACTATGGAGTATTAGGGCAGTACTCATACAAAGCTATCACCTTTTTACTTCTTGTCTGGCTATTTCCTATCATTCTTACTACCATTATGGCATATTGGGGAGAGTCCTGGACTTGAACTCTGATGAATTGGGTTTGAATTCTGAAAAAATAAAGCAGGGTCCACCTAACAGTTGTTGCAAGTCATAGTTATAGTCAGATAAACATTTAAGAGCCTACTATGAGCCTGACACTGTGCTAAGAGCAGAGGGTAAAAATAAAGGGGACAAAACCAAGCCCTGTCCTCAAGGAGCTCACAGTCTAATGGGGAAGATAACTATGTACAAAAGAGAGACAGAGACAAAGAGAGAGAGACTCTGTATGTGTGTATGAGACAGAGAGAGAGTCTGTGTGTGTGAAAGACAGAGAGACAGAGACAGAGACACAGAGGAAGAGAGGAGAGAGACAGAGAAAGACGGAGAGACAGAGAGACACAGAGACAGAGAGACAGAGAGAGAAAGAGAGAGACAGATTCTGTGTATGTATGAAACAGAGACAGAGAGAGAAAAAGAGAGAAAGACAGACAGACAGAATTGGAGCTAATTCTCAGGAAGGCACTAGAATTACGGGAGATTGGGAGAGGGGTCTTACAGACCGTCATTAGCTGGGACTTGAGGAGATGAGAGGGGAGAGAGCTCTAGGAATGGGGATGGCCAGTGAAAATGCTCAGGGTCAGGAGCCAGAGGGTCTTTTACAAGAAACAGCTAGGAGGAAGAGGACTGCAGAGGATGTGGGGTGTGGGGAGAGGTAAAGTATGAGAATGCTGAAGAGATGAGAAGCGCTTTGCAAAGAGAATCATGGACTCTCAGGATTAGAAGGAAGCTCAGCGGCTTTTCACGGGCAGGGACGGTGTCATTCTTGTTTTTGTATTTTCAGGGCTTATAGCACAGTCTCTGGCACACGTTGCTGTTTACTTGTTTTCAGTTGCGGCCGATTCTCTGTGACCCCATTTGGGGTTTCTCAGCAAAGATATCAGAGTGATTTTCCATTTCCTTCTCCAGCACCATTTTACAGATGAAAATGAGGCAAACAGGGCTAAGTGACTTGCCCAGGTCACACAGCTAGTAAACATTTGAGGCTGGATTTGAACTCACGAGAATGACTCTTTGTGACTCCAAGCTCAGTGCTCTATCCACCAAGCTGCTCCCCCTCCCCCCCACATCCTACGCACTTAATAATACTTTTTGATTAACTGATAATCCAATCCAATCTACGTTCCACAAAAGTGTCCTCACTGCAGCATATCCTGCAGATGGTTACCTAGTCTTAGCTTGAAAGACTTTTCGATGAAAGGAAAGCTACAATCTCCAGGGGCAGAGTATTGCACTGGGGAGAGCGCCAATGGTTGGGAGGCTTTTACCTGACATCAAACCTAAATTAGACCCTTTGCAACTGTTCCCCATTACCAGTAGATTACACAGTGTCTGTGATTCCTCACAGTTCTGTCCTCCAGGGCCAAGAAAAACAAGTCAAGTCCTTTTTCCAGACAGAATCCTTCAAATTATTCAGGATAGAGATCATATTCCCAACCTAAGTCTTTTTTCCTCCAGGCTGAACATCTTTCAACCAATTGTCATATGCCATGGAACCAAGACCCTTTATCATCCTCACTGTCCTGCTCTGGGTTTTCTCTATTTTATTCCCAGCCTTCCCAATGCATAGTCTTGAGAACTTGACATAAGGGCCATGTTAATGTGAGCTGTTATTAATATTATTGTTGTTGTTATTATCCTAATAGAGAGGCAACTAGGTGGTACAGTGGATAGAGGGCCAGATAAGGAGTCAGGAAGACCCGAGTTCAAATCTAGCCTCAGACACTTACTAACTGTGTGACCCTGGGCAAGTCATTTAACCCTGTTTGCTTCAGCTGGAGAGGAAAATGCAAACCACTCCAGTGTCTTTGCCAAGAAAACCCCAAATGGGGTCACAGAGAGTCAGACACGACTCAAAAGACTGAACAAAATAGAGAGGCACATCACTGCTGCCACTATCTCCCAACACTCAGCCTTCCACATTTTTGGGCCTTTTCTAAGGTTAATCTGCCCTCAGCTTCACCAGAGCTGTGCTGTATCCCTGGAGCAATGATTCTGTTTCAAGGAATGCCAAGAGGAAAGTTTCCCAAACCTCTGGCTCCTTTGCCCAAACCCAAGCCAAAACATGGTGTGAATTACTTCTTTGTTCAGAAAAGGCAGCTATGCAAAATTTTTTAAATTGTCCATATGGCTCCATCTACCACTCTCTATTCTCTTTCTTCATCTTTCTCCCCTCTCTTTCCTTCTCTTCTACCCCTCTTTGTCTTTATCCCTTACTCTCTCTTCCCTCCTGTTCAATGTCTCTCCTTCCTCCTTCTCCCTCCTTCTAGTCCTCTATGTGTATCTCTCTCTCTCTCTCTCTCTCTCTCTCTCTCTCTCTCTCTCTCTCTGTCTCTCTGTCTCTGTCTCTCTGTGTCTCTCTCTGTCTTTCTCTCTCTCTCTCTCTCTCTCTCTCTCTCACACACACACACACACACACACACACACACACACACACACACACACTCTTTCCTTCCCTAGCCTTGTCCATCCCAAGGTGCCAGACTGAATGCAGACTTCATTAGAACCTGGTCTCGGGGTAGCTGAAGGAGGGCTTTAGACAGGCCTGGTCTTGGCATCTTTGCGAAGATGGGCGGTTTGCTATCACAGAACAAGCAGCAGATGCTTTCTTAGCAATTTTTAAATTACATTTGTTAACTCCAGCGCTCACACAGTAAACTGCAGCCTGTACTGGATGATAGGGAGCAAAGAACTGTTACTGGACTTTTTCTTCTTTTCTTTCTTTTTTTCCTCTTCCTTTCATCACCAATGCCCTCCCTGTTGGAGCCTGTTCTCCTTCTGACTTAGGCTAAGGACAGCCATTCTTCCCTATTCATCCCGTCAGTGTGGGAGTTCTTTATTACCCAAGGAAATTGAGGATGTCCAATAGTGAGGGAGGAATAAATCATTGTTCCCAGCTAAATGGAGTAGTGCGGATCTGTTAAAAAACGCTGCCTTTTATCAACAGTCCAAATAATGAAGATTCCATGCACTGAGAACAAAGAAATGGACCGCTGCACTATTGATGGGGTATTTGTACAACTCCATGAGTTATGTTTCAAAACTAGTCTCTATTAAAGATGTAGAACCCCTTTTCAGAAGCAAAAAGACTAATATTACTCTCTGAATTATTTATAAGTTTCCCCAAAAGGCAGGAAAGCAAAGATGCCTAGAAGCAGAAAGGACTTGTTTTGTCTTTCATTGAACCTTGGTTTGCATTCCCTGGGCTTCATTTTGTGCCGCTGGAAAGGTCTCTCCATGTCTGTGCATAAGTCTTTGAATAGGAAGACAGGCCAGGCAGAGAAGTGTTAATGGTGGCAAGGACTAGAAAAGTTGGAGATGGCCACCAGGACATCATTATTTGAGCTATGGACTAGTTCAACCATTCTAGAAAATAATTTCAAATGATTCTAAGTGGGTGACAAAAAGGTCTCCATCCTTTGACTTGGATCCCACTGCCAGGAATATATCCTAAGAAGGTCAAAGAGAATATAGGAAAATATTCACAGATATATATTATGTGTGTGTGTGTGTGTGTGTATGCTAACAAAAAAAAACTGGAAACAAATTATATGCCCATTGATTGGAAAATTGCTGAACAAACTGCAGTATGTGAATGTATTAGAATACATAATGAGCCATAAGAAAAAATAAATATGACACATCCTGAGAAACATAGGAAGACTTACATGAACAGATTCAGAAGGAAATAAGCAGAAACATGCAAAACAATAACCCCAATGATTACAAAATATACATGGAAAGAATAACAACAAGACCAAAGAATGGAAGCCTGCATTAGTATATATAATGTTGTCCAGTAGAATGTAAGCTTCTTGAGCACAGGGTCCTTTCCTCTCCCCTTTATTTACTTATTTTCGTCTTTGTATCCCCAGGTCCCAGTTTACTATCTGACATATAGAATGGGTCCTTGATAAATCTTTGGTGAATTAAACTGAATTCCCATTTTAAATATCATAGACCAGACATAGGAGTCATAGTCATTTTCACACAAAGGCAGCCTTCTTATTATTCCACCAAGGTGCACTTCATCTGAAGACTTCATTTTCACAGATGCCTCTCCTTTATAAAAACCTGTGGCCAAAGTTACCAATGAGAATGAGTGCCCAAGGGACTAACTAGGATCTCATTTCTTCTTTCTCTTCGACTTTCTGACGGGGACAAAGCTCATGCAGGCAGCTGGAAGGGCAGGAGGCCATTAGTACCAAGATCCCACTGGTGCACAGGCTCCACTTCCTTAGGCTGATGTCATACCCCTTTCAGAGGCACACACAATCTCAGAAATGCCTGGCTTCTACCCAGAAAAACACCATTTTCCACGATTGGTTTATTAACATTGTGGGGAACTTGGCTGGTTGATACACTGCTTTTCCAGAGGGTTAAGACAGAGCTATTTCTTGACTTGTGAAACATTGTCACTAGATCCCACCAATCTCCTAGAATTGAGAATGCTACAGACTATATAGATGGAGACAGTCCAGCGCCTGGAAAGAAATTGCCAGTGGAGGTCTCATAAAAAAGAAGTGACCTCTAAGGAAGATGTTTAAAGAAAGTAGAGGCCACAATGAAAGTCAACTGTAGTGCCCCATGTACAGTGGACACTTACAGGGGCTACTAACCAAGGATCTGGGAGATCAGAAGAGTCTCTTTGAAAGCAGTAGAGACGAATGATATGACATTATAGTGGGAGCTTTGGGAAAGAGTAAAAGATGTAGGCATAAGAATTTGACTCAATGTAGTTCAGAAACACAAGTAAAAGCATGAAATTAAGCGAAGAGGCAAAGGTTATAGAACTGAAAGGGGCCTTAGAGATGATTTAATCCAACACTCTCTTCTTACAAATGTGGAAACTGAGGTCTTGAGAGGGGAAGAGAGTTTCCCAAAGTCACACAGGTAATCGACACAGCCAGGATTTAAACCCAAATACCTTGCTCTTTTCTCAATACTATATGGTTGTCTTGCTTTCTAAGAAGAAAAGGGAACATGACACCTTGAAAAGAATGCAGGGACGGGGCAGCTAGGTGATGCAATGGATAGAGTACCAACCCTGGAGTCAAGAGGACCTGAGTAAGGTAACTTATTAGTGTGTCACCCTGGACAAGTCACTTAACCCTATTTGTGAAAGGGGGGGGGGAGGAAGGGAGGAAGGAAGGAAGGAAGGAAGGAAGGAAGGAAGGAAGAGAAGGGAAGGAGGGAAGGAAGGAATGGAGGGAGGGAGGAAAGAAGGAAGGAAGGAAGGAAAGGAAGGAAAGGAAGAAAGAAAGAGAAGGGAAGGAGGGAAGGAAGGGAGGGAGGGAGGAAAGAAGGAAGGAGGGAAGGAAGAAAGGAAGGAAGGAAAGAAGGAAGGAAGAAAGGAAAGGAAGGGAGGGAGGAAAGAAGGAAGGAAGAAAGGAAAGGAAGGAAGAAAAGAATGCAAGATTTGGAGTCAAAAGACCTTGGTTACTATTCATGTGGATAAATGCCTTTCCCTGTCTTGCCTCAGTTTACTGAGCCACAAAATTGGAGCTTCAGACTGGATAACATCTAACTAAGGTCCCTTCCAGCTCTATCTGTTTATGATTCTGAGTTGAGGAAATTTTTTTTTTCTTGCTAATCTCTGTCATTTTTCACAGATGCCTTTTTAATTACCAATAGAAGCAGGTCTGTTGCTATTGAATTGCCTCTAGCAGACTGCAGACACAGGTATCTCTGGGAAGACTGGATGAGGACAGAGGCAAAACACTAAAAGACAGAAGGATAGGAAGACAGAATGTAAAAACTTCCCCTGTCCCACCCCGCCCCTTCCAGACCCAGGCATTTTTTCTTTCCACCTTAGAAATATGTTAATCCTTGAACAATAACACATGTCAATAAATAGTCATCTACGGAACATGAAATGTTAAAAGCTTTCCCAGTAATGTCTCTTCACTTGAATTCGACCTGTATCATAATGGATTCTTTTATGCCATTTCTGTAGATGCACGTTTCTTACATATATTTTAAAACCCTTGGGTTCAAATGTACCTTATTGCATTTTAAAGCCTCTGGATTGTAGCAGAGAAACGTTCTGCACTATAAAACAGAGAGCAGAGTTGAGGTTTGATGGGCTTCCTTCTATTTTCTACCCCACAAAACGCTTTCTAAATGCCATTAAAATTTAGCATACACCATAATAACCAGGCCGCATTTGTTCCATGTTTAAGTCAATTGACTTCAGGGTTTTATCTCTTCATATACATCAAATCAAATAAAGTTGTTTCTGCATCCAGAGATGAGGAATGGGGAAGCCCCCACCCCCTTGTCCAGACCAATCAGCCACTGTCATGAAACCCCTAAATATAGGGGTTTGTTTGTTGTTTTTTTTAAAAAAAAACTACTGCTCACTGTAGATGGAAGCCATATAAAAGGGGCTTGGGAGAGGTGGTTCTGTTGAGTAGAGAGAGCAGGACATGAAGACCTGGGCTCCAGTCAAGCTCTGGCCCCAATTAACTGTTCGATTAAATTAGAGAACATTTGATCTGAGAGGGACCTTAGAAGACAGGATGTCAGAGATGGAAGAAGCCTTAGCACACAGAACATCAGCAGGGAGGAGCCTTAGAACACAGAATGTCAGAAGGGGGAAAGACCTTAGAAAACAGACTGAAAGAGCTGGGAGGGACCTTAGACAGAGAATATAAACAGGGAGGAGCGTTGGAACACAGAATATCAGAGCTAGGAAAGACCTTAGAACACAGCTGGGAGGGGCCTTAAAACACAGAATATCAGAGCTGGGAGGGGCCTTAGAACAGGGAATATCAGAGCTGGGAAGAACCTTAGAACACAGAATGTCAGAGCTGGGAGGGCCCTTAGAACACAGGATGTCAGAGCTGGGAGGGACCTTAGAACACAGGATGTCAGAGCTGGGAGGGACCTTAGAACAGAGAATATCAGAACTGGGAAGAGCCTTAGAACACAGGATGTCAGAGCTGGGAGGACCCTTAGAACACAGAATGTCAGAGCTAGGAGGACCCCTAGAACACAGGATATCAGAGCTGGGAGGGACCTTAGAACACAGGATGTCAGAGCTGGGAGGGACCATAGAACAGGGAATATCAGAACTGGGAAGAGCCTTAGAATACAGGATGTCAGAGCTGGGAAGAGCCTTAGAACACAGGAGGTCAGAGCTGGGAGGACCCTTAGAACACAGAATGTCAGAGCTGGGAGGGACTTTAGAACACAGGATGTCAGAGCTGAGAGGGGACTTAGGACACAGAATGTCAGGGCTGGGAGGGGCCTTAGGACACAGAATTGTACAACAGAAATGAGAGTAGAGATCCCAGGGATCTCCTGATCTGGGGTTCTTAACCTGGACCAAGAGGTCCATGTGTAGATTTCAGTAGGTCTATGAACTTGGATACTGGGAAAACTGTCTTTATTTCACTAACCGAAATTTAACATTTTCTTCAACTATGAATCTAAGCAACAAACTACAGAGCACTACAAACCACTACAGTATTAGGCCTCACCAAAACACCATGAGAGACCAGCAACCCACAAAAAGTTAAAGAGCCCCTACTCTACTTTAAAATACAAATTCCTCCATTTGGCGTCTGGGTCCAGCCCATCTTTCTGGACTGACACATTGCTCCTCCCCACTTCCCCCCCCACCACAGACACTCAGCATGGCAGCCACGCTGACCTGTGCTTGTTCCCTCAACGTGACATCACATTTCCCATCTCCAAGTTTTTGCATAAGCTGTCCGCTATCTCTGGAAAAGGCATTTTTCCTCATCTCTGCTTCTGAGAATCCCTAATTTCCTCAACTGTGACCTGATGCTTACTCTGAGATTCCTAATGTCTGATGTCCTCTCCCTTCTATTGGTAGGTATCACCACATTTTTATTTACTCGTCTGTGTACAAACTACTTCCCCTCAGTAGCATGTAAGCCCCTGGAGGGCAGGAACTAGTGTTTGTTTGCCCAGTGCCAAGGACAATGCTGTTACTTGGTAGATGGATCAACAAACACTTGCTGGATTGAACTGAACTGTACAAAAGGGGAGATAATACAATTAGAGACATAATGACTACATGTGAGTTTGAGGAGTCTTATTGGTGGACAGGTCTTACTAGTGGATCTCAGTGTCCCCGTCTATACAATAATGGAGGCAGACGATCCCTCCTTTGATTATCTCCAATTTATCCTATCTATCCTTTGTTTGTACATAACTGTTTGTGATTGTCTCCTCCCCTAGACCGGGAGTTCCTTGAGAGCAGGGATTTTTTTCTTTTTTTCCTTTCTTTGCAATCCCCAATGCTCAGCAGAGCAGACCTGGTACCTGGTCTAGGTACTTAATAAAACTTCACTGAATGGGGTGACTGACCAGACGACCCCTGAGGTCTCCTCCAGCTTTTAATCTGGATCTTATCTCTGTGCAACTTTGGACATTACTCAACCTTCTTGAGCCTCAGTGTCTTCATCTGTAAAATGAAGAGGTTGGATTATGTGACCTTAACAATCTCTACCAGTTCTAGATCCAATGAGCTCATGGACCTCTTTGTATGACCTCAGACAAGACAAGTCTCTACTCTGTCCCTCCGTGGAAGCTCTGCTCTTTAGCCTAGAATTCTCTAGTTGGGTTTCCAGGCACTGGAGTCACCTGAAATCTCACAAACTCTGCACACTGAACTATGGTTTCCCAACAGCTGAGTGTAAACACCCTAATGGGATATGACGGGAGGGAAGCACAAACGCACATAATAAATCAGATCGAATAGCTATTATGATGTAAAGTGAGAGGCAGGGACGGAGAAGGGAGGAGGGGGATGGTGGGCAGGGTCTCCTTTATGTCAAGGGAGCTTACAGCCAGCTCTATCCTTTTACCTGGGGCTCTGTTCTTTACAGCAAATTGGACCCTTCTCTCTGAAAGAAATAATTACTCTCCGAGGAGAAGGGAGCTGGCCATGAATGCTGATATGACACGCAATGTCACCTTGCCAGCCAGAGGAGGACTTTGTGGCTCTTCAGCCTGGGCCCTGTCCAACTTCCCGTTTCTGCTTCATAATAGAGGTCACCTCTCTATAGAACATGTTCGTGATCTCCAAAATGACAAGTCAGAAAGTACCTGTCAGCAGGATTTTTTTTTTTAAGAGGAAAGTCTTTGGGGAGGGAGGTGGGAAGAAGGAAAGAGGATGGGAAATAAGGAAGTGTCCAAAGCAAAAGGGGTATGGGGAGCTGAGGCTAAATCCTGTGGCTGAGGTCAAGTTCTGCTTCCTTAGAAACAAGAGCTGACTCTCAGCCTCAACGGGGAGTGAACTTCTCAAGTCAGTGACCCAGACGGAAGGATTCTATCACAAATATGGATTCTTTCCCCATTCCATTTCGGGGGAGGGAAGGCTGTGGATCAAGTTCAATGATCCGGCAGGGAAGCCCGCGGGATGCCATAGCCTAACTTTGTGGCTCAAAGTTGCCATTCGTCTACTGGGTATGGCTC
This sequence comes from Pseudochirops corinnae, assembly GCA_028646515.1. NCBI lineage: Eukaryota > Metazoa > Chordata > Mammalia > Diprotodontia > Pseudocheiridae > Pseudochirops > Pseudochirops corinnae. The sequence goes on along the minus strand of CM053588.1, from coordinate 41,615,731 downwards.
GTGCTCCGAGGGCTTTTATTTTTAGATCGATAGCTTCAGATGAGGTCTTGTCTGGAAAAATAAAAATATCCACAGTGACACGATGTGGGAAACATAGAGGAGAATGGGAGTTCTTTGTTTTCTTTCTCTTTTTCCCCCTTTCTTTGCTTTGAAGGAGAATATTCTAATTGGCTCCTGGGTAAAATGGGCCAGCTTGGTTCACCTGCTGCAAGACGTCTGCTACCGCCAAGCAAACACTGGAGTTTGAAATTGTAAATAATCCCATCTGCTAACAACCTAGAATATAATTCTGCTCATGTGCTCACCAGACTGGAGTCGGCCTGAGGGGACATAGTCTTGGGTTTCCTGCTTCCCCTGAAGTCAATCAGTGACATGGAGAGTGCCATAAATAGCAGGCTGAGTCGCGGATGCAGATGAAGAAGGGGAAAAGGGCTTGACTCTTTCCCTATGCCTGCCTGCACCCTGTAAGAAGTCCTCTCTGTCTGTGTGGAGACCTCCAGGGACTTGGAATCACAAAATGTCAGAGCTGGGATAGATTTTAGGGCCCAGAATTATCAGAGCTAGAAAGATCGTTAGAACATAAAATGTCAGAGCTCAGAGGGGCCTTAGGAAGTAAAATATTGGAGCGGAAAGAGGTCTTAGAACATGGGAGGCCTGGAGAAGCCTTAAGAACACAGAATGTCAGAAATGAAAGGGACTTTAGAACGCAGAATCTCAGAGGTGAAAGGGCCTTAGAACATTACTATGTCAGAGCTAGAAAGAGCCTTAGAACATGGAATGTCAGAGTTGGGAGGGCCCTTAGAGACTATCAGAGCTGGGAGGACCCTTAAAACACAGAATGTCAGGACTAGAGGACATCTCAAATTCCTTGTCTGGGATGATAATCATGGTTTCTTGGATTTCTAAAGGTTTCTGAGTCTCTGCCCTTGAGGCATTACCAATTTTGACTTTTTGTCCTTCTCAATCATCACTTGCCTTGTGGACCAACCCAAAGGTTCTGGGCCAGCAGCAAGGAGTAAAACCTCTTTCTGTAAAAATCACTAAGAAAATTTCTTGGGACAAGTATAAGACAGGAGCACTCAGATCCCACCCAGGAAAGGAGAGGCCCACAAACAGAGTCCTTGTGTGTTGTCTTCACAAAAGCCACACAAACCTTGCCCAAAACTACCCCTTAAGGAGAGAGAAATAGTCCCAAGAGGGAAAAAAGAAGAATCCTCCTTAAAATTTATATTTTTAGAAACCTGGAGAGGACTGATTTTTTTTAATATGAGCAAGAGGTTTTAATCAGAACAGAGGATAGGTATTTCTTTCAAGTAATAGCCTTGTAATAGCACTGCCTAAAGTAATGAGATTTCAGTATTCAACAATAAAATGTGATCTATTCAAGGATTTGAGGAAATAAAAACTCTAGAGATAATTTTGAGGTGATTCTCAGATGCCTATAATGGTGTGACAAGTTCAGTCCATTAAGCCACGACTTGAGGAGGGGAGGGCCTAGGGCATATACTGAGGCAGGAATTAAGAGCATTGATGTTCTTGGGGAAGTCTAGGGGAAACCAAATGTTTATGTTCACTGAGAATATCTTTCTTCCAATCCTGCCTAGGAACAAGAGTAAGAGTAATAATAAATAATTCAGGTTCTTACAAGGCTTTAAGATTTTCAAAGAGCATTCACTCACTCATTCATTCATTCATTCATTCAACAAGCATCTATTAAGTTCTGACCTGGTACCATCACTGTGCTGGGCCCTGGGGAGGTAAAGATGAAATCAAAACCAGGGCCTTCCCTCAAGAAGCACATATTCCACTAGGAGGAAATACCATGTACAAATATGATTAAATAAAAATATATGCTAAATAAATGGAAATTAAATTCTGAGGCTGGCAGTGGGGTAGGATCAGAGTAAGTTAATACTGACTACTGAGGGGCGAGGATCCAAAAGGGATTCTTGGAAGAGATGATACTTGAGGTGAGCCTTGAAGGGAGGCAGGAATTTTAATCAATCATTTAATCAAAAGACAAGCGTTTATAAGTGCCTACTATGTGCCTGGCAAAGTTGATGAGAGACAGCATTTAAGAGAGAAAAAAACGAGAGAGAGATTATTAGATAAAGGGATCTATTTGTAGAACTCTACATAAAGATAGAGATATTTATTTTGATATAGCTATCTATCTTGATATAGATTTCTCTATCTCTATTTATTTATATAAGCTAGCACCTAGGTCCCCCCTAAGCTCACACCAAGTGGATCTGATACTGTAGAATCCCAAGGCTGCATGGAACTTTAGAGGTCACCTACTGTGATCTCTTCAATTGAGAGAGAAGGAAAATGAGTCCCAGACCTATTGTGCATGCTAGGGGGAAGCGAAGCAAGGACATCCTGGAATAATGCAGCATCAGATGAAGTCAGCAGGTGAGACACCTCAGGACTGCAAGCGGAGATTCGCACCTGCCGATCTGACTTGGGTTTTTTGGGTATTCCATCCACCCAGGCCTCCAGCTATGGCCACTTGGCTCACTGTCAGCTCCTCCCTATATCACTCAGCAGGCCAAAAATAGACCTGTTAATAACAGTGGTTTAAACCCCCTGAGGGCCCCAAAGATAAGGCAAGTTCCTGGGCTGACAGCTCATGCCTCACCCATCCCTCTGAAATATTACTCACTAGTTGGGAGTGAAACCACCTGGTTTGCCAACCACAGCATCCTAAAAGCTAGAAATCAACTCAGGAGAAAAGATCAAGTGAAGCTCTGTTGACAGATGGTGTTCTACAAAAGGTCAGCCCCCAGCTCATTCTTCTATTCATTATTTATTAACAATCTCAGAGACATTAGCATTACATCAAATGTCCGGCATCGTGAAGGTGATAAAGTAGAATTTTATAGCTCAGGGCCTCTTACAGGTGTTAACAAAAAGCTTACAAAGTGATTTCAACATGTTATATAATAATTTATTAAGAATTTGCTACAGCTGAACATTAAAAATGATATTAATCACCAAGTGAAATTGATTCAAGAAAAACAGCCCAGCCCATCTTTGTAAGTAACCCGATGAGTAAATACCCTGTTTGCATTGATTTAGAGCTTGGGCCAGACAAGGTCAGTTTACACGCTACCCACATCTCACTCGATTTTGAACCTGGCAATAATGTCTGCATCAAGACCTCTCTTCAATCCCTCCCCTTACAGAAACCCTTTCCAGACTGGGCATCAGAAGTAGAGTCTCACCTTCCCCAAAATTTCCTGACCTTGTAAACGCCCTTTTCTATCATCTCCACATTGAGTCTACCGAAAAATAAAGACAAACAAAATCTAGCAACAAAAAGAAATCAGCTGGCCAATGTTGGATTCATACCTCTCTGTACATGCAGATACAGAGTCAAGCCAAGTCAAATCAACAAACATATATGAAGCCTACTATATACCAGGCATTATGCTAAGTGTGGGACACGTATATTAATACATATCTCAAGCTCAGTGCTAGGCACGTAGTAAATACTTAATAAATACTTTTCATCCATCCATTTGTATGCACATACACATTGAATCTCTTTGTTAAAGCAAGAGCCATGACAGTCAAGGGTGATAGTGATGGAAACTATAAATTTATTTGTAAAATTTTACATGGGAGTACAGTGGGAGAGCCCGAGCAGTACTGCCTCATAAAACAATGAGCAGAAGTGGAGAAGAAAACAAAATTCTGTAAATCTTGACAAGAGACTTAACTAAGCCAAATTATTACTAGTAGCAGTAGTAGTGGTAGGGTAGTGGTAGTGGTAGTAGTCACAGCAGTAGTAGTAGTAGTTAGTTGTAGTAATATAATAGATCATATTTATATGGAATTTTAAGGTTTATGAAGAATTTTAGAAATATTTCATCCTTTCAACAACGCTGGAAGAAGGATTTGTTTATATTATTATCTCCATTTTATAGTTGAGGAAACTGAGACACATAAAGGTTAAGTTCTTGTCCAGGGTCACACGGCTAGTCAGTGCCTAAGGCAAGATTTGAACTTAAGTCTTTCTGATTCTAGGCCCAGCATGCAATCCACTGCACCACCCACATGCCTATATAGAAATAAGAGATTATGTCAAGGATGTTTGGGCCTTTATAGAAGAAAATGAAAGAACAAACAGATGAAAAATGGAAAAAAAAAAAAAAAGATCTGTAGAGATTTCTGTGGCATCAGGGACTGTAGAGCTACCATCTCTGGACTCATTATTCCCAAAGTGCTACATGTGGAAGTAGGACAGGCCCTAACATAAGCCAAATTGGGTTATGAAATGGCACCAGATCAAGCACACGTAGAGGAAAGCCATAATGAAGCAAGCCTAGTTTTAAGGGCATTGAGAGATAAATTATCAAGATAATTTGAAAGAAGGGAGAATTCAAAAGACTAGAGGGAAAATATAGACCTTATTAAGCTCTCTCTCTCTTTCCCTCCCCTTCTCTCTCTCTCTCCCTCCCTCTCTCCTCCCCCTCTCTCTCTCCCTCCCCTTCTCTCTCTCTCTCCCTCCCTCTCTCTCCTCCCCCCTTCTCTCTCT
>CM053588.1:41588353-41602630 GCA_028646515.1 Pseudochirops corinnae | reverse complement strand
AATGGAGGAAGGAAGGAGGGAAGGAAGGAAGAAAGGGAGGGAGGGAGGAAGGAAGGAAGGAAAGAAGGAAGAAAGGATGAAGGGAAGGAGAGAGGGAGGAAGGAAGGAAAGAAGGAAGGAAGGAAAGAGGGAAGGAGGGAAGGAGGGAAGGAAGGAGGAAGGAAGGATGGAGGAAAGGAAGGGAGAAAGGAAGGAAGGAAAAAGGAAGGGAGGAAGGAAGGAAAGAAAGAAGGAAGGAAAGAAGGAAGGAAGGGAGGAAGAAAGATTATAAACTGTCAGAACTGGAAGGGGCTTTATAGTTTATGTAGTCCAACCCTCTTATTTTATAGATAGAGAAAATGAGTCCTGCAGAGAGAGAAGAAGCAGTTTGCTGAACATAACATAGATGTACTTCCTTGAAACTACAAGGAGATAGCTTAGCCGATCACATACAATGCATCTGAATTTTGTCTTATGTGTCGATTTGGGAGTGTACAATCTATCTTTAAGGAGTTTGTGTGTGTGGAATCTCTGAAAACCTTTCTCCTGTCAGTTTTCAGATGGAGCCCAGGTTCCTGGAATGCCTCAGGCCTATCATTAGGAAATTTAATCCCTCAATTCTTATTTCTGTGAGTGGTGAGTGGTACAGAGGAAATAGAAAAGAGGATGGGGAAGAAAGGCAGAAAAGAGAAAAAGAGAGAGAGAAATACAGCTATACATAGATAAGTCTATTTAGTAGGTGTGTATTATATATAAGTAGTGAGTGTGGCACTGGATAGGGCATTGGGACTGGGACCATGAACAACAGACAGCTGGCTTCATGGGCAAAGAGTCTATGATCAATCAGATGGTTCAGATCTCACCTCTGATATTTACCTGCTGTGTAATCCCAGGCAAGTCCCTTGACCTCTCAGAGACTCAAGGCCATGATTTATTTATTAAGTTATAGATAGGCTGCAACTGCATTGGTAGAGAGCATTCCCATTCCAGAAATTCTCCATCCTGACAAAATCCCAGGTGCTTTGTGAATAACCATATTATGTACAATTATGTGTATATATGGCAAAGCCCATTCACAAAATATAACACATCTATAGACTGGACCATGGAACTTGTCCAGGTACCAAGAAATGACTTAAAAAAAAAACACCTCCATTAAGTTCAGAAACAGAACATTTGAAAAGTGAATTAAAATAACAATGAAACTGATTTCAAATAACACTTTCAGTGACTTCTTTAATGAGTTTTTTTAATTGATAGTTAACTCCTAGGGTCATAGAAACATAGATTCCAAGCTGAAAGGGACATTAATCCAATCTCCTCATTTAACATATGAGAAAAGGCCAGAGAAATGAAGGAACTCTCTGAAGGTCACATAAATAGGAAGTAGTAGAAGCAGGATATCAACTATCATAATCCATCTTGATAAAAATTTTAAGGGAATGAGCCTGTCTTTCTTGACTATTGATCCCGATGCTCTACTTCAGGCCTTGCCATCCACCCTGAAGATGTGCCCTCCTCTATATGTCGTCAATACCTCTTAGAACATAAACCCCTGGAAAAAAAAACACTTTTAAATCTGTATTCCCAGAGCTGAGCACAGTGCTTGGGAGACAGTGAGCACTAAATAAAGGCTTTCATTCATTTAGCCCTGAATTATAGCATGCCCTCTGTGAACACGTCCAGGTGGCCAGTTTTAAGGTGGACCAGTTCCTGCCCAAGGACCTTAGCATCTTTACAGTTACACAACATCCAAAACATAAAAAGACACAAGCCATCTTCCACACTTTGATTGACGCTCTGCTGTCTTAACACACTTCAGGAAGAGGATAGTCACCCATATGGAAAGAATATAGGACTATTCATTAAGAATTAATAGAGGTACTTGGGAGTAAAGAGAGCCCTGGACCTGGAGTCAGAAGACTTCAGTTCAAATCCAGCCCAAGACACTTACTACCTGTGTGATTCTGGTACAGTCACTTAGCCTCTGCCTACCTCAGTTTCTCCTTCCATGAAATGGGGATAATAATAGCACCTATTTGCAAAGCTCTTTGCAAACCTTAAAGCACTCTATAAGTGCTAGCTGTTGTTATTTGTTTTTAAGAGTCGTATTTTTCACAGCCCAGCCTTTCCCAAACACCCCAGAGGCTAATGCCTTTCCTATTCCAATTCCCTTTAATTTCTTTTGTTTAAATTCTGTATTTCTTATTTATGTAAACATAGCTCCTTCTCCCACCGCCTCCTAGAATGTAAGCTCCAAGAGGCTGGGGGTTACTTTACCTTCATGTTTCTATCCCCAGCCCTGAGCCCGGTGCCTGGAACACAGCTGGTGGTTACTAAATGCTTACTGATTGGTTGTCTGATGTGACCGCTCACGTGTGAATCCAGTCCTTGGATGTTCCCTTTGGACTCCCACCTTCCAGAGCTGGGAGATAAAATGTGTAAAAGAAGGAGGAAATAGGCATTTATAGAATGCCTACTATGTGCTGGGTGTTTTGTTTTGTTTTTACAAATATTATCTCATTTGAGCCCTACTGAGGTAGGTGCTATTATCACCCCCACTTCACAGTTGAGTAAACTGAGGCAAACAGAGGTTAAGTGACTTGTCCAGGGTAATACAGCTAGTAAATGTCTGAGGTTAGATTTGGAGTCCAGTCTTTCTGATTGCTAGCCCAGTGCTCCATTCACTTTATAAGCACTTTGCAAACCTTAAAACAAGTGCTATGTATTATTACCATTACTTAGAGAACACTGGTGATTTATCATGAGGCAAGAGTAACTCAGCTCCCCAAAGGTCTGAGGCAATAGAGACTTTTTGCTTTGGCATTCCTGAAACAGGGAGAGGATCTAGGTGAGTAAGAGCCATAACTATGGCAGGGCACGAGGGGCTTTGGGGGCTAACAGCATTTGTAATTCCTTGGCAGGTAGAAACAAGTGAACTCAAGAAGAATGAGCTAGAGTCAGAAGCTACAGATGGTGGGTCTCTTCCCTGAACTTGCTCAGCGTGTTCCTCTTCATGCAGGGGGATGCTAGTATCCCAGGATCTCAACCCACAGGACCAGCATCCCAATGCAGGAGCCTCTATCACCCTCCCTGGGAAGGAAACAAGCATTTAGATAGTGGCAGCTAGGTGGCGCCACAGTGCAAAGAGTTCCAATCTTAGGGTCAGTCAGGAAGACTCATCTTCTAAGTTCAAATCTAGCCTCAGACACTTACTAGCTGTGTGACCCTGGGCAAGTCACTTTGCCTCAGTTTCCTCTTCTGTGAAATGAGCTGGAGAAGGAAATGACAAGCTGCTCCTGTATCTTTGCCAAGAAAACCCCTAATGGGATCACGAAGAGTTAAATATGACTGAAAACAACTGAACAACCACAACAGGTGCCAGGCCCTTTAAAGTAAGATAACTTATCTCATTTGATCATATGATCTCTCCCTCCGGAGGGTCTGGAGTTGAGGTCTGTCCTTGCATGTTGCCCTTCTGAGACAGGGATGAGATATTCCCTCAGAAATTTTGCAATTGAGGATCCAATAATCAATGATCCCTAAGAAATTTCCAAAAAAATCATCTGCACAGCAAAGTCTTTGCCTTGAAACCAGAAGGTGATTTCAAGTGAATAGAAAGCTATATTAAAGCTTCCATTTAGAACAGCATTATTTGTGGGGAAGGAGGGCAGTTCAGACATGGAATTTTTCCAGCGTAGGGAACTCTTGATGTGAAAACTTCCAGACCAATGCAGAGCAGTCCCTTACTTGTAACTTACAGAAAATCCTATCTGGGTAAATAAGGTGATTCTGGGATGGCAAAGGTTGGCAGTCCTGATCAAAGAATAAGAAAGTCAGTCATGCAAAGGGGAAGGGAGACAGACTCACAGGAAATGAAGGTACTGGAGACTGCACAGGAAGAACATCATAGATGAAACAGCCAGGTACTGAAATGATCGGGGCACTTTGGACGGCATGGGGTGGGGGAGGGCAGCGTTTTGTGAACCAAGAGGTCTTGGGAACAGTGATGAATGAAGTGAGAGTGAAAGATCTCCTCCCCCTCCACCCCTTCCAGGAACCTTGCAACAAAGGGACAATGGAAGCAGGACCCAGTGGGGGTTCCGGCCCATTCCCGGATCTCACCAGGCCAGCTGCAGGCCTTCACACCCTCTGTCAGTCCAGGAAAGAGGCCTGAATTCCTGAAGCTGAAGAAACATGACTTTCAAAAGGCAGGTCTCACTCCAAGATCATCTACCATGGTCCAATGTGCTGGGATCAAGCACAATCAGCATGGATGAAAGTCACATAGCAGAAGGGAAAAATGTTTCCACAGACACTCAAGTGTAGCATGCATTAATGCCTCTGGGTCACTTCCCCTCCCCACCACCCCCTCTAAACTTAATTTAATACAAGGGCACATCCCACTAGGTGGTGTCTCTTGGGCTAATGGAAAGCATTCTAATTATCACAGGCCCATTGATGAGGAACAAGGTGAGGACAGGAAACCTCCTAACACCTACTTCAGTAGTGCTATTGGATGTGTTTTGCTGAGACAGGGGTCATTGGAAACTGTGGGTGAAGTTCTGGGCCTCAGGGGACTGGCAGTGAAGGCAGAAACAGTCCACAGAAAATGAGTTTCAAAACATACCTTCAGCTGCACCCAGCACCTCTTCCTTTCTGGAGTAAGAACTTTCTGGAGACTACAGAGGAAAAAAAGAAGACTCCTCCTAAGGCTTTTCCAATTTTCAAACCAGACATAAGTAAAGGCCAAGCTCCTGTATCTCAGCCAAGGCCATGGGTCATCATTATTCTTGAGCTGGGGCAGCTAGGGGCACAGTAGATGTAGTTCTGGACCTGGAGTCAGGAAGACTTGAGTTCAAATCCACCTCAGACTCTTAATAGCTATATGACCTTGGGCAAGTTACTTCACCCTGTTTGCCTCAGTTTCCTCATCTATAAAATGAAATGGAGAAGGAAATGGCAAACCACTCCAGTTATCTGCTAAGAAAACCCCAAATGGGGTCAGGGAGAGTCAGACATGACTGAAAAATGACTGAACAACAACAGAACCAGATCTCAGGCAAGGGCCATCTTGTCCAAGACCCTCATTTTAGAGATGAGGAAACTGAGCCTCAGAGATGGGAAATGATTTGTCCAAGGTCACATAGCTAATAAGTACTGAGGAGGTGGGGGGAAGATTTGAATCATCTTGCTCCAGAGCCAGTGTGCATTCATTGGATGACTGTTCCCAAGATAAGAAATTCTGCATTCCCCTCTACCAGAGCTGCCCCAAAGACTATACTCTTTCTAATAGAATTTGTGTAAATTGCTAATTCCCCTCTGGAGTCTGGTTGAACCATTTCCTATGACAATGAGCTACACGCACATCAGGAAATGTGAGCCCCTATCCCCATTCCAAGAAGCCTGTTTAGACTTAACTCAAGAGATCAAAGGGGTTTCTATATTTTGGCTCTCAACTGCCTTCAGAGTCACAGAATCTCAGCATTGGAAAAGACCCAAAAGGCTATCTGGTCCAACCTGACCAGGAATGCCTTTTGGAAAATCTCAAACAAGTGGTCAACCAGATTCCAACCAAAGTGATGAGGAGGAACTCAGCACCTAGCAGGCAGTCCATTCCCCTCTTGGACAGCTTCAATTGTAATGAGGTTTGCTTTTTCCTAATATTGAACCCAAAGTCTTCTCTTTTCAACTCCCAGGCAGAAGGGGTCTAACCCCTCTTTCTTGTGACAGCCCTTGAAGTTAGTTATCATACCCACTCTCAGTCTTTTCCTCCCCAGGGCAAACATCCCTAGTTCCTTCAATCAATCCCCTCTTGGTCTTTCTTTCTCATTCACTCTCCCATACTGGACTCTTGTCAACTCTGTCACCCCCAATATGCCTCAAGGTCCCCTATATTTGTAGCTTTATGCATTTCTTTCCCTTTTCTGGTTTCTAATAACCGGGGAACAAAAGTCCTCAACTTTGCAAATTTCATCAGCTCTCCTTTACCTAGATAAGTATATGAGTATATATAGATAGATAAATAGATAGATACATAGATGAATGGATAGATGGATGGATGGATAGACAGACAGACAGACAGACAGACAGATAGATAGATGATGGATGGATGGATAGACAGACAGATAGGATAGATAGATTAGTATAGATAAATATATGGAAAAGTCAGCCTTTGGTGCAAATAGGAAGTGACTTACTGTATCTTTCTACGTCTCTGAATCCTGCCCAGCCTTCAGGACCAATCCCAAATCCTACCTCTTCTGGGAAGCCTTCCCCACCCATCTCAGCATGAGGTAGTCTTTCCCTCCTACACTCCTATATCACTTATCATTTGGGCCACTGAATTGGCACAAAACACATACTTTCCTTATCATTGTCTTGGATCTATTGTGTTTGTGAGTGAGAGTAGTATAAAATAAGGCTGGAAAGAAAGGAGGGGAACAGGCTTTCAAGAGCCTTTAATATCAGAGTAAGAAGGTTGTGTTTTATCCTACAGGCAATAGGGAATCACTCATGTTTCTTGAGCAGGGGAGTGGCACTGTCAGACCTACACTTTAAGGAGATTATTTTGATAATCAAATGCAGGATGGATTATAAAAAGGAAAGACTAGAAATAAGAAGATTCATGAAGAGACTATTAAAATCATCCACATGCAAGAAAAACTGGAAAAGATAAGGAAAGCACACTGATTCTAGAGTCAGAGGACTTGGGTTCAAATCCTACCTCTGACAATGACTATTGTGACCTGAGCAAGTCATCAATTTCCTAAGCCTCAATTTCCTCACCTGGAAAATGAAAGGTCTGAACCATATGCCCTGTTAGGTCACTTCTAGCTCTTGATCTATGAGGTGATGAGGCTCTGATGTAGGGTGGTAGTTGTATTTGATGAGGCATATTTTCAGAAATAAGGAGATAGTACTCCCATAGCACCCTGCCCATATTTGATATATCATGCTCAGGTCTGAACACCACATATTAGGAATGACGATAAAAAGCTGTAGACCATCCAGAAGAAAGGGGCAAGGTGAAGGATTTCACTCAAGATGAAGAACCTTGAATTCTACCAAACCAGGAATCGGATGGAAGAACTGGGGGTGCTTTGCCTAGGAAGAGGAAATTAGGTAAGAGGGAAGAGTATGATTGTCTTCAAACAACTGAAAGGCTGTCTGTCCTCTGGAAGAGGAGATCGGACTTTTTGGGCTTGGTTCCAAAGCACAAAAGATGGCAGCATGGGACAGTGAAAAGAGAATTGGATTAGCTTCAGAGGCCCTGGGATCAAATTATGCTCCATCACTCAACTCTGGAGCCACTTTGGGCAAGTTACTTCAAATCTCTGCGCCTCAGCTCCCTTACCTATAAGAGGAAGGGGGTTGGACTAGATAATTCTAAAGTCCCTTCTAACTCCAAATATATGATCATTCATTCAAATTTGGAGCAGAGGGTCAAAGTTCTATGTCCTTGGGTCTGCCTCCTTACAGGTATTTAAAGCAAAGGCCAGGGGATTTTTTGCTTCTTGTCAGCTAGATTGTAGAGGGATTCTTATTAATGTATGCATTGGGATAAAAGGCCTCTTAGGTTTCTCTCTACTTTGCTGAGGTTCTGTGATTCCATACAAGTGAAAATAAAGGGATGAATGGGAGAATTTAAAAGACTTGGCAATGGAGTGGATATGGGGAAAAGAATCTGTTAGAAAAGTCCTGTGTAGAAATCCCCAAGGCTGCTAAAGAAAGAAGGAAGGAAGGAAGAAAAAAAGAAAGGAAGGAAATAAGGAAGGAAGGAAAGAAGGAAAGAAATAAAGAAAGCCCATGGGGTTTGGGAGAGAGCCACAACAATCATCCAAGCTAATATTCAATGAACATTTAAAGGTCCTCTGGGCAGATACCAAGAAAAAGACATTGTCCAGATGCAGTCTAGACATGTTCTGGGGCATTGAAGGAATCTCCCCTGAAAATCCCCAGGGTTCTGCTCAATTACCCTTTCTAAGAGATGTCACCTCACACCTGCAGACAGACAATACTCCTAGCTGACAAAAGTGAAGTCCTTCCTTAAAAGGTTCTGACCAGTGTGCATTTGCTGTAACCAAAGAAGGGGGAAAAACAACAAAAACTGAGGTTATCACACTAACCCTCTATCTCTCCGTCTCTGTCTCTCTCTTCTCTTCCTCTTTCTGTCTCTATCCCTCTCTCCTTCTCTCCCAGAGTAGGTCTCTGTCTCTGTCTCTCTCTCTGACTCTCTGTATGTCTCTGTCTCTCTGTTTCTCTCTCTCTCTCTCTCTCTCTCTCTCTCTCTCACTCTCCTCTTTTTCTAAATCGTGAGCTGATCCATAGGAGCCCAGACCACTTACTTCATCAGCCTCGACTTTTGTCTTGGCTGTCCCTGGACCTGACATTTTCATGATGGTTTCAATTTTCTGCTACTCGCTTTTCTGTTTTATAGCTGGTAGTATTAAAAACTGGAGCATATCACTTTGTTCTCTTTTGTATAAAACCTCCTCTCTCCTCTCTCTCTCTCTCTCTCTCTCTCTCTCTCTCTCTCTCTCTCTCTCTCTCTCCCTCTCTCTCTCCCTCTCCCTCACCCTCTCTCCCTCTCTCTCCCTCTCTCTTTCTCTTTCCCTTTTTTTCTTGGTCTGAGCCTGATGATTTGGCAGTAATAACACTCTGTTTGTACTTGCCATAAATGTCAAGCCCAAATAATATACTACAATCACATTTTATCCTGCAATGAAGGGATTTATTCACAGCTCTAAATGCAGCGTTAAAAGGTTTCCCAAATGACAATACTCCTTGGAGTCCCTCTGACAGATTCCTGGATTCCTCAGGGAATGGACAGGTGGGAAGAAGGGGAGGAGCCTTCAGCCAGAAAATGGAATATGCCAGTTTCCAATGCTCAATATCCAAGTGCATTCTGGCCAGCCTTCGTGCTGGGAGGGTTAAGGGAGGTACCAACTCAATGAAGCAGAATACCCAAGTCCTCCTTACTGATATCTAATGAAGAGCAAAGGGCAGAAAAAGATTAAACTCCTGCACAAGGGAAGATGTCTGGCCAACAGAATGCATTCTCTATTTGTTAAATCGTAGATGGGGCTGTGTTAAAGAGAACGAAATGAGATGGCAAATCATTTATTAAATGCCCATGGAATGCAAAGTACAGAGGAATACAAAGAAAAAAGCCAGACACTCCTGATCTCAAAAAGATGACATTCAAATCAGGGTAGGGGTGGCAAGGAAGATAGAAAGGCCTGGTAGCCCTGAACCTGCTGTGTTTGAGAACAGAACTGGACAGCACGCTCTCTGCCAGAGTCACCCAAAAGCCATGATAGAGATTCCTTGTACCTAGGACAAATACCTATTGAGCCCAGGGCAAATGATATCAAGAACCGGCAGTCGGGAATGTTTCTCCTTGTGAGCGGAAATAGGATATGTAGGGGCAGAGCCTCACACAGACTGTCATCTGGCAGCTTCCTATTTTAACTAATTATTCTTGCTAAGCAGATGCTAGGCTCTGGTGAAGTGCTTTTTAGCGCACACTCTAAAATTGGTATCTGAGAGCAAAGTCCCAGTAGCCTCACCCTAGTTCTAGCTCTGAGTAGGCCTACCAATGCAATCCATACCTTGGCCGAGTCAGAAGCATGGAGAAATTTCTGCTCAAAGTTCTTCCATGACTATGTCCAGCTCCAGAATGTCCAGTCTCAAGCCAAGATTAGAAACTCCAGAAGCCAAATCTAAGCCATTCTTCAGCAGCTAGAATCTATGACTGTGAAGAATTTAATGTCATCATCTGAATGCTTTCTTTGAGAAAATGTTCACCATGGAGGTGCCCTTATCTTGACTGAGTCTCAGGATTTGCATTACACAACTCCATAGGATTCCTGAGCTCTGAGACCTGAGTACAGAACTACATCTCCCTCCAACATGGCAGGTCCGAAGATTCCAAACTATGGCTTTCACTTCAAAGGAATGGCAAGGCTGCTGCAGGGCCAATTAGAGTCTCATCAATACCAGTGCCAGGAGGTAGGCATGATGCTTGAGAGGGAGCAGATGTGCACCTCAGGAGGCAGGATTTGAATCTCTCAAAGATCTCCAGCTACTTACCTTGTCATGCCAAGGGCAAGCGAAAAAGACTCATCTCCTCAACTCAACAGGGCAGAGAACCAATCCTGGGAAGAACCCACATATACCACCTTTGTCTTCTTCCAATGTCAAGTGCGGTCTTATCACAGCAGACACATCACATAGACAGCTCTCCTTTCCTTTATAAGTACTAGACCCAGCTACAAGGCATATTCTAATCTTACCAAAGGAAAAGCTGGGTAGAGACACAAGCAAGAGAGTATGGGATGCCCTCAAGATTGAACCCAGACTGTGTAAACCTAAAGTTAGTTTTCAATGTCTTGAGTAACTAATCATCACCATCACCACCACCCAGCATCATCATCATTAATTATATTACATTTGAATAGTGGCTCAGATCCAGATATTCTGACTCCAAATCCCATTCTCTTTCCATTGTAACAATTGTCTCTCCTCCTGGGTGTGTGTGTTTACATTATAATAATTATTCAACAAAGACTTGGAAATCATACATGTGCCTTAAAATAGGGAATGGATGAACAACTTGTGGGATAGCGATATTATTGAAGTTACTATGTGTTAAGGAACAATCAAATGAAGAACTCAGAGAAGCTTGAGAACCTATATAAACTGATACAAAGTAAATAGTATGATATACTTTGTAATTTACACTATAATATTTCTTTAACAAAGATTTGGAAACAATATATGTGCCTGATGAATAAACTTACTGTGGGATAGGGATGTCATGGAGACGACTATGTCTTCAGGAACAATCAAATTAAGAATTCAGAGAAACTTGAGAAAACTTAGATGAACAGATGCAGAGCAAAACAAGCAGAACCAGGAGAACAATATATATAATGAGGGCAACAATGCAAATGGAGGCAACATTAAAGGGCACCCAAACTCAGGTAAAAGAAAATGAAGCAATGCTGGTACACTGCTCATTAAAGGTGCTAACAAATATTAAGCTATGAAAGTGGACAAAATGATATGTATTCATAGATTTAGAGCCTGAAGAGACTTTAGAAGTCACCTATTCCAATTTACAGATAAGAAAACCAAGACCCAAAGAGGGGAATAAACTTGTTCTAGGTTATGCAGGTAGGAAGTGACAGAGCCAGGATCTGAACCCAGTTCCCGTGACTCTGGAGCCAGGGTTCTTTCTACTCTGCTACCATACATATAGTTGATACCCAATAATGCTTTTTGGATCAAATTTGTTGAATGGGAGGGTGAGACCACACCTTATACTTATCTTGATCCCCTTACTGCTAATACCTTCCCCTCCCAACTATTTTGTACTTAACTACTTTGTATTTTATATTGATTTTCTTTCTATTCAGTATCTAATTATAAACATACTTACTGTCTCTCCCTTTGTTGTTCAGTTTCATGTTGTTTCAGTCACGTACAACTTTTTTGTGACCTCCTTTGGAATTTTCTTGGCAGAGATACTAGAGTGGTTGGCCATTTCCTTCTCCAACTCATTTTACAGATGAGGAAACTGAGGCAAACAGGACCAAGTGACTTGTCATACAGCTAGTAAGTGTCTGAGGTTGGATTTGAACTCAGGAAGATCAATTTTCCTGACTCCAGAATGTAAACTCCTTGAAAGCAAGAACTATTTAATTCTTTATGTATTGAATCCCCAGGGCATAGTATAGGGCCTGCCTGGCTATAGTAGGTACTTAATAAATGCTTCTTGATTAATTGGTTGGTTATATCCCTTGACAATGCATGGCATAATGCTGAGCACACAGTAGGAGACCAAGTTAACAGTCTCACAGAATCACAGCTTCACTGGCATTAAGTATCCTTAGATCATTCAGCCTGTTGGCCAAAAAAAGTGCCTGGGGACCATCTCATCTTATTCAGGAAGATACCAAAATGCCTTTTGTGGCCACTGTAGAAAGACAATGGATCCCTAACTATTATTGCAGTCCTGTGCCAAGAAGCATGAAATATGCCTTCAAACACTTCCCCCTTCCACTGCACACTGGGAGGGAGTAGTTGGGGAGGTCACCTCCTGGGGTGGTGTACGGCAGGTTGGGAAGGAATCCCCCTAGACTTCCAAGAGCAGGAAAGAGGAAACATTAGGCTCTTATCTCGTACCTTCCTATTTTAACTAATTATTTTTTGTGGCTAGATACTAAGCTGAGCTATTTCTATACTGCTGAAGGACAGAAGACATAAGCACCCTAAAAGTGTCAGTACCCTGGGGCAAAATCACTCTATCCTGATAACAACTCTGGGAAACTGAGGCCTGATAAAAACAGGACTATTGTGCAGTGAGGGAACATCTACAAATGTGAGGGCTAAGCTAGCTAACATGTACATCCCCACACCAACTTTGAGGCTGACTGAGCTGGGATAGGACAGAGGATACTGATAACCTAATGGTCTTCCCTCTCAGAGACCCCAGAAGGGAACCCTGAGATCAGGATCATGTATTAGAGTCCAGCTAAAGCCAGTCACTAAAAGCTGGAGGATACTCTACTAATGCTCTGTGATTCTACTTCGAGGCTGCTTTTTGGAGTTTCCATTTTGCTGACTTTAGAGAAAAGAATGGCATATAAATAAACGTAAAGTACATTGGTGATGATGTTAAATGATGCTTCGTCTAATTATCACTATTCCGTGGTATCATTAACATGCACACGAAGAGAATGGTAATGGCTTTTAAGTTTATACCACTGCCAGGATTTGCTGTCTAAAGCCACAGCATGAGGACACAATATTCCCAGGAACAGAACTGCCAGAAAATAAGTGATGGGATGACACAATAGGTCAGAATGAGGAATGATTCACCTTTGGTGCTTTACAAATGGCATGGAGATGCTGAGCAATGTGGGATGGTCATGTGGTCAGACATCAGGGAATCAGCATGATCAAAGAATGAGGTTCTGGGTAACTGAATTGTTCTGGTTAAGTGAGGGTGAACAAGGAAAACTTTTGCTGTTGTTGTTATAATACATGTTGAAAACCTTTCTATGAGATCTAGAAAAGGAGGGCACTTCTAAAGGGAAGAGTCATTGGAAGAAAGGGTCATCAAATCATATGATCATAAAATCCCAGATTTGGAGTTGGATGGAACCTTATCTGGTCCAACCCTCAAATTTATACATGAGAAAGTGGGCTAGAGAGGACAAGTGATTTATCTAAGGTCACATGAGTTGGAAGTGGTAGAGCTGAGATTTGAACCCAAGTCCTCTGAGTTCGAATTCTGTAATCTTTCCACTGTTATACCACAATTATTCCCCTGGGCACAGAAAGAATACTCAGTTTGTAATGAGAAGGCCTGGATTTATATTCTAATTCCTCTACTTATTCTTGGTATGACCTTGAGTAATAACTTCCTTTCTTAGGGTCTCTGAAAAACGGGAGAGTTGAACCAATACTCTCCAGCTTGAACAATCTGTGATTTTATGACTCTCTTCTCCCTACTTCCTACATGTCTTATTTTTCAGAAAACAGAAGAAAGGTCATAATAAGGACTAGGAAATGATGTCGTAGTCAAATTCTAAAGTACTTCTCACAATTTTTAGCAGATTATACTTAATTTGTGAGTCATTCTTTTCACTAAGGAATATTACTCACATAAGTATTGAAGTGGGGTAATTGAACACTTAGAGATTGTCATCTAAAGCTTGTAGCTTTGGAGGATAAAAGGAAAAGAGGTGTCTATGACCTTTAACAGGCTAGCCCCCTAAGAGAGGTGACCTTTCCCACATGGGAGGTCATCTCTCTGATACTTTGATTGCTTCTTCCTGTTACCATTTAAATCATATTTCATTTACCCTGGCCAAGCACTGTTTGCCAAATGCATTTATTTTTTGCAGCACAAGTAGTGTGTGTCTGTGGGGGGAGGGGGGAGGGGGATTGCAAAACTCTTGGAAAGACAAGTAGAATGTATTTAGAACAGAGACAGCCCACCCAGTCATCCACCAGGAAACCAGAGCCTAGCGTATATTATCTGTCTATCTATCTATCTATTTACCCATCTATCTATCCATCCATACATCCATCCATCCATCCATCCATCCATCCATCCATCCATCCATCTATCCATCCATCCATCCATCCATCCATCCATCCATCCATCCATGTATCCATCCATCTATCCATCTATCCATCCATCCATCCATCCATCCATCCATCCATCCATCTATCCATCTATCTATCCATCCATACATCCATCCATCCATCCATCCATCCATC
>CM053588.1:41570278-41587853 GCA_028646515.1 Pseudochirops corinnae | reverse complement strand
TCCATCCATCCATCCATCTATCTATCCATCCATCCATCCATCCATCCATCCATCCATCCATCCATCTATCTATCCATCCATCTATCTATCTATCTGTCTATCTATCTATCTATCTATCTATCTATCTATCTATATCTACCCATTTATCCATCTTAAGCCATCCTATCTTTCAGTGTCTGTCTCTATCTCTATTCCTATCTACCTGTCTGTCTATCCATCTCCAGGCATCTAGACATCTCCCAAGCTGCTTTCCTCTTTCTCTCCACATACAACAAGAACCCTACAGGAAGATATCTAGGCACCATGTTCCCTCTCCCTGGGGGGTCCTAGATCCTAGATTTTTAGATGCCAAGTAACTGGTCTCCACAACACTGCAGCAGAACCGTTCTTTCCTGTGGAGGAATAGGGAATTGCCGATGCTTTTTATACATTTGCTTAGATATAAGACACTAGGGGGGAGCTTTTCCCAGCCTCTCTTTAATAGCACCTGGAACTGTCTTAGGCCCTGGCCTCCTGAAATGGTTATGTGAGTTAGAGGGAATACTCTTCAGGACTGCCATCCTCCATATGACTTGGGCTTATTAGGGACATATCTTGGCTTCTTGTGATACCTCTTGGCTATCCCAGGTGCATTCCTACCCTGCTGCCTACAAACAGCTTTCCTAGTTCTAACAGGCAGGAAGTAAACTAGAGGAGTTATCATTCTTATTCAGTGTGAAGGAAATGTCTCTAAGAGAAAAAAAAAAAACCACCTTTCCCCAAAAGACAAGGAGCCAAGAATTGGTAGAAAGAATCTGAGAACACAGACCTGTGCCCACACCAAGTGGGCTCCCTTACCTCTTAAGGTCACTTCAAAAGCATCTAACCTGTAGCCTGAAGAAGGAAGGCACAATGGAATCTTCTAAGAACAGTCTCCAAGTATAAAAGGCTCCTATCTAGAGAATGAGTTCTGACAGTTTGTCTTCTACTCAGTGTAAAGAAGGAGGGAAGGAAGGGGGGAAGGTAGGAAGGCAGGGAGGAATGGAAGAAGGAAGGAAAAGAGAGAGAAAGGAAACTGTAACAAATAAAATTGAGGGTAGAGATGAGATAGAACGTCCCCACCACGGTGACACCAAAATCCTAAGAACACAGTGTAGGAGGGACAAAAATATCTGTGCAATGTCTCTCCGAGCATCTTTCAAAAAGTCCACTCAGAATCAAGACCCACAGAGCTTTCCCCACTTTTCTGTGGGTAACAGCCACCCCCTCTTCATCTCTCACACAGAACTTTGTTTTGCCTCTCTCTGATGCACTTCCATTCAATTCAATGAGCATTTAAGTGCTTTCTGGGTTCTAGATGCTGGATTAGGGGCTTAACAGAGAGAAACAGAAGGAAAAGTTCTTGTCCTCAAGGAGCTTAAATTCTACATATGATGTAATGTTGTGTAGCACAGGAATCTGGTTTTCTTTTTTGAAATTCCCCTTCTAGACTGTGAGCTCCATGAGGAGAGGAATCATGTCTTAGCAGCCTTTGTAGTTTTCCATCACCAAGTAAGGGCTCTGTACCCAGTAGGCCCCTAATGAATATCTGGGAATGAAAGAAGATGAGAAGGTCCATAGATTTGGAGCTGGAAGGCACATTCGAGGCCATTAAGCTGAACTCCTTTATGTTACCAATGATGGAGGACAGGTTCAGCAACTCAGCCAAGATTACCCAGGTAATAAAGGCCAGAACCAGGAGAGGAGTCAAGGTCCAATGACTCCCAATCTAGTGCTTTTCCTACTGTTCTATGAAACCATCCAGGAGGTCAGACCGAAGGAGCAAAATGACCAAGTGTAAAGTGGGAGAGTTAAGATTCATACTGGGAGTGGCAGATACCAACCCACTGATACATACTCCTTGGACTGTGTCAGCATGGCCCAGGGCATCTTCCTAAGACAAATCTTCTAGAACTAGAATTGATAAAGAAGCTAATGATTAAGGTTCAAGGGTGGATGGACTTGTCAACACCAAAACGACAAAGGATGGGAAAGCAAAGAGAAGGTAACAACAGAAGAAAAAGAGAGGAAGAAGAGAAGAGGGAAGAAGAACAAAGAAAAGGAAGGGAAAGGGAGAAGTTAAGCATGTGGGAGCAAAGGAAATGAAGGGAAAAGAATAGAGAAATGAAAAGGGAAAATGACAGGGGAAAAGAAAGAGAAAAAGAGGAAAAGAAGGGAAAAGGCCGATTGGTCCAGAACAGGATAGATCCATGATCTCAGCTGGTTTTAGTTGCAGCCCCACTGAAGCCAAAGGGACAGATAAGAGTCCTCAGGCTCCAGGCCCCTAGCCTGTGAGATGATGTTTATAACTGATCTTTTCTGCTAACCCACACCACATGGCCATCTTTTGCCCAGAGAAGCAAGAAAATACAAAACCAGCCCCTGGAACCAGTAACCAGCCTCCCCAAAACCAGCCCCCCAGTGCCTGACATAAAGCCCCTCACAGCTAAGAGCCACTGAGCCTTAGTGTTTTATTTCACAATTGTGTACCTACCACTTAACGCTGAAAGATATTACTTATAAAAGATGATTCCTGAAAGGAAAGTTTGGGGTTTTATTACACCTCTGGGCTAGATTGGCCGATCTTTGAAGAAATAAGGTTGTACCCTTTTCATTTCATATCCACAGGACAATATTTTAGCCATATGTGGGGTCAAGAAGAAAAGAGCCTGAGGACCCATATCATGTGATACATTACTTTTGAACCCGCACCCGCATGGAGAGCTCAGAGGGCAATTGTTTCAGGACTTAATAGTAGAAGGGATATCGGGCACCTGATTGATGGTCCCTGGCAAGATGGGAAAACGCCACTAGAAGGACGAGACAGAAGGGACTGAAAAAGCAACTGGGGCTAGGAAATATGCTCCTGTTTGCCAAGGTCGGGTGCTTTCTGGTTTCTAGGCTCTAAAGTTGGCCAGTCTCTGGTGCACCTGGGAAAAAAGCCCAACTTTCTTCCAGAAAATCTATCTTTAGGTGTATGTGGACAGAATAGGCATTTATAGAGGAACTCTGGGAGAAATCCTTCCTCCATGGAGGTCATTTCAGAGGATCTCAAGCTAGAAGAGCCTTGAGCATTTACTTACTCCAGATCCTTTCTTTTACAGAAGAGGAAACCAAAGCTCCATGAGATTAAATGACTTGCCCACTAAAGACAGCAGAGCAACCCTACCAGTCTGCTTGGACTAATTTTTTTAAAGAGAAGGGAGCTCCAGAGGTCACCAAATTCATTCTTCTGCTCAAAGATTCACCTTCTTCTGAGCAATCCTGACTCCAGCAGCCCCATCAGAGAGTGAGCGCTTCTACAAAGATCCAGGAGACCTGGATTTGAGGCCTGACTCTTTCTTTGACCAGATGTGTGGTCTTGGGTAGGTTACTGAATAGTGTCTCCTGCTCCTTAACAACCCTGAAGAACCACAATGAGATCACCATCATGAAAATGCTTTGCACACATGTAAGTGACACATTTGATAGAGAGATGGCCTTAGAATTGAATTCGAACCCTATCTCAGACACTCCCTAGCTCTGCAAAGGATTAACTTTTCTCAGGCTCAATTTCCTCATCTCTGTGAGGATAGAATGAGATAATACGTGTAAAGTGCTTTGCAGACCTTAAAGTGATATATAAATACTACTTCATCATCAGTATGACAAGGCGGTTGTTATAAACCTTGATTTTTCTCCTCCAGGCTTCTCAACCTTCCTGGTGAATAAAAATAAGCCTGACCATGACTGGTCCTACAGATCCCCAGCTGCTGGACTGTTAAACTCTGTGGCTGGGGCCAGGTAGGATTCTGGGCCGTCTCCACTCAGAAAGGGCTGGGCGGCCAAGGACACTAGCACCTGCAGTCCCCCCACACACACACTTTGTCTATAATCCATCAGAGGGATGCACAGTTTTGTGAACAGCCAGCCTTTCTGAATTTTAACTCTGCCCACTCCCCCCATAGATTATGGAGCCCACATATTTCAAAACTACATCTACAGAGCAGGGAGAGAGAGAGAGAGAGAGAGAGACAGAGACAGAGACAGAGACAGAGACAGAGAGGGAGGGAGAGAGAGAGGGAGAGAGGGAGGGAGGAAGGGAAGGAGGGAAGGAGGAAGAGAGAGAGAGAGAGAGAGAGAGAGAGTTACAATTTAGAATTCTGCAGAGACAGCTCTGGACCCTGGCCAAACGACTGAACAGAGGCTGTCGAGAGATAATGCATGCAAATGATGTTTATGACAGGGAGAACAATCACACAGTGCTAGGTATGCCGTGATGGCCCCATCTCTCTGGGAAATGCCGGCCCGGATGGGGCACTAATGCCAGCTGAGGTTCCTTTCGTCCTCATTTGCAGGGAAATGTCTCTGAGCTGGGTGACAGCTCAATTCATAGGGAGAAATGGATTCTCTTAATGAGAGAGCGTGGGTTCTCCTTCGTTACCAAAAACAATCCCCGCTTGGCTTTGTGTGGTTTGTTACCGAGTTTGAAAGAGGCTGGAAATATTTTCATTTTATTGGACATCAGTGACAGCTGCTCTCCACCTTCTGGATAGTGGCCCATCCGCATTCCCCAGACACAGTCTGGTTTTGGTATTTCGAAGAAAGCTCAGAGGGATGGTGGCTTTTTCCTCTCTCTGGATCTTGTGGCTGTTGGTAGAGATGGGGTAGGGGATGCAGACTTTTCTTTTAGGATCACCACCACCCATCCCTGTCCCTATCCAGGTGCTTGAGGTCCTCTCCAGTCCTGTGGAGGGGGGCATTTCATTTCCAATCCCATGGTGGGAATTATGTAACCTAGGGACTGACTGCCTTTAAGGAGTCTGATTTCTGGTCCATCGCTGCCAGAGGTGGCTTTTTGGAGCATGTCTAGAGATGGACAACTAGTATGTGAAAGTCTTTGAATACATAGGAGGAGCAGTTTAAAGAAGTAGTGATGTTTAGCCTGAGAAAGAAAAGACTTAGCTGGGGCAAGATGAGGAATAACAAATGAGATCCTATAGAGGTGAAAGGGGTTGAATCTTCCAATTGAGAGGAAACTACATGGTGCATTGGGTAGGGCACTGGACCTGAAATTAGGAAGATGAGACTTCAAATCCAGTTCACGGACCACCTAGCTGCGGAGTCCTAAGTAAGACATTTTACTTGTCTGCCCAGAAATCAGGATAATAATAGCACCTCTTTCCCAGGCTGTTGTGAGGATAACATGAGATACCATTTGTAAAGCACTTTGCAAACTTAAATGCCCAATATAAATGCTAATATTGAAGTTTAGGAAACTGGAGGCCAGGGGACAGGCCTGAGATCCCACAAGTAGTAAGTTTCAGAGAGAGTTGAATCCAGAGCCAGAGCTCTTTCCAACATGACATTCTACCTAAATTCAGGATTATTCTAGGCATGGGGTTTCAGCTTCTTCTACTTGGCTGCAGAAAGTAGAACCAAGATGAATGGTTGGAAATAACAAAAAGCCAAAGTGAGATATTAGGTCAAGGGGGAAAAAACTCAAGAGCTTTCTAACGACGAGAATTGTCCCAAGGTGGGAACGAGCTGCGTTGGGAGGTCAGGGGTTTCCCCTCCACAGAGGCTAAATATCTACATGTTGTGGATGCTGTAGAGGACTCATTTTTGCAGAGATATATTGGACTAGTTGGCCATTGAGTTTCATTCCTATACGAAAATTCTGTGATTCCATGGTCTGCTTGGTCTCCTGGTAGCTTGCGATTAAACAGCCACGCTTAACTACTCTTGATATTCAAACCCCTCTGAGTGAGTAGGCCTCAAATGGCAGCTCATCAGCTGCTCATGGAAGAAGAAATCTATCCAAGCAAGGAAGGCTTCCTTAAGTCTCCTCCTTATATTGGAAATAAATATGTTGTCTCCCTCTATTGGAATGTGAGCTCCTTGAGAGAAGGGACTTTCTTCACTTTTCAGTTTTCGTACTCATAGTTAGCCAGACGTGGGGAACTTGGGGCCTTGAGGCCACATGTGACCCTCTAGGTCCTCAAGTATGGCCCTTTGAGTTGGATTCAAAAGGCCACACTTGAGGACCTAGAAGGGCATATGTAGTCTTGAGGCCACAGGTTCCCCACCCCTGGTTTAGTCCATAAATCCTTAATGCTTCTTCATTCACTCATCCATCCATCCATCTATCCATCCATTCAGCATACTGATATGTACCCTCTTTGTAGAGGGAGCCATCTTTCCTACATATAAGGGTGGTCCTACTGCATCCTACTTCTTAATAGAATGTAAAAAGTTCAAAGCAAGGTCTTCAGCTCCTTTGGCGGATCTTCTACAGAGGATTTGGAAGAAGACATGGATCAGAATAACCCTGAATAACAAGGTATGTAAGAGTTGGGATCTAAACCACTGGGGAGAATATCCTTAAAACTTCTCTTCCCTGGGCAACCTTTCCAGATTAAAAAAAAAGGACATTATATTATACTAGAATAGGAGAGAAAGACTGAGTCAGAAGACCCAGATTCTAGTCCTGGCTCTTTGATTTACTGGCTATATAAATTTGGACAAGTCAATGACTTCTTGGTGTCTCCCATTCTTTGTTCAAATAAGGCAAAGGATGACCTCTGCTCTCCTCACAGGGATGCCAGATGTGAAAATGCTTTGAGAAAGATAAAATTTTACAAAATACAAGAGGAGGGGGTTAGATTAGAAGCCCTGCCCATATCTGGTTATTCCTTTGGTTCAGCATCCCTTTTGTACCATTGGACACTGTTCATATTATGTTAATTCAACTTAATTCCATTCAACAAATACTTGTTAAACTCTACAAGGTGTACTTTATGATAGATGCTGAGGGAGGGTTGGTTATGAAGACCATAATGAAATAGCCCTGTC
This sequence comes from Pseudochirops corinnae, assembly GCA_028646515.1. Taxonomy (NCBI): domain Eukaryota; kingdom Metazoa; phylum Chordata; class Mammalia; order Diprotodontia; family Pseudocheiridae; genus Pseudochirops; species Pseudochirops corinnae. The sequence goes on along the minus strand of CM053588.1, from coordinate 41,581,001 downwards.
TTCAAAGAGCGTACGTTCATTCCAATTTACTTCATTTCACTTAATTCATCAAGAATATTTTAAAAGTACTGTACCTAATACAATCAAGAAGCTGCTAGGTGCAAGGGATAGATATGAGAACAAAAATGACTAGAGTCATTGATTTCAAGGATCTTCTATTCCATTCTACCAAAATTACTTGGGAATTCATTCATACAGCCACTTTGTACAAGGATAATTCAGATGCTAGGGCAAGCACAGAGTCTCTAACCAACCCCTACACACAGACATACACAGACACAGACACAGACACAGACACAGACACACACACACACACACACACACACACCTCTAATTCAGGGGTAGAAACAACACTTCTATCTTTCCTTCTCAACTTCCATAGCTCACGTTCCCTTCCCCCAAATGAAATCTCCCCACAAAAAGTCAGTCTGGCACAAAGTCACTGTTTGGCTGGACAAGCCTCAGCAGAAGGCAGAACACAAAAGACAGGGTTTATGTGTCCCACCAGAGGGAGAAAAGCTTTGAATGGCTGGGTCAGTTAATGGCCCTCCATGAGTTTAGTCATTTTCTGCTCCCTAACTAATGACAATCTGCATTTAAAAAGATAACCTAGAGAGGCAATTTCATCAAGTAATCAATGCCAATCATTTATTTATTGTTTCATCCATGTTCTCCATCATTCAGTCAAAGGCAGTCTGGTTAGCAGCAGGTCACCAACCTGCCACCTATCTTCTTCCATGCTCAAGTGAACTTCCATCATGGTCTCCTTAGAGAGACAGCTAGAAACTCAGTGAGACAGCCAGGAGATCTCAGTTTTCCCAACTGTAAAATGGGGATAATAACAGTACCTGTCTTACAGGGTTGCTGTCAGGATCAAATACAATTATATTAGTAAAATGCTTAGCATGGTGCCTGACGGGTAGCAAGCATTACAGACATACTCATTCCCTTCTTCCCCTTTCTTCTTCCTTTCCTTGAGGATTTCTTTTACCATGCCAAGCCCATGGGTGGACCCCATTCTGATTCCTCACCCCATACATAGAATGAATTCCCACTGCATACCCACAAGTGAGAAGTTTTGTCTTCCTTCGAGGCTCCCCTTAGGTGTAATCTTCCCCAATTCCTACACTACCCCCACCTGCAAGGTTAGTCTCTCTTCTCAAATTACTTTGTCTGCACTTCTTTGCCTCCATCACCTCCTACCTTGTGTTATACTCATCTGTGCATCCAATGTATCCCTTCTTTAGGATGTAAGCTCCTTGAGGACAGGGGTATGTGCAGTTCCCACTACAGGAACTTAAGTAGTTGAAGGCATGATCTAATCAAAGCAGGCATTCTCTCCAGTGTTGACAAGTCATCACAACCCTAATCCATACCTTTTTCATCTTAGATGGGGGAAAATTACATCTTTATACTAGTAAAACTGGCTTCCTTTGTAAATCTATTTGTTTTATTTTATGCATTTAAAAACCTTATTATGGAAAGGGTCTATAGTTTTCACCAGAACGCCAAATGACTCCAATGAAACCAACAAAGGCAAAGAATACTGCCCCAGAGAGGGGCTCCAATATAGAAGAAATAGCCATTGAGACATCCAAAAGCTTAAAAGAGACAGAATCTAAGATGGGAGGTGGTAGTAAAACCCACAGTCAATATCTTAATGCACAGTTCTTAGCTCAGTGCCTGGTACACAGAAGGCACTTAAAATGCTTTAGTTGATTAATTGATGAGGATGGACTACAGGTCCTAACTCAAGGTTGCAAACTGGACCTCACATATTACTGAGACTTGGCTGGATGAATCCCATTACTGGGTTGTGGCTCTGGTTATACCTTACACAAAAGAAACATGATAGGTAAAGGAGCAGCAGGATGTGTATTAAGGAAGTATCCTCATTTGAAGCAACTCAGGAACTAGAGGGTGAGGGCATATTTGATTGAAAATCAGTGGAAGGAGAAATAGAAGTGAATTTGTCATTGGCGTCTACTACAGACCACCTGGACAGAAAGAGGGAACCAATTAGGAGCTTGGGAAACAGATCATCAGACTGGCACAGAGGCATTACCAAGTAGTGACAGAGGATTAATTATCCATACAGCTGTTAGAGTGTTCTCTGCCATAAAGCAGAGCATTTAATGACTTCTTGACTTGCCTTAAAAAATTCCATCCTTTGAAAGGTGAAAGAAACAAGGGGGAATTCTATTCTAGATCTGATTCTCACCAGCTAGAAAGACTTGGTTGAAAGGGATGGAAAACTTGTGGGGAAGAGACCACTCCATCCTAGAATTTGGCATAAAGGAAAGTACAGCCTAGTTATAACACACATCTTATAGTTTAGGAGTAGTTAGACTGAAATTCTGTAGAGCAAGTCAATTGAGGAACTCTCAGAAATGAAATTCTGAAGACACAAATGAAAATAATGATTGCCAGGGGGGAAAATAAGTTATCTAAAAAGACCAGGGTGTATGCACCAAGATCTTACTCACCAACCAAATTAGGTTTTTTAAAAGATATGTGCATAAAATAGAAGCAAGGGCAGGAAACAGAAGATGAATTTAAAAGGGTGGAATTGTTATGGAAAGAATGATGTTTGAGATGCTAAAGTTAAAAATGACAGGAGGTTGGTGAGGAAAGCTAGGAACAACCAAAACAGGCTGTTTTGGGTTACTATTGTTCATTTTTAGCTATAGTGTGGGGCAGAGGAGGATCATAGAAGGGCTAGGACATTGCTTGTGGAAGGAGGTGATAACTGGTATTGGAAAGATGATAAATTCTTAATTTTTAACTTGTTTCTCTTTTCTCTGCTAAGGAAAATGACTTTTGGACTAGAAAGAAAACAACAAAAATGGATGATAGAGAGGTAATAAAGAAGACGAGTAATTTGATCATGACATAGCACTTAACTGCCCTAGATGAATTGCAGGCACCTGACCAAAATGAATTACATCCTTGGGTATTGAAAGAATTGTTCAATGTGACTACTGGGCAAGTCAGTGATATTTGATAGATCATGGGAAACCAGAGAATTCTGGAGAAGGTTATACATCCCCAATTAAAAAACAGAAGAAGAAAAGGAATACAAACTACAGGTCAGTGATCCTGACTTTGATTCCTGGGAAAATTCTAGAATCTACCACCAAAGAGGTAGTTGGCGACCATCTAGAAAAGGAAGAAATTATTTCAAAGAGCCAGCAAAGCTTCATCAAGAAGAGACCATGCCCAAGTACCATCTTCATTCTTTCCTTTCTTCCTCCCTCCCTCCTTCCCTCCTTCCTTCCTTCCTTTCTTCCTTCCTTCCTTTCTTCCTTCCTTCCTTTCTTCCTTCCTTCCCTTCCCTTCCCTTCCCTTCCCTTCCCTTTCCTTTCCTTTCCTTCCTTCCTTCCTTCCTTCCTTCCTTCCTTCTCTGGATTACTTAATTGGTAATGAGGGGAATGGTATAGACATGGTTTAAAAAAGTATTTTGTGATATTTATAAATGATGTCCTTATAGGAAAGATGGAGTGCTCTGGGGTATGTGATAGCCCAATTAGATTGACTTGGTTGAATGCCTAGGCTTAAAAAGTAATCAGTAATGTTTCAAAGTCAACTTGGAAAGAGGTTTCCAGAGAAGTGATCCAAGGTTCTATGCTTGCCCTGTATTATTCAACAATTTTATCAGTGATTTGAATAAAGGCATAGAGGACATCCTTATCAAATTAGCACATGACACAAAGCTGGGTGGTTTAGAAAACTCACTGGATGATACAGTCAAAATTCAAAAAGATCTTGACAGGCCAGAAAATTGGGCTAAATATAAGGTAAATTTTATTACCTTATATTTGGGTTTAAGAAATCAAGTTCTCAAGTTGGGGAAGAAATAGCTAAAAATTAGCTTGAAAATGGTCTGAGAGTTTTAATGGATTGCAAGATCAGTATGAGTCAACCATATAATATGGTGGTGAATAAAGGTAATATAATCTAAGGCTATGTTAAGAGAGTATACAGGAGGGGATAATTTCAGCTTTCCCTGATCTAGTTGGACTAAACCTAGAATATTGCATTAAGTACTGGGCACGATGTTTTAAGAAAGACATTGATAAACTACAAAGCATGAAAAGGAGCAACCAGAATGGTGAAGAGCATCAAGTCCATTACATATAAGGATCAGTTAATGGGACAGAGAACATTTAGCCTAGAGAAGACAAGGCTTGGTGTGAGGATGGGGCATGAAAGTTATCTTTGAATATTTTTGCCACAAAAATGGGTAACTTGTTCTGCTTGACCCCAGAGGTCAGAGCAAAGGGCTATGGGTAGAAATTGCAAAAGGGTTAATTTAGGCTTATCCTAATATTCAGAGCTGTCTAAAAGCATCATGGGCTTTTCCTCAATAGAGACCTTCAGCTAGAACCTAAATGGCCACTTTGCAGAGACGAAACAGCAAAGATATCTTTTGGAGTTAGATGTTGACTACATGGATGCTGAGTTCCCTTCCAGCTCTGAAATTCTTTGATCCTAGGATCTCCGTAGCCAAAATTTGGCAGAAGGCTGAGAAATTTGTAGTTATTCTTGGTCGTGGTGAGTGCATATCTAGAGAACTACGCTTCCCCCATATCAACTCTACACCCTGGGGAAAAAAGACTGAGCACATTTATATCACCTCAATCCATTTTTTAATGTGCTCACCATTGCTTTTAATCTTAGTTTTACTGAACCAAGGATATTCTTGGTTTTTAAAAATACATACACATATATAGGTGTGCATGTATATATGTGTGTGTGTATGTGTGTGTGTGTATGTTGACAATAGCCTTCATTTCCCAAAATATCTGTTTCTCTACCCCATTCCAAGAGCTATCCCTTATAATGAAGGAGAAAGGTGAAAAAGAGTGGGCAAAACCAATTCAACAACACTAACCAGCACATCAGACTAAGCCTGAAGCTGTAGATACAGTGTTCCGTACCCATAGTCTTCTATCTCTGTAAAGAAGGAAAAGAAGTATATTCACAAAATCCTCCTGTAGGATCCAGATTTGACCTTTTCATTGGCACCTTTCAGAATACTCCAAGAATGTGAATAGCCTAGCTACCAATCAGACAGATGTCAGGAATGGGCATATGGGAATACCATTCAGGTCTTTTTTTGTCCCCCAGCAAAAGAATCACTCAGCATAGGTCTAATGGAATAGTAAAACACCAGGTACTCAGCCTAGGCCGTTCTCTGGACAGGAAAGTAGTGTTACTTAAGTTAGTGAGCCAGTGGTTACAATTCAATTAATCTGATAAATAATAATGCCTCTAGTCACCCAATATGCTCCTACATTGCCCCTTCCCCACCCTACCTGTGATTAATTATATCTAGCCAAATTTTATTTATTATATAAAATGGGGGGGGGGGGGAGAATGACCCAGGAAAGCAAGTGATCTCACTTTCAACATTATCTATATACCCATTAACTGCTAACAGACCAGCAAAATGCCTGTCTCATAAATCAACCTCATGCCTCCTTCTCTGTAACACAAGCACCTGTGGGTTATTTGGAAGCCCTCTGTGAATCCACAGTGCCACCCTAATTCCCACCTTCTGTGCCAAAGTTCCAATCATTGTTGCCTCTGGTGTGAGCCAGAGGATTCTCAGGTGCAGGGAAGCATGTTCCCATCCAAAGCACTGGGCAACATTGCTTCCCATCCCCTGCTATAGGAGTCCAGTGTCTGGCTGGTGCTAAGTAGAGTTGGAGTGTCCTCAACAGTTCTCAAGGGAGTTACTAGGGCAGGCTGGATGCTATGCTGAAGTACTGACATTAGGTACCACTTTGGCTTAATATTTTTACTCAGATAACTGTATCAATAGGAATTTGCAGACTAAACATTATAAGTCTCTGGAAAAGATGAAGTACATTTATTCTTTTTTTAAAAGAAAAGAAAATGATCCTAGGACCACCTATTCCTCATATCTCATCTTTTCAGGACAAAATAAGACTTGACTTAAGAGTTTCATATCTGGCTCAGTTACATGTCAATCCTCCCTCTACTCACTCTCCCCAAAAAGATGAGAATCCAAAATACCAGGACCAAACAGCTCACAATCAAGGCCAGACACAAACATGGCCAGGAATGTTTCAAAGACTAGGTTGGGATTTTTTTTAATGGTTTGTCCTAATGGGAGATTGCGTGAACTTCAGCAAGAAAATCCATCAGTCCAAATTGTCTGCAGACTGTTAAGTCAGAGCTCCCTCCTAAGTCATGGGATGACACGTTCTAGTTAGGAAGTGAGCTTTCCCCAGCGCTCCAGATGCCAGGTGATAAGAATTACTGGTGCATTCCTTTCAGAGCAGTTGATTTTATGGCTCTGATAGGGCTGGCTGGGAAATTCAGCTGGGCTTCATTAGCATACAGAATGACAGCCTCCAGAAAGGCTGCACCACAGCCTTGGATGTGGTCAATCTTTTTTCCCCCCCCAATCTTATTTCTGCTGCCAATTTACAGGTCATTTCCAGTCAACATCTGGCAAATGTATTTTTAAACCGCATCTGTAGTTTTTATTAGATCTCCCCTGGGAACGTCAGGAGAGGAAAGAGAGAGACATCCCCGGGGGCAGATTGAGGAGCTGGGTAGTTCACTTGTGCAAAGCCCCAGAAACTGGCTCAGCCCGTTTTTTCAGTATATTGCACAAACCACATCGATGGTTGAGTCCTTCGCACAAAAGAAATGTAATAGTAGCCACATGCTGGGAGGAACGATCCACTTCGCCTTGAACCTATGGGCAGAAGGACTAACGAGCGGTAGCTTATGAACATCCAAGCCCAGGCGGGATTTTCCCTTCATGGAAGAGTGAAAACAAAAAAGGGTTACTGAAATCTCCTGGGGAGCTGGAATCCCTTTCCTATTTTTCTGAAATGATGGCAGCCACTTTTGCCAAGTCCATTTGTGACAAGGCATCAGCCCAACAGGATTCTGTGCCCTACTGGGGAAAAGCTTTCTTCCTTTCTTTCTTTCTTCTTCCTTTCCTGTGCCCTTTCTTGAAGAATGTTCCTGAGCGGTATATCACCAAATAAAACACACTTGGCTCTTTGTGCAGGCTAAGGAAGCTTTAATATTTTTCTCAAAGATGCCCCTTGATTTTGCTGAACGGTTTGAACCTAAAATGATATTTAAATTTCATAAAATCTCAGGGATACATAGGTAAAACCTGGAATGAAAACAGCCTTTCCTCTGCTTTAGACTTCCTAAGTTCACTACAAAGCAGGGTTTGCATCAGGCACTCCTGACTTCTGATTAGCAGAGACAGGGGGCATTCTCTGAAGAGATGCAGCTGTACCATTTGGCTATCCCTCCCCCCACCCCCATTTCCTGATAAATGTAAGTAATAAAAAAAAATCCTCTATTTCACTAGAATGCCCATTAAAATGTAAACACGGGGAGAGGATCTGAGTAGGTTACAAAAATGCTTTATTCGAAAGACTGCAAGAAGCAAAGCCAGTCTAAGGCTGATTTTAAACTCAGCATCACTTATATACATAGGGCAGGCTCCATGTTTCTGGAAGAGGCCAACAAAATGTTTAGGTATTTGTTGGGATTACTGGTATGTGGTAGTCAAATGCTGATGAAGACTTGTGAGATACAGGCCTCTGGCCCCTTCTTCTGGGGTGGCTTAGACTTAAGCTATGATTTCCTTAGGATGGGCTTCTCCTCCAGTGGAAACTCCCTTTTCCAAGGCTGGTGACATAATTCCATAGACTTAAAGCTGGAAGAGGCCTCAGAGGCCATCTAGAGGCCAAATTCTCTCATTTTTTTCAGAGGAGGAAACTGAGGCAAACAGAGGTTAAGAGATCTGTTCAGGTTCACGGAATGAATAAAGATCTGATGCAAGGTTGGAACTCAGGTCTTCCTGACTCCAAGTCCAATGGTTTGTCAATTAGGCCAAAGCAGTCACCTGTATACATAGAAGTAATGGTTTTCATAGAGCACTTGAAAGTTTTCAAAGCCCTCTACAAATATTATCTCATGAGATCCTCACAACATCCCTATAAGGCAGGTGCTATGGTGATCCCCACTTTATAGATGTGGAAACTGAGGTACGCTTACTCAGGCAGTAGGTGGCAGAGCTGGGGTCTGAACCCTAAGCCTCTAGCTCCAAATCCTGCCATTGCACTACACTGTCTCTTGACCTTCCCTGGTCCATATACTTAGGGAGCTTCTTGGGGGCACTAAGAAGTCTTTTGCATGTTATGCCACTCATCTCCTGCCACAGAAGAAATGAACTTAAAATTCTAAGAGAAACACACATTTTGAGGTGAGGCTGATGTGGGAATCTGTTTTTTCAGGACTATGTGTGTTTGTGATAAGAATTTTCTTTCTCTTTTTTCCCCTTCAGTTGGGAAGAAGGCAGTGGAAGGGACATGATAAAAATAAAGTTAAAAATAACCCAAGTCTGCCTGAACCTCAAGCCAGATCTCTACCTGATTCATAACATTTCAGTTTTCTTTTTGGGGGAGGGGGCTGGAGGCATTAGATAAATCTGAATTGTTGCATGTTTCACCAAATCTGGTATAAGGCTCCTGTTACAACTAGATGTGTTTTAAAAAAAAATATATCATACAATGTCCCTTGAATAGTGGAAAGAACCCTGGTTCTGGTGTCAGAGAACTCGGGTTCAAATCCTGCCTATAATTCTTACTCTTTGTGTGACCTTGGGCAAGTGATTCCTTGGGCCTTGGTTTCCTCATTAGTAAAAAAAATTATTAGAAGACTTCTAGGATCTTTCTCACTCTAAATCTACATTTCTAAATGCTACATTCCCCCTCACCCCCAAAAATACATCCGGGGAAAGGAATTCAGACCAGAAAGATGGCATGTTAAACCTGTCTCCCACCTAGCATGCATAGCTAAAATAAACATCTTTAAAAAGGCATGTGAGTGCATGGAGGTTGATGTGGTAATAGGCCCTATAAATAAGGAGTTTATGTAAGAAAATGCAGACTGAGCTTGTCAAATACCAGCTGGGCGGCAACCCCACTTCAACTTTAATGTTTTCCAAAGTCCCATTGGGAGGCTGGCCAGAGAGCACAGAATGCATTTCCCTCCTGAAGCAAGAAAGTGACTACATCCATACACATATTTCTATACTTGACCTTGGATTTTTCCACTAGATGCACCAGACAGAAGTGGTTTCTCCTTCATTATGGTGCCCAAGATATTGGGCTTAGTATTTAACCTTCAATTCTATCTTTGGCCAAAGACTCAGTGAGCAATGCAGTATCCAATGACAGATAATAAGGCTTCCACTTGATTTAAAATGATGATAATAATAGTTAACAGTCATAGAGTACTTTTAAGATGTTACCAAGTACTATATGTGTATCTAAACACACATACATATATATGTATATATACAGTTTATATACATTATATATGTAAGTATAGTACTTCAAGATGTTGCAACTTGGGTAGAAGCAACAAAACTCCACAGCTCCCCCTATAACCATCTCAAATACCTATAAAATACAACTCTAAACAAATTTTAGAACTCCAGAACCCACAAAAATTACAGAAAAACACATCTCCCACTGAAGGCAGCCTGGCAGGCAGATGCGAAGGGGTTAATTGCAGTGTGCTGGGAGCCCAGACCAGCACCACATGAACCTGCAGCTTGGCTCCAGGGCAGCCAGAACAAGCCACAGCTGGAGCTTTCAGGAGAATGAATCACTGGCAGCTGTGGCATTTTCCAGACTTACCAACCCATAAGAAACAAGGACTAAGTGAAAGGTCAGTGGAACTCAGCTAAATTTGGGGGAGAGGATCCAGCCAACTGTCCCAGGGCTAGAAGAGGCTGGCCCTGCAACTACCTCCACATGGCTGCTTCAGAGCTCACAGCCTGCAGATTGTAGGGGGGCCAAGTGATCATTTAGAGGATAAGTGCTCTTGCCTTGAGCTGCCTGATTCAGGATCACAGTCTTGGGTGGTTGTCCTGAGGTGCGTGACCAGTGAGCCAAAGCTGGTGGGGGCTGCAGAGATGGTGGCCTCCTAATAGTTCCAGCAGCTGAAAAACCCCCAGAAATTTGGGACAGAGCTCTATCCTCTGAAAGCAGAGTGCTACTGAACCCAAAAGTCAAGTAATTGACTGGCAACATGAGCAGGCCAAGGAAGCAAAGCAAGTCCAGCAATCCAACTTTAGATTCCCAGATCAAGGAGAAAATATTACAAGCTGCCAAGAAGAAACAATTTGAATACTATGGAAACACAATCAGGTTAACCCAGGATCTACCAGTTTCTACATTAAGGGATTGAAGGACCTGGAATATAATATCCCAGAGATAAAGGGAGTATAATGCCATGCAAAGGCAACTTCCAAGATTCAGATTACCAGCATAGAAAACCCCATTTATTCAGCAAACATTCACAGAACAGAGAAAGTCAAAATACAGTGTAACTTGTTCCTTTAGCAAGTAAGTTCTCAGTTCAATCCAGGTACTACTCCACCCCTAGACAGTACATTCATTTAGTCAGTCAAAAGTCTCTTCTCAAATGGACATTAGTCTCCAACCATAAACAAAGTACATTCATTTGGTCAACCACAGAGCACAAAAAAACCTCAAAGGGTTCCTACCCCTGAATCTCAAAAGGGGCAGGAGAGCACAAAAGACCATCCACCCTTAAGTTACAACAAAGTTAAGATATCATCTCAGCATTGAATACCCAAGGAAAGGGCCTTCTTTCATCTTCACTCGAGGCAAGCCCTCAGCAATCT
>CM053588.1:41520044-41569778 GCA_028646515.1 Pseudochirops corinnae | reverse complement strand
ATATGTATATATGTATATGTATATATACACATATGTCTATATAGGAGGGTATATATGCATATGAATACATATCTGAGTATGTGTATATATGAGTACATAGAGGGCGCAGGATCAAGTGAATAGGAAGGGACAATACTCTAAAAGGTGAAATTCTGAGGTGGGAGAGGATTAGAATGAGAGGAGATAGGGAGAGACAGAATAGGGTTAATCCTCTCATCTAGAAAAGGCAAGGGATAACTGTTACAATGAAGGGGAAGAACAAGAAGGCAAAAGGGAAAGGGTCAACCTCACTCTTGTTGAAGTTGGCTTAGGGAGGGAATGACATACACTCTAAATTGGGTATATAAATTGGGGGAGGGGATGGGAGGAGGGAGGAGGGATGGGAGGGCAGGTTGGGGGGAGAGTTGTTAGAAGCACACACTTCTGTAAAGAGACAGGGACAAAGCAGAGAATAGAACAAGTGGGGGGCAGAATAGGAAGGAGGGAAATATCCAGGTACCGGGGTAGGGAGATCCATCTTGCCCTACCAGAAAGTCAGAGGGGTGATGGGGGAGGATACCAGAGAGAGCAGATTGGGGGAGGAGGTATACAGTGGGATCACTGCTTTGGGGTGGTGGGTAGGGGAAAGATGGGGAGAAAATTTGTAAATCAAAATCTCATGGAAATGAATGATGTAAACTAAAAATAAACAAAAATTAACAGTCAAAAAATAAAAATAAAAATGCAATTAAAAAAAGATGTTGCAACATGTGTATACACACGTATGCATCTATATGTATATATACAAATATGCATGATATGTGTGCTTATGTAAACATGTATGTATCTATGTATACAGAGATATGTATATATAATTTAATCTGAGTCTTGTAACACCCCTGTGATAGGTACAATTATTACCTTCATTTTGCAGATGAAAAAAACCCAGGCTGAATGAGGTGCCCAGGGTCACAGAGCTAGTAAGTGTCTGAGCCCGTGTTGGAACTCAGGTTTTCCTAACGTTCCATTCAGCCCTCTATCCATGGGGACACCTGATGATGAGTGTAATGTCGGTCCCAATACTAAGTTCTGGGCACAACCTTGCTGAAATCATCAGACCATGAGATCATGTATTTATAACTGGAATGGAGGGTAAAGATAATCGGGTTTGGTACCCCATTTTACAGATGAACAAACAGAGGCTCAGAGAGACAAAGTGATCCTATCTAGAGTAAGTTACTTAATCAGGATAAAGGATGAGTTAGTGTTTGATGCCATTCTGGATGGAAGGAAGGCTGGAGAAACGAACATACAACAGAACAGGTAAGGTCTTTAGGGGAAAATCTATGGCTGACTTTCCTCCATTCCTTGAAAATCCATTTATTTCCTACTGCCTTCTTTATTTTATTTTTTAAAATAGGTTTTAATTGCTATTACATCATCATAATTAAACCAAATATCACTCCTTCCTCTCCCAGAGCGCTGTCCCATATGATAGATAGCATTTTTTAGACCCAGGGGGGAAAAACCAGCACAAATGATCAATACATGGAAAAGGTCCAGAAATATGTGCGGTAAGCTGTTGACTCCCCATCTCCGTGAAAGGCGCTCTTTTCTTCTCGTATCTCTCTAATTGGTTTTTTGACTTTTAAAATTTTGTTACATTTACTTTCGACCTTTCGACACGTCATCATTTGCTTCATTTACATTGCGATAGTTACTGTTTGTATTGTTTGCTTAGCTCTTCTTCCTTCAATCTGTATGATTTCATATGGAGCTTTCCAGGTTTCTCTGTATTAATCACGCACATTATTTCTCACAGAACAGAAATATTCCATTACATTCATGTGCCACAATTTGTCTAACCATTCCCCAAATGATAGGCATCTACTTTGTTCCTAATACTTAGCTATGACAAAATGCTGCTATGAATATTTTAGTATATATGGAGATTTTCTTCTTATCAATGGCTTCCTTGGGGTATAAGCCCAGTAATGGAATTTTTGGTCCAAAGGGCAGGGACATTTTAATCACTGTATTTGCATCACACCAAATTACTTTCCAAAATGGTTGTGCCATTTCATAGCTCCATCAACAATGAATTAGTGTGCCTGTCATTTGTAGCGCCAATGCAATATTCACAGTGCCCATGGTCACTATAAATATACCTGCATAGTACTAAATCACAAAATATAATAGACTCTCAGTATAGAAGACAGAAACAAAACATTTATTTTTTTAAATTAATATTCAATTCATTATTCTTCTCTTTTTTTCTCTTTTGCTAATGTATGTTTCTAAGGATATGGTTCCTTCACCACCATCCTAAGAGCTGCTTTACTTCATCCTAAAATTTTTGGCATTTTCTTTCATCATTATCATTTCCTTTTACCTGGTAATTAATTGTTTCCATTTGTTCTTTGACTCATTAATTATGTATTATTTCATTGTTAAACCTTCATTTGCCTCTGTATCATTTTTTGTGGTCTCTGAGCCAATGATTATTTTTATTGTGTTATGGTCTGTAAAAAATGTATTAACTATTTCTGCCTTTTTTACATTTGTTAGTATTATTTCTGTGTCCTAGTACATGATTAAGTTTTGTAAAAGTTCCATGTGTTTCTGTCTAATTTGGGAGATGTCATAAGTCATTTAACTTTAGTTTCTCCAGGAATTTGTTCAATTCTGTATTTTCCCTTTAGCTTATCTTTCTGTTAGACTCATCCAAAACTGAGAGAGGGATTTAAATCTACTGTTATTATTCTGTTAGTGTCTATGTCTTCTTGGATCCCAGATAATTTTTCCTTTATGAATTTTTGGTTCTCCCTTGTCTGGTCTGTTCCATTCAGCTATCTCTTTATTTTTTTTATCCAATACCAGATGATTTTCATGACTGCTTATTTGTAATATAGTCTGAGGTCTGAGCTCCTTATTCCTACTTTCCTTTGTCCCTACTTTCTTGATAAGGCATTTGAAGCACATAAGTTTACTGCTGATATTAGTGTGTTGTCAGTGGTTCCTTTCAGCATAATATAATTTCTTTCTTTATCCCTTTCTTGTTTTATGAATACTTAGTTTTGCTTTGTCACCATGATTGCAGCTCCTGCTTTTTTAGATTCACTTGATGCATAGTAAATTTTTCCCATCCCTTCAGTTTTACTTTGTACATATATTTTTAGATGTGTCTTGTAAGCAACAGATTGTAAGGTTTTGTTTCTATATCCAATCTGTCACTCTTTTTCATTTTGTTGGACTGTTTAATCCATTCACATTTAAAGTTATGAGTCAAGTTTATATTTGCCTCCATCTGTCTGTAATATTGGGTTCTTTTCAGATTATGACTTTTTCCTCTTCTGTTGTAAACACAGAACTATGTTTATTCCATTACTTTACCTTAATCTTTTTTTTAAGGTGACTCAATTTCCACTGGCTCTCTTCCACTCACCTCTGATCTCCTCTCATTTGTTCCCCTTTGCTTTTGGGGTTTTGCATTTTAGTTACTTTTTTATTCCTGCTTTTATCTTATTATATAGTTTTCCCCCTCTTTTGTTTCCTCTCAATCAAGTAGAATTCCTCTTCTCCACTTCAACGGGTCTTCTTCATTAGTTTTTTTAAAATTCATTTTTGTGCCCCTTTCCGAAAAGGATTTCTATCACTTTTTTCATTATCCATCTTCTCTTTCTGTCTACTATAGACTCTCATTCTCTGACTCATGGCCCCTATAATTATCTGGTCTCTCTCTTTTCTTTGTATTCCTAAGACAATCAAGATTTGCAAGATATCTATTGTGTGCTCTCCCTTCTAGGTAGTATCTGCCACTGCCTTGTTGAGTTTGCCTCATAGATTCCCTTTTTTCCATTGTGCCTCACTCTAGAACAGTGCCAACAACTGCACATGTCAGAGAGGACAACGCCCTATGGTAGGCATCCTCCCCTGCTTCCCTCTTCCCCCATTTACCTCAAAATTTCTTCTTTAGTTCCATGCTCTTCTACTTTTCAGGGGCCAGTTGACCCCAGGAGTTCTAACTCCCCTCCTCCCTGACATAGGAAAATGGACTTTTTCAAGCACCAGATCCCCCAAGTCACAACTAGTGCAAAGTCCCTATCTCCCTTCACAGACCATTTCTCTCTCTCTTCACTCACAGAAGCATAGTAACTGGAATCCCCTCCCACTACCAAAGCAAGGCCTCTTCCCTTTTTGCTCCATTTCAATCTTTCCTCTCTCTGCCTTAACCACTCCCCTGTAGGCTCTTCTCTTTCTGAGACCACAGGGGTCATCTTCCCCTCATCACTAGCCCTAGATTTGACCCTGGCACATCACACATTCCTTTCTATCCCCCTTCTCCCCTCCACCTTCACGTATCCTCTTGTAGCCTCACTCCATCCTCCCAAAAACTGATTCATCTCTAGAGAGGTTCTGTCCATAATGACCTAGGCCTGGGTTTTTTTTCACTTTTTCCTCAACAGAACTTCTGCCCTCACCCCTGTCTCTTTGTGAGCATTCAGAAAGAAGTTTCTTAATGATCTCTTTGCTGCCTTTCTGTTGCTGTTGCATTTACTGTTGCTCTCCATGCCTAATGCATTTATTCACTCCTCTGTATTTCTGTTGTTTGGGGTATTTGAGAGGCAAATAATCTCTGGTATGATAATGCTGGCTTCTTTCAAAAAATGTTTCCAATGTTTCTTTATTGAACTTCTATCTTTTTCATCAATGGGCAAGCTTATATTTTCATAGTAGGTCACTTTGGGCTACATCTGAACTCCGTGGCTCTTCATAACACATGATTCCATTCCCTCCTACGTTTTCTGGTAGGAGCACAATAGTCTTGCATTATTTGAATTTCCTTTCCTTTGTATTTTAAGGTATTTCTCCTGATCACTTGCAGAACTTGCTACTTCTGAATGGAACTGTTAAATTTAACCGCTACGTCATGGAGTTTGCAGCCTTGTTTTTTTGCTGTTCTTGTTTTCTGGAAGTGAACTATGAATTATTTCAATTGATATTTTCTATGTTCAGAAGTTCTGTAACTGTGTTTTAATTCATCCCCCCACTTCCAGTCTTTTTTCCAATCCATCTTCCACATAGCTGTCAAATAATCTTGCTGAGCCCAAGTCTGACCATGTCATTCCACTGCTCAAAAATCTTCAGCATCTCCTTATTGCCTCCAGGATAAAACACAAGCTCCGAAGCTTGGTATTTTAAATCCTTTGAGATCTGGCTCCAACTTGCATTTCTGGACTCACTGAAGATTCCTCTTCTCCTCTTACTTTCCTTTCCAACAAAACTTGTCATTCCTTACACTCAATATGCCACTGCCTGCTCTTTGCCTTTATACAGGTGGTCATTCATGTTTAGAATGCCCTTTTTCCATCTCTCCATTTTTGAATTCCTAGCTCTCTCAACTCAAATCAGGCTTCCCACAGGAAAACTTTCTGGATATCCATAGTTTTCACTCTATCGCAATCCTCTTCAAATGATCATCCATATATTTATATGTTTCCATGTTGTTCTCCTCAGTAGACTGTAAGCTCTTTGAGATCAGGATCTGTGTTTCATTTTTGTCTTCATATCCCCAGCACTAAAACTGTGCTGAGAACATAATAGCATCTAATAAATACTTTTTTGATTGGATTATATCCCCAAAAGTTTTACAAACAATGTTCCATGATAAACTGGTAACACACACAAGAAAGAGACTAAAGAGCCAGACCATTGGAAAACTATTGTAAAATAGGACTTTAGTAGTTCTGTGGTTGTACATCATGGTATGATAAGTTCACAGTCCACACACCAGCAGTTGCAACCCACTAACAGGGTTTGTTCTCTCTCTCTTTCTCTCTCTCTCTCTCTCTCTCTCTCTCTCTCTCTCTCTCTCTCTCCCCATCCCTCCCCCCCTTCCTCCCTTCCTCCTCCCCTCTCCCTCTTTCTCTCTCTCCCCCCACCTATATGTATAGGTGTGTTTGTGTGTGCATGAGTGCATGTACATGTGTCTGTGTACACACACATACATATGTATCTTTTTTTGAAATTTTTTACTGCTTCTTTTACTCAGGCTGCAGACAATACCAAGCTCATCAGCCCTCTTCTGAATTATGAATTGTCTGGCAAAGCACATGGTGTCACTCATTACCAACATCATTTTGCATTTCTGTACATTTCATGTAACACATGAAATAATACTGTGGTTGCAAGATGAGGGTGGGGGGAAACCTAAGTGAATCATTCTTTAATCAAACTATGAAGCCCTTCCTTTCCCGACTACCTTAACCCTCCAGACTGCTCACAAGACAGCAGCGTGTACAGACAACACAGAGGGCTCCAACTTCCAAGGGTACCATTCTTCAGAGCAATTTAGATGTGGTTTTCATTAAAAATAGAACAAGCTTCTCCAAACAGACTTGTATTTATATAGAATGTTGCAACGACTGTCGTTTTCCATTAGTCACAGAAAGCCCATTGGACAGGGATAAGTATTAAATGTGGCTATTTTTTTGTTTACTGACAAAACATAATACAAAGAGCATAGCCTCATGGATGATATTCTGGCTCACGGTTTGATTTTGTTTTGCTTTTTCCTCTTTCCCTAAAGTCATTGATAAAATAAACATGTGCTCCCAGTCCTTGAATATAAGCTCTTTATTAGGTCCTCACCATGGGGAGACCAAAGACACAGGAATGATATTACCACTGAGGCCTGTAGATCTGAAATCTTCTGCTTCCCTTTTGGTGGCTAGACTATGGCTGGGAAGGCTGAGCCAACCCTTTCCAAGAGAATGGATAAGAAGATAGACTTGTTACAGTGGCAACCCCCGCTTCCTTCCTGCACTCCCATTTTCAGTCTGCTAAAAACAAAAGCAGATGAACACTAAAACAAAAGGAAACTTTGAGACCAGCCTTGTCATGCTGCATGGCTTTTCTCTTTCCGTGGATGGAAATCTATCAACTTGGTTGGTGGGTATGACACTGTTGCTGAGGGGACACTTGGTTCCCTGTGTAACGGGAGCAAGAATACCTCCGAGGTCACATATCCCAAATATCTTGCCAATGGGAAGGCACAGATGCCACACTTGGCTCAATAGACTCAGGAAGTAAAGCAGCACCTAGAGTCCCAGTGTTTGTCAGATTCTGCCACCCACAATGTGTAAGGTTACTACTGAAGAGTTCAGCCAAACTAAAATGCAAGGGACATTTTAGTCAGAAAGAAATATTGGCATGTGTGTCTGATAAATTGCTTCCATAAAAATCAATAGTCCTACATGAGGCCATCAACTCCCCCATCGCCTACCCCATCCCATCTAATTTTAAGTAAAAAGGCTGGAGAGCTCTGTGGTCAGAACCTAGAGAGGAATTATTGACAACACTGGCAGATGAGCTCCTAAGAGAAGGCAGAGTTCTGGCTGCCATGGGGGGAAAGGATCCATATGAGTGACATTTCAGAAACTGCTGACAGCAGAGCAAACATGGTATTCTCTAGGTCCTCTCCCCACTTTCCTGCTGAGAATCAGCAGGCCAAACACCATGAAAACATGGGTTTCTAACTGTACCCTCCACAGGGGCAGAAAGAATGCCCCAGGAGGCTTCTGACAGGGCTAAGAATTAACAGAATGGGATGCTGGCACCCTAGTTTGTCTGTCTGATTTTGGGGGTGGCCCATTGAATTTCAGTGTCCAGACCCCAAACCCAGTCTGAACCCGACCTCCCTGAGTCCAGTAAGTCTTCATGACATCAACCCAATGAGACTATTCCCTTCTATACCATACCAGAGAAGTCTACTTCTTTATGTCTGGGTGTTTGGCTGGTCAGACACTAGAGAGAAATGCAGAAACAACAATAAAAAATGGACTGGTGATGGACTAAGGATGATGGATAAACTTATGTAAAATCTGTATTCCAAATGATGACCACTGATGTCAAGACAGCTAGAGGAAACCAGCCCATCCACCCACCTCCAGCTCATTGGGTGGATCCCCTGGGTTGGATATATGGGAAGACAAAGCAAGAGAGAACAAGCATAAGATAGGTTGCAACTTCCATCACTGGATGGAATTTCCACACTAATGAGATCATAGATAGCCTCATAAGATTTTTGGAGCCCTGGCAATCTGATGAACACAGCTACTATCCCGAGGGTTTTTTCTGACTGTTATATTCAGGCCCCACATTAAACAGAAAAGAGTGAGAGTAAGAAAGCACCCTGGAAACTAATGCTGTTTCTTTTCTCTTATAGCCTAACAGCCAATTAGCACAAATCAACATGATTAAATAATTGCTTTTATTTTCCAGCACTTATTCACTTGTCCTAGGTGCGATTAAATATGTCTTCATTTAGAATTCAAATGTGCAAGGAGAAGATGAGACTGGAATCAACCTGAGTGTACTGAATGCAAGGCTTGATTAGTTCCTACAACATGTCAAATGCCCCAGATGGATTGTCATGTAGACTATCCCCCTCTACCTCTGGCTTCAAACCCTGGATCAAGAAGTGTCTACAGAATTATGGGGAAGGAGCCTCAGAAAAATTTTATTCCAATATTTCTGAGCAAACATGATCCACGGTGGAAAGACTGAAAGGGCTTCTTGAATAAACAGAGGATGGCCAAGAAAAGAGGCTATATCCTCCTGCCTTGGAATCACAAAGGGGCCCAAGTGGCTGTAGTGTACTCAAAAAATTAAAGTATCCCTTTTGCATTGGGCTATCCAGAACCATAATCATGGCGAGCTGGTTGGGCATTTGTCTCAGGATGTAGGAATTTAGAAGGTGCTGACAGGACTTGGGGAAACTAAGGTTAGCACCTAGAATGCTAAGAATAGCTAGTTAAAGCTGGAAGCCACTTTGAAACACAGTTCCTCAACTGGCCCCATCAACTGCTTTTCCATATTCCTCCCCAGTCCCCATGCTACCCTAGGCTCCCTCTGCAGCAACCTCACAGTATCCCATGGTCTCCAACCATAGAAACTGGTCATTGGTGTCAGAATACTGGGCTTAACCTCTCCAAACCCAAGATGAATTTATCTTAAAAACCTAGCACTTATAATCTGTCAATAATCATTGTTAATTATCAACTCTAGGAGGTTTATTAAAATAAATTCTACCAACTTTATTTTTAGGTCTCAAAATTGCAAAACCTCAGTAAGTATTCAGATTTAGGGAGAAAAAAAAGGAACTAAGTATTTATTAAGTGCCTGCTAGTGCTAAGTGCTTTACAAATATCTCATTTGATCCTCACAACAACCCCAGGAGGTGGCTGCTATTATTTCCCCCATTTTATAGCTGAGGCAACCAAAGCAGATAGAGGTGAAGTGACTTGCCCTGGGTCACACAACTAGGAAGTGTCTGAAGCTAGATTTGAACTCAGGTCTTCTTGACTTCAGGTCCAGTGCTGTGCCCATAGCTTAGCTACCTCTGGTTAAGGAATAAAAGACTGAGAATTGTAATCCAACTTATACTCATATTTATGTATGTATGTATATATACATTCATGCACAATACTATTTAATGTAATAAAATTTCTTATATTTTTTATTGTGGGATTGTTATAGGTGAAGAAGAAACTCTCAACAGATGATGAAATGTTCCTTCCTTCCCTTGGGGATGGGGATTGTGGTTATACAATGTTGCACACACTGTCAAACACTGTCACTTTGTTGGTTGGCTTTTCTTAACTATTTCTAATTTGTTACAAGAAAGGGCTAAATCTGGAAATTATGTAAGGACAAAGGGAATCAATAAAATATATGTTAAGAAATATAATTTTGATGTAGTGTGGCATAATGGATAAAGACCTAATCTCAGAGACAAAAGATTTGGGTTCAAGTCCTACTGCTGACATACCCTGGCTATGACCCTGAGCAAATCACTTACCTATCAGCTCCACATTTAGTTCTCTAAGATTCTAAGCTGCTAGGTAGCTGTCAACTGGTAGTAGCAGAGGGAGTTTCCCCATTGAGAGTTCCTTAGAACAGTGAAATAATAAGTCTGATCTAAGGGAAAGAGAGGGAGGAAGAGAGGGAGCGAGGAAGGGAGGAAGGGAGGAAGGAAGAAAGAAAGGGAGGGAAGGAGGGAGGGAGGGAGGAAAGAAGGGAGAGAGAGAGAGAGAGAAAGAGAGAAAGGAAGGAAGTAAAGAAGGAAGGAAGGAAGGAAGGAAGGAAGGAAGGAAGGAAGGAAGGAAGGAAGGAAAGTTGTTTCACTTTATAGAAGGTCTAAAACTAAACTGAGACCACTGAGGTTTGGAACCAAAGTCCCTAGAAAATCTCCAAAATTGCCTAAAATTCTCCAATTCCTATCAGGGCAAGAACAGAATATATCTAATCATGACATATTATGATAAGAAAAATGAGTGGGAATGAAAGGACAAAGAAATGAGGTGAATAAAAAGCTGTTAGGACATTGCATGGGTTGGATTTCACTTGCTCCAGAGCAAGTTCAATTGATTGTATGGATGTTCAATATTGTTTATCATCAATCAGGTTTTTTTTTTTAAAAAAGAAAAGAAAATGTTGCTTTTTTGCAAGTACAATTTCCTTGGAAAGAATTGCTTATTTCGTATTTTCAACTCCCTGAGATTTTTCTGAAAGCCCAACTCCCATTTCCTGATCCACAACCAAAAGATTAGACATGCCATAGAGATAGAACTAGGTTCCTTTCTTCTCCGAAGCTCTAGAACTCTAAGAGTACTAGTAGGGTTGGGAGGGCAGGAAGTGTAAACAAGATTTTTTTTCCTACTACTAATAAGTAAAGGCCCTAACCTCAAAACCAACCACTGTCCAAGCTGGGATAAGGCAGAAACACCAGTGGGGGAGTGAATTGTGCAAGCCAACTGGGGCCTCTGCTTTAGGCTTGTGTTGGATTAAGAATTTCAGAATTTCTTTCTCTTAATATAAAAGGTTTCTCTCTGAAAGGAGGGAGAAATGATTAATTATGAAAGCAACTGCAATGTCCTAATTATTAAAAATATTAAATTTAATTATTTAAAAAACACTTAGTCACAGTTTATGTTCATCTTGGGAAGGAGGCTTACAAAACCCCAACACAATTAAAAATTCCATTAAGTTATTAATTTACAGGACTCAGGATTTGTTTTTTAATATGTTCCTTTAACTCTTTTGATCAGAGTGCAGCCCAATAGAAAGTAGCAGCTGATTCACCACTCTCAACGAGCTTTCCAGGAAGAGTTTAGAATAAGATCAGATGAAGTAGAGCCAGGGGGTACTGGAGAGATCAACTAAGGCAATGGTCCCCTCATTTTACAGATGAGGAAACTGAGGTCTATAGAGGAAAAGTGCCTTGACCAACAGGTAGCAACTGTCAGGACAAAGATTTGAATCCAGATCCTCTGACCTCAAATCCTGTGCTTTTCCCATTACATAGGACACATTCCATGAAAACAAAGTGTTTTACTATTCTCTGTGGTGTAAACTTTTAACTTGAGATCTTAAAAGAACCCTTCTTAGCTTTTAAACACATCTGAAATACCATCTTTGGTCATATCCATCCAGGTCAGAATCAAGTCACTGTATTGATATTTTGTTATTAAATGCTCCTGTCCTGCTTCTATACCTGAACTCTAAGAGCCTGACTAGGGGACAACAATAGAGCAGAAAGACCACTGCTCTGCTGTCTGATGATCTGGATTTGAGGTTTACTATTTGGGTGGCTTTGAGTGGGTCACCATACCTCTCTGGGCATCAGTTCCTGAATTTGTAAACTGAAAGGTTTGAGCTGTGTGACCGCTAAAGTCCCTTCTATTTCTAGATCTGTGATCATGTGATATTAAGTTTCTTTGTGTCCTCCTCAAACCCCACCCTAGAAGCTGGATTACATTCTGGATATGTTTGTTGATAAATGGGGAAAAGGAAGATAATAGTGATGATATGAACACCACTGAGGATGGCTTCTAGGAGAGCATGGCAATCCCTCATAATGGAGATCTTAAAAGGTTAGGAGTTTGTCCTAGCTTACCCCAATGACCTATTATAGATCTCTCATCCAAGAATTGATTATCTTTTCTTTTCCCATTTAAATTTTAGCCTTGTCTATTCATCTAAGGGGCAATGAATTTCCTAAGTTGAGAGGCAACATGGTAAAAAAAAAAAAATGCTGTATTTGGAGGCAGGAGAGACAAGGGTTTAAATCATAGCTCTGACACCAGCTATTTGCTTGACCTTGATCTCTCTTCTGCTCCAACATAGTGGTGTCATTTTGGTCCTCCAAGAATGTGGGACAACAATCAATCAATGTGACCTTGAGAAAGCAACAGATTTTAATTTTGGAAGGACCAAAAGAGATGAACTGGTCATGAGACCATAGATTTAGAGGTAAAGTAGGTCTCAGAAGTCACTGAGTCCAAATCCCTCATTTTACAGATGAGAAAACTAATGCTTAGAGAGAGGAAGTTGCTTGCCCAAGGTCCCATGGGTAGTGGGTGAGTTGAAGAGCAGGGTTTGAGATCCCTGTCCTCTCACTGTAAATACAGTGCTCTCACCACTATGCTTCACTGTCCCAGGTCTTCTGGCTCCAAGCTCAATGCTTTTTCCATTATATTATGCTGCCCCTCTCCAAAAGCCACTCTAAGTCTCAGTTTTCTCATTTATAAATAGGTAAAATAATCCTTGTTACAAACTCTTTTGCAGGATTGTTATAAGAAAATTCTCATGTAACTTTTAAAGCATTGTAGAAATGAGAGATATTGTTATTGTTTCCAGTAGAATGTAAACCCTTTGAGGGCAGTAACTGTTTGCTTTCTTTGTGCACCTAACACCTAGCATAAAGCTTGGAGTAAAGTGCTTACCAAAAACTTGTTGAAGGGAATTATTCAGTGAAAGGTAAACTTCTGAGGATGATATGGCTTCAGCACCTAGGACAGCAACCTCCATAGAAAACATGTTTAACAAGCATTTGCTTATTAAATATTTGTTGGATAGAATTCTTACGTTTGGATAAAACAGTTTGCTTTCATTTGCCTTAAAATGACTTCTTTCATATTTCAGTGGTTGACCCCTAATTCTGCTATAACCAGAGACTTGATGAACAAAGTATTTTTCATTCTAATCTATGCCTTCTGTGATTTTTTCAATTTCACTCTATCCATATAAGCTCTTTTGTCTTTCCAGGCTGAAGAGTCCTAATTGAGTCTGTCCCCATAGGAAGTCTTATCTATCCCTTTGGTCATTTTATTTTCCTCCCTCCTTCCTTCCCTGGCTTTCCTCCAAATCCATTATCACTTTCCTGATGTACCATCACTAGAATTCTACTCAGTGTTCTAGATGTGGATCCTAGAAGCATGTATAGAGAGTTGGAGAAAGCCCAGAGAGCAAGCCTTCTCATTTGAAAAAGGGGGAAACTGAGGTCCAGGTCACAAAAATAGTAAACATCAGAAGTGGGATTAGAACCCAGGTCCTCTGACTCCAAAGCCAGACTCTACCAGCCTGGATGAACCAAGGCAATATGCAAAGGTGGGATACTTCTAAAAGATATTATTAGATTTGAAGATCCCATATCCACCATATCCATCTGTTTGCATTTGGGAAGCCTCATCTCCATTCAAAGCTGAACTGCTCTACTAGCAGCTCCCCAGGAACAACATTCCACCTCCACCTTTGGCTTCTACACAGATTGTTCCTGTTTTCCCTCCTCATTTCTGCCTCCTGGACTCCCTAGCTCCCTTCAAGGTTCAGCTTATGTGCCAACTCCTATATAAGGTCCTTTCTGGTCTCTCCATTTGTTAATATCTCCCCACACCTTCAATTATCTTATGCTAACTTTACAATTACCTTGTACTTAACCCGGGGTATACAAGGTATCCCCAAAGTCTTTGAGGAATTTTAAGCTATTAAAACAGGGTTTACTTTTACTTGTCTTCAAATGACTTCTTTCAGATTTAATTCTGAATAAATTAATATTAATCTATTAAGGTTTAAAAGTACACTAAGACTCTGCAGAATATCCTGTACTTTGCATTTACTCAGACAGAGGTCAAGTGACTTGCTCAGGGACACAAATCTAGCAAGTGTCTGAATCTGAATTCGAACTCACATCTTTCTGCCACAGTGGAAACAATTAATTGACCTCTTATGAAGGAGATTATTTGAACAAGTGCCACATTACATGCTAGGGTAAACATGGGCTTGTGTTGTGGTCTTTGACAATCATGTTATATTGAGGCTAAGACACCAATAATTTTATCACCAAACAGCAAAAAGAACCACCATTACCATCACTCTCACCATGCCCAACATCACTCCTACTACTACTTAACTAGTCATCACCATCACTCTAATTAACACTTCGAGGATTCATGACTGGGATCTACATACAAATACAAATTACAATCCCTCTCTGCCTCAGTTGATGATCTTCACCCCAGGTAAGTCCTTGGATCTTCTACACTGCTATATGGCTTCTTGTAATGAAATACCATCATCTTTGAAGAATTAAAATTTAGGGTCACTCCAATGGTAATAGAAAATCATATGGTGGATAGTGAGCAAACCAAAACACATGGTAGACAAAGAAAAATGAAGGACATAAACATAAAGGCAGCATGTTGGGCCTTAAAGTGCTGGACTTGGAATTGGTAAAATCTGGGTTCACATCTCTTCTCTGGCACTTGCTGGTTATGTGATTCTGGGCAAATCATTTCACCCTTCTGAAACTCAGTTTCCTCTAGAATGCTTTCCCTCCTCATCTCTACCTTCTGGTTTCCCTAGCCTCCTTCAAATCCCAGCTAAAACGTCATCTTACCTAGAAAGCCTTTCCTGATCCCCCTTAATTCTAGTACCTTCCATCCGTAGATTATTTCTGTGTATGCTGCTGATAGCTTGTTTTCATGGTGCCTCCCTCATTATAATGGGAGCTCTTTGAGGACTAAGACTGGGGTTTTTTGCCTTTCTTTGTATCCTTAGAGCTTAGTACAGTGCCTGGAATATATTTGGTGCTTAATAAATGCTTACCAACTGACTGACTCAGTTGCAAAATTAGGGCATTAAACTAAATTACCTCTGATGTCCCTTTCAGCGCTAGATCTATGCTTCTATAAGCTGGGACAAGTCACTTAATCTCCATGGGTCTCAGTTTTCACACATATAAAATGATGAGGCTAGACTTGATGGCCTCTGAGATCCTTTCTAACTCTAAATCTATAATTCTAGGATCATCAGAGAGATGAACACGAGAAAAATAAGATGAGTCAATGATGTAACTGAGATCAAGGGCTAATCAATGGACAACTTGCATTTTGTATTGTTGGAAAACCTAGAGGAATGCACCCAGTCCTCTGGGATTCTTATATGGGCGGCCACAGACAAAAGTGGCATAGATTGAGGTATTATGGGTGTGTTGCAATCTGTGTAGATGATGGAAATACCCCTCAGTGAGATGACAGATCCATCACAGTATGTCTCCTTCGTGCTAAGCAAAATTCCCTATGCACAAGAGACACATAACAAATATTTAAAGTTGGCTGTACTGCATTATTTACTATAGTTGGCACCCTGCTGGCATAGGCATTGAGAGCCCAGACTCACCTCCATGTTGGATGAACCACCAGGGACAAACTTCAGTGAAAGACCACTTTCATCAACAAACATTTTTGAGTATTCACTATATGGATAAGGAATTATTTAGAAATGTTTTCTTCTCTTCATCTAGCCTCAAGTTTAGTACCTAATTAAGGTGAGAGTCTAAGGGAATTCTTTGAGTCAAGTCACATTACTGTCCATCTTATTTCCAAATGTGTCCTGAGCCCTGGGCTGAAACCAAAAGATACTTCTTTCTAAATAAAATTATTTTCTCATTGTCGTCTTTCTCAATTCAGTTTTGTACTTTGCTAGATGCCAGAGATTACAAAACCTAACAAATAAAACAGCCTCTATCCTCGAGGAGCTTACTTTCCTTTCCCTAGGAGAAATAACATATACAAAGTAAACAGAATATCTTACAAAGTAAATATAAAGTGAATCCAGGGAGAAGAGAGACATGATATATGAATTGAGCCTAAAATGGAGGTTGGATCCCTAGAGAGAGAGGTGAAAAGAAAGTGTATTCCATGCATAGAACAGCCTATGCAAAAAACCAGAGGTGAGAGATGAAATGCCATTTTGAGGAACAGCAAGTAGTTCAGTTCAGACAGAACAGAGTGTGTAAAGGAGAGTAATATAAAATTACTTATGAAAAAGAAAGCTGAAAAACAAAAGAAAGCGGTATTGTCTCTGTTTTAAGCGGGCGTTGTTTTTGTACATTCCCATCTTGTGTAACCTCCCAAATGTGTCACATCCAGTAGTTCTTTCACAGAGAGTTCCACTTTGGCTGCTCTCTCTGAGGAGTATTCATCCGAGGAACTTCCATTTATACAGTCAGGGCCTTTCCAACTTGGATTAATTTAATACCATATGGTAGGGGAAAATCAATAATACTTTGTTTTGGCCACATTAAATTTTTCTATAATCAAGGAGGGTCTCTCTCATACAAATAATTCAGAATTGTTGCAAAAAAAAAAAAACCAACTGTGCTCATTCTGCCTCCTTTCTCTGAATCTGGTAAAGAGCCCAGCACCATCTCATATTCATAAAACAAAAGGCAATATACCATGGAGCTACTCCCACCTCAACCATTGCTCTATATGGGTTCCCATCTTCAATCCAACAAGCATTTTTTAGAGTATAGATAGAGAGCCAGGTCTGGAATCGGGAAAACTCATATTCCTGAGCTAAAATCTGGCCCGAGACACTTACTAACTGTGTGACCCTGGGCAAGTCACTTCACCCTGTTTGCCTCAGTTTCCTCAACTGTAAAATGAGTTGGAGAAGGAAATGGCAAACCACTCCATTATCTTTGCTAAGAAAACTCCAAATGAGGTCATAAAGAGTCAGACATCACAGTCATCATCATCATCATCATCATCAACAACCACAACGAGACACAGAGAAGCAGAGGGATCTTATGTGGTCTTCTCAGATTCAACATCTTTTCATAAAGCAGAGAGAGATAAAGTCTACTCCCTCTTCTCCTCAATAGCCCTTTAAATACTTGGAAGCAGCTATCATGCCTCTTCCCTCCAGCTGTCTCTTCTCTATCCTGATCACCCCAAGTTCCTCCAACCATTTCTCATAATGGAAAAATTTTAGGGCCCTTAGGTATGCTAACTGTTGAATATTCTCAATGTCCTTCCCAAAGTATACTACCAGCAGCCAAAGACGCAGTACAGAGGAGCTCTCCCTGGTCCTGAACACTACATCTCTCTCTCTCTCTCTCTCTCTATGAGAGCTAGGATCACATTAGCTTTTTAACTGTCAACAATTCACAGCAGTTGGGGACAAGGCATTCCAGATTAGTCCCTTCTAGCTCAAAATTCTGAATCTAAGATGCTATGAAATGACAATGGGAAGTACAGGCTACAATAGAGCAATTCATCTGATTAGATAGAAGATTTGCAGATCAATCAACAGGAATTTACTAAGCAGCTACTATGTTCCAGGCACTGGCTGGGCAAGGTGCATAAGATAGTATAAGAGCATAAATTTATAGCCACTGGGTCAACTACCTCATTTTACAAAAGATGAAAATAAAGCAGAGAGGTTAGGTGACTATCCCAGGATAACACTGTAGTAAGTGACAGCAATAGTGGTCTTCCTCAAATCTAGGTGATGTAATACATAGAGTAATAGGCTTGAAGTCAGGAAGAACTGAGTTCGAATCTGGTCTCAGACATGTACTAGCTGTGTGATCCTGGGCAAGTCATTTGCCCTTCATTTGCCTCAGTTTCCTCATCTGTAAAATGGAGTTAATAATAGTACCTATCTCCCAGGGTTATTATGAGGATCAAATGAGATAACTGTAAAGCACTTAGAACAGTTCCTGGTACTTATTAAGCACTATATAGATGTTATAAATTATTGTTATTACATCAGCTAGCATTTATTAAGGATCTACTATGTGCAAGGAGCTATCCTGACTGTTGGGAATACAAAGAAAGGCAAAAAACAGCCCCTGCTCTCACAGAGTTCAGTCTAATAAAGGAGATAACTTAAAACAACTATGTATAAACAAGATATAAGCAGGATGAATTGAATATAAACATATCCATATGTAAAATATAAACAGGACCCTATCTATTATACCACCTAGTGACCAAAATGGAAAAGCTCCAGCACTCCAGAAACTTACATTCTACTAGGGGGAGACCACATGTCCACAAATAGTTATATACAAAGTAAATATGTAAAAAATATAGTCAAAGTACAGATATTTGTGGGAAATAAGGTTGGGGCTCCATTGGGCCTTGATGACCAGACTTTGAACAAATGTGAACATTATCCTGCAGGTATAACAGGGAGCCACAGAAGTTTCTGAGCAGGAAAGTTACATAGTGAAAGCAGTACTGTGGACTGAGTGCCAGTTCTGGATTCAGAAGATTTGGTTCAAAACCTGTCTCTTCTACTGACTCCCAGGACAAGCTTGGGAAAGTCACTTTAAGTCTCTCAGTTTCTTCATGTGTAAAATGCATTGGACTGGAAAGTGATAGTCTCTTAGGTTCATTCCAACTCTGCATCTAGTACCTTGTATTTTAGAAAGGTTCTAATTCCCTTTTGGGGTTGAAGAGAGAGACAGACACAGAGAGAGACACATATACACATAGAGAGAGAGAAACAGGGAGAAAGAAACACTGAGACACAGATAGACAGAGATAGGCAAAGAGAGAGACAGAGAAAGAGTAAGAGACAGTGACAAAGACAGGGACAAAGAGACAGAGAAAGGGAAAGAAAGAGAAAGCCAGAGACAAAGACAGATTGAGAAAAAGACACAGAGAAGCAGAGGGATCTGATGAGGCCCTTCAAGGCTTTTCACAAGCAGAGAGAGAAGCCACTCTCAGCTGACCATTTCTTTCTGATCCCTCACCCCAAGCTGTGGGGCAGGGCAGAACTCTCTAATCCACGTGCCGGAACAGCTATGCTGAGCTAACAACAGAGAGGCTGTGTCTGTGGCTTGTGCTGTCTGAGCTCCCTCTCTCCCACAAGCACCAGTTTCTAGCATGCATTGGCACATTTAAACTGAAGCCCAGTCCCTGGGTTGTACTGCTAGGCAACAGCTCCTAATCACTTACCCAGAGCAGGGAGGACTCTGACCCTCACCATGTTAGCCCATGGGCACTTCTGCCTGCCAGGGGCCCCTCATTCCCCCTCCAGCCTCGAGAGCCATCATCTTCACCCCTGGCCCTGGCTTTCCTAAACCACTCTCCCTCTGGGCTGTTGTCTCAAGGTCACCTTCAGCCAGAGGGACTCTTGTGAAACACTTGGGTCCTCTTTGGGGACTAAGTAAAAGATGCCTGAGTCCCTGGGCATCACAAGCTGTCAGGTCTCAAAGACTGTTTCCTGCTCAAATGTATATGGAGGTCCCTTGAGAGAGCTTCTCAAACTTACTGCTGACATTTGCCTAAAAATGACTCTCCCACAAAAAGCAATCTGTGGGAGCTGAGAGGACCATCTCCCTGAGCCTTCAGCTGAAGGGGAGGCCTTGAGGGCATCATCTAGAGGCAGCCAAACCCTTGGGAACCCAGAGGCATGGACATCTCCAGCAACCCCTTCCCTGTGGGCAAGACTCCAGGCAGGGGCTCCTGCCCTCATGATATACTTTGCATCATGGTTTCCTTCATACTAGTGTGGGTATTATTGATGACAACATGGAAATTCCAGCATTCCCCTTCCTCCTCTAGACTGGATACTTCTTTTACCCAGATATAACCCACTTCTCTCTCTCTCTCTCTCTCTCTCTCTCTCTCTCTCTCTCTCTCTCTCTCTCCCTCCCTCCCTCCCTCTCCCTTTCCTTCACCCTCTGAACTCTCCCCCCTCCTCACACACACATACAAATACACAAATATATATACACATACATATATACATACACATATGGGTTACTGGAGGGATTTGCATTAAAAATTATGAAAGTACATGCAAACCTTGAAGCACTATATAAACAGGGTCATAAGTATTCATGTACGGTAGTGTGGAACGACAGTTAGAGGACCTGGATGCAAATCTCAGTTCAGTTTCTTACTGAGTGACCCTGGACAAATCATTTCCTTTTCTCTTCTACAAAATAAGAGGGTTTGATTCTAAGGGCCCTTCTACCTCTAGATTTTGTAATCAGTGTTCATATGCTATCAGAAACAGCACATCAAAATGAATAGAGTTTTTGGAGATAGCTGGTTCAAATTCTACCTCTGACAATGAGGAACTGGATGGGCACATCAGGGCCTGTCTGAGCCTTCAACAACTCTCTAGGATTTTAGTGTTAAGTGTTAGAGTGATTGTGATGTGTGTGTTGGTTAAAGGACTTCCCACATCAATGAAACAATGCATCCCTGATGGACTGATTCATTCTACAGAGATCCACCTCCTTACTCAGCAAGACCTAGCACCCAGCAGTAGTAATTTTAACATCCAAGCCTCTCCCTGCTAGAGTAAAGCCAAAGGATACATTGCTTGGTCCACAACAGAACTGCCTGGCAAAAGAAGCTTAACTCCTCACTTCTGTTCACTGAAATCTGTTTTCCCATTGGTCCATCCCTCTCCCCACTCCACTATGATGCTAACAGTTCCCAGGGGAGCCTGGCCTCAGATGACGAGAGGTTCCCATCTTCTGGGTGGGCAGATCATGCTTTGGACTAGAAAGAGTAACACAAACTGACTCTTCTCTCACCTCCTTCCCCCAGCAGGGCATAAAAAAATGACTGGATATACAGAGTAGAGAGGAAAATCCAGCTTATTTTTCCAGCGTATTCTTTTCCCCTCTTTCTAGTTTTGCACAAAACACCCAATAGACTCAGTTCTTTTGCAAAGGAAATATCATAGTGACACTTGGCAGCACCAGCCAGAGGAAAGGCACTGAAAGTACAGTCAAAGAAACTGATTTCAAATCCTTATGCTACTACTGACTCATTGTATGACCTTTTGTCAAGTTATTTATACAAGGTATTGTGTTAGGAGATGGGGAAACAAAAATAAGACAGACCTTGCCCTCAAGTAGCTTACATTTTACTGGGGACAAAAGGGATGGTGGCAATAAAACATGTACAAAAATAAGTACAGAGTATATACAAGAGAATATGAAGTAATTTCAAGACAGAAAGGAAGGGGAAGAGAATAAGCATTTATTAAGCACCATGCTAAGCATTTCACAAATATTATCTCATTTCATCTACACAGCATTCCAGCAAGGCAAGTGCTGTTATTATCTTCACTTCAAAGTTGCAGAAATTGAGACAAACAGAGGATAAGTGACTTGTTCCAAGGTCACACAACTAGAAAGTGTCTGAAGCCAAATTTGAACTCGGGTCTTTTGGACTCCCAGACCAACGTTCTCTCCACTGAACTACCTAGCTACAAGAAGAAGAAAGTGCTAATTACTTGGGAATGGAAGGCATGGGACAGAAGGTAGCACTTGTGCTTTACTAAGGACTTTAAGAGATGGGAGATGATAACATGGTATGTACTAAGCATGGTATTGCTTGTAAGGACACAGTGTACCTGAGCAAAAGCATGGAGGTGGGAGATGGAATTCTTTGTATGGGAAATAATCAGGCCTGCTTAACTGAAGAACAAAGAGAAGAACACCACAAAACAAGCCCGGAAGGGTAGGTGGGCTCCAGGTGGCAAAGAGCTTTAAATGCAAAATTGAAGATTTTTTTTTTAAATTTCTTGAGGCTCTCAATGAAAGAATCCTGAGAACAAGTCCCAGCATCATAGAGAAAACAGCCAGGGAGACTGGACTGCACAACGGCCCCATAGGGTGAATGTGCAGGTCTGAGAAAGAACCTGGGCCCCAGGATTGGAAACTAATGAAATCCCCCAACACCTCCTTATTTATAGCTTGTGCATGCTGAATTACAAATCTTATAACTGCAGATATTATCGTTGCATATTTCATTACTACCAACATTGCATATTTATAATTTAGCAGTGTGTAAAATTTATAAAGGCACAACTAGAGGTTGGTTAATGACATCGACTGAAGCTTCATGAATTGAGTGTGTTTTTCATGTTATATGGATATGGTCTAGTCTGGGAAGCCACTGGCAGGTGAGGAAAGTGGGTGGGAATAGCCTTTGTGTTTCAAGCTGGTGGATTGGGGATGGAATTATCACAACCAATGGTACCATCTCTGTTGTGCTCCAAGACTTTAAAAGTACTTTTCTCCTACTGATTATCCTAAGTGGGTAGTGTAGGAAATAATTAACCCCATTTTGAAGATGAGAAAATTGAGGCTTAGAAAGATGAACTGACTTGTAAAGAATTGTTTGGCTGACACAGTATGGAGCAGAACTGAGCTCTAAACCCAGGTCTTCTGCTTCCAAAGCTAGCATTCATTCCGTTATATCATTTTTTTTCTCCTCCATGAAACCATTGCTGGTGCCAGAAAAAGAAATTCACCTGTTCTAAATACAGGAAGATAGTTGACTTAGTGATGGCAACCACTGTCAGTCATGGGGAAAAAAACAAACACTTAGAAGAGTGAAGCTGGGTGGGATGTTGGCTGAAAAGCCCTAGGATCACCTTCAAACCATCTATTTGCAAGCCCGGTACTTACCAGGCTCCAAAGCCAAACCCTTTCTGGAGGAGAATAATTAAGGCAGCAGGTCCCAAGAGAAAACAGTCAATGCTCCTGCAGTATTGACAAATGCATATTTTATCTGGGGAAGAAAATGCCCTGACTTTCCAAAAGTGAGTCCTAAAATATTCGCCTCTCAAGGACTGGAGGACTAATTGAGTTTTAATTCATCACTGGCTAGAGATAAGCAAAAGCCAGTCCTGAAAGTTTACCCTGAAACCACCACCCGTGTCTCACAACTCATCAATCCCACAGGTTTGGTGACAGTAAGCTGGGCCCCCACAGCCTTTGAAAGACTACCAATACATTACAGAGCTCAAAATGATTTGTCTTCATGAGACAAATCTGCCTTGAGAAGTAGAATGTTGAATGTATAGGGTGAAGAAGAAAAGGTCAAGGCAGCCATTTGCCCCAGAGGAAACAGGAAATACCAAGAAGGGAAAGTCTTCCTGCCATGCATCTCATCTTCCTTAAAGAACTCTCTCCATCCCAAAATCCAATAGGGAGCCCCGTGGGGATCAAGGTTCACCTTTAGCAACAAGGAATAATTCAAAAAGCATGAGATTTGGAAGAACCAGTCTGGAATACTGGCTCTGTTCTTTCCTGTAACCTATGTAGATTTCAGTGAGTCCCATAACATTGTGGATCTCCCTCTACTCATCTAGAAATGGGGGTATGGTGGGAGCACAAGATGGACTAGAACATCTTTTAAGTTTCCAGCTCTAAATCCTATGATCTTAGTTTATTTTTAATATGGCCAATGTAGGAATCTATTTTGCTCCACTATGCATATTTGTTTCAAGGATTTTGTGTTGTTTTTTTTCTCCCACTTTCTATTAATGCGGAGAAATAGATTTTTGTTAATTAAAAAATTAGATTAAATTTAAATCCTTTGACCCCTGATCCACATGGTGGCTATATTCAATAAGGAAATATTAAATGTTCAGAAGTGCAAGGCATGGTACTGGGTACTAGGTATACAAGGATATATATGAATCTTTCATTCCCTGTCCTCAGGGTGCTTACATCCTACAGAGGGGGACACATACCTTACCCACAAGTAAACACGAGGTAAAAAAGAGCAATTTCAAGAGGGAGAAAGTGCTACTAACTGGGGGGAGGGGACCAGTAAAAGTCCTGTGGTAGAGATAATAGTTGAGAAGAATCTTGGAGGAAGTAACAATTTTCTCCAAGATATAGGTAAGGAGAAAATGTACTCCAGGGATAAAGGACCATTTTTGTATGCAGTTGAGCGACATCAGGATAGGATGCCATAGTGAGAATCAGGAAGTTCAAATTTGGCCTCAGATACTTACACAACTGTGTTACCTTGGGTGAGTCACTTAACCTCAGTCTTTATCTGTAAAATGGAGGAAATCTAATAGCACCTACATCCAAGGGATGTGATGAGGATAAAATGAGGTGATATTTGTAAAGTGTTTAGCACAATCCCTGGCACATAGTAGGCACTTAACAAACACTTGTTCCCCTCCCCTCTTCCCACTTAACCTCTCTTGGCCTCAGTTTCCTCATCTGCAAAATGGGGTTAATATAGCATTTCTCTCAAAGGGTTGTTGCGAGGATCAAATGAGATAACATATGCTAAGCACTCTGCAAACCTTATAGCACTATGTAAATGCTGGTTATTATTCTTATTTATTCAGAAACACAAGTGGGGAGATGAAATATTACACACAGGGAACAATGAGAGGGCCATTTTTACTCAATCAGAGAGTGTGTGGAGGAAAGTAATATGACATGAAAACAGGCAGGCAGGAACCAGACTGCTAAAGGCTTTAAATACTAGGCTAAGTGGTTTGTATTTTATCCTAGAGGCAATAGGGAGCCATAGGAGAGTTTCGAGGAGGAGAGTGGCATGGTGAGAATGGTATTTTAGAACTATCAGTTTGGCAGATAGCTTGGAGAGGGGACAGAAAGGACAGTGAGAATAGCAGGAAGCCATTGCAAGAGTCTGTTTGGTAAGTGGTGATAAAGACTTGAATTAGGGGCTAGAGAAGTGGTTTTCAATCTGTGGGCCATGACCCTTTTGGGGGTCGAACAACCCTTTCACAGGGGTCACCTAAGACCATCGGAAAACACATATTTCCGATGGTCTTAGGAACCAAGACATCGCTCCTCTATCTGTCTCCAGAAGGGTCTGCCCACATGCCCACATATGCCTACATACAAGTAAAGGGTCACAGCATTAGGAAGGTTGAGAACCACTAGGCTAGAGGCTATGTGAGCAGAGCAAAGGGGATGGATGTGAGAGATGTTGGGAGGGTACAACAGGTACAAAATAAGCAAATTCAAGGATATTTCAAGAGTGAGAGAACAGTAACAAGTAGGAAAGCTCAGGACAGACATTAAGTAAGAAAGGGTACCAGACAAGACACTATCGATTAGTCAATCAACATTCATTAAGTACCTACTGTATTCCAGGCACTGTTCTCTATGCTGAGGATACAAAAATAAACATGAAATAGTCCCCACTCTTAAGGAGATTATACTACCCAGACCAATCCTATCTGGTAATATTATCATTAAGACATTATGACCCAACCCTATTATACAGTATCACAAAACTCCCGTTGCAGTTCAGCCGATTGAATAAATCTTCTAGGTGGTCACTGATGAACCAAGCTATCACCTTAGAGCAGTAGTAGTTGCCTAACAGACAAGCTATGCCTTCAAATTAAATCTAATTGGAAGTGATCAGCATTTGAGGTGCTTAAGGAAGGTGACGCTAGGGTTAGGGGAAATTGTCGGACTTACAAAATAAAACAAAATATCCAGACTCAGAATGCTGCATTGCATTCTTTGGCTAGAGAAGGTACTCTCTGTCCCTGAAGAGGTCTGTCCCTACTGTGCCTCAAGAGCTGGACACAAATTCAAGAGACAGGGGAACTTCAGGTGTTGCCAGCATAGATTGTTGATGTGAAAAATGGGTCCTTATCACCTTTCCAAACCACCAAAGTCTAGGGATCAAATCAACATGGCGATCTATCACCACTTAAGCCAACAATTAAAGCAGAACCATCTTTTTAAACCATCACCCTGAACACGTCCAAACGCACTACATATCAAAAAGGAATAATTAAAACCCACACTTCTCACAATACCACCGAGTAAGGCAATTACGAGGCCCTCATAATGAGCAATTTATGTAATTAAAAAAGTCAGACATGTAATATGCAAAGAACTCTTTAAATGAATTACTGCCGGATGGCTGGGTGCACTTTGGTCCTCATCTCTGGCCTATGCTTCCTGTGACTTCAAAGTGGCTTCCTCCTCATATTTCAGGGCTGGTAGAAGATAGCTAAGGAAGATTTTCTACATAAGCTCAGGCTGAGACCCACATTTAGAAAGCACATTTAATCCTGACCAGTATAAAGGATGTTGGGTAATTGCTGCTCGAATCCAATGTGAGCACTGTATCTCATCTATGATATGCAATTTGGTGGCTATATTCTAGTAAGAGAACTTTATGACTTGCTGTCATGATAAATAAAAGTTTATGGCATAATGGAATTAATATTTACTTTGACTGCAACGTTGACTATTCAAATAAAGTTGCCAGGACTCACTTAAGCCAGGGGAGTTTTCAAATGGTATGTGACATGACAGGAAAACTCAGACTCCCCTCTGCCCGCCAGACCTGGTACCATTAACAGATCTCCAGATTTCAAAGCTCAGCTCAGTCACCACCTCCTCTGGGAAGTCTTTCCTGATTGCTGAAGTTGAGAATGCTCTCTCTCCCCCTCCTCAAACAATCTCGTACTTAGTTATCTTTATGCCTGTTGTAAAGCCCTCTCCCAGGAGAATATAAGCTTGTTAATGGCAGAGCCTGGTTCTTGTTTTTCTTTTTTAATCTTTGTAATGCAATATCTAGCAGTTCCTGAGATGCTGTAGGAGATGGATAAATATGAGAGAATGAATGAAGGAAGGAATGAATATTTTGAGTTGTCACCAAAATGTCCCCTTTTCAGTTTCTTTTTGTTTTCATGTCATTAGTGTATTTTAAGGTTATATTAATAGGAATATGTGATCAATTAGATATGGGGAGGCCAACTTGGAAGAGACTTCTTGTCCCATGGAATGGGAGGTAGTAGGAAGGCAGGAAGGATCTGTAGCACACAAAGTCAAAAAAAGAAGTTCAAAACAATCTTGGATCCAGGAAATAATAGCAGCAAATCACATGTATATAATGCTTTCGGGTTTACAGATCACTTTGCTCATAACAAACCTAGAAGGTAGGTTTGAAAGCCTGTCTTTATTTTCTAAATAATAAAGCAGGTCACAGAAGTAACATCAATATGGGGACTCGAGACTAGGTCCCCTTGGTCCAAAACTGGAAGGAGGCACTGGTCTGTAGTTGGGGTTGGGGTGGGGGGAGGATTTTGTTATCCCAGTGTTCTCTCGACTTCTTCACTTACCATCCCCACCCCAGGGACCTATGTTTGTATTGTATTGGGCACAATCTGTGACATTAGCAAAGGCATGGGCTTTTTCCTAACATCACAACCCTCAATTATGGACTGTTTACCTAATTCCAAAATCAATTTTCAACAAACAATTTTCCAACTTTTCTGAAAATGACAGTATTCAGAAGGTTTTGGTAGGAGATGTGCCTATTTTTAGGCAATGTAGAAATCTTCCTAACTAGGGACTTAAACTAGGATTGAAACCAATTTGATTTGGGACATGGCTAAAGGCCAGTTATAATTTTAATCAAACCAAGTCACATTTTAGGAAGAATGAAGACAGGTTGGAGCTTATCCAGAGGACAGCAACCAAGTATGAGGATTCGTTAAAGGAACTGCTTTTCCTGAAAAAGAGGTGGGGGGGGGGGGGTAGGAGGAGGGAGTACTGGGTTGGGAAACACTTCCTGTAGCAGATGGGATTTTAGCTAAGACTTTAAGTAAGCCAGTAGCCAGGAGGCAAAAAGGAAGAGGAAGAGCAATCCAGGCATGGGGAACAGCCAAAGAAAAAGCCTGGAGACCAGAGAGGGAGTAAGTGCTTTGTTTGTGGAACAGCCAGGAACTGTGAAACAGTTGTGGAACATCGATAGATCAAATGAGTCAAGGAGTAGGGTAAAAGAAGACTGGAAACGTAAGTGGGGGCTAAGTTAGGAAGGGCTTTGAATGCTGAACAGAGCATTTTGCACTTGATCCTGGAGGTGATAGGGAGCCTGCTGGAACTTGTTGAGTAGAGTTTTGGTATGGTTGGATCCATGCTTTCAGAAAATCACTTTTAAGAGCAATGGATTTGAAGTCAGAGAAACTGAACCTGGATCCCAACCTTGCAATTCACTCCCTGGGTCACCCTGAGCAAGTCACCTAATTTCCCTGAACCTCAGTTACCTCAACAGTAAAATTAGGGAGCTGGAATGTGATGATCTGTAAGGTCCTTTCAAATTCTAAATCTTTGATTCTATGATTCTGAGTTACAGAAGTAGATTTATGCTCAAGGTTGGACGGAAAAAAAATATTTCTAACAATAAGAGCTGTCTCAAGGTGGAATGGGCTGACATGGGAGGTGGTAGGTTCCTTGACTGAAGCTAGATGACCACTCAGGCAAGTTAGATTCATGTCCAGCTATGAGGTGGACCAGAGAGTTTCTTCCAATTCTAACACTGGAAGCGTTTATGAAATGCCAAGAACTAGCATGAGGGCTCTGGCAAACTAGGAGTTAACCTCTGACTTAGGGTTTGGCTCACATATTGCCAGTATTCATTTCAAGACATCCTCAGAAGGACATGGTCCCCAGCGATAAGCAGCCAAGTACGTTGGAGCCTGAAAGAGGCAAACACTACAAGAGCTGAGGCCATCACTGGTACAGCTTCTCTGCAGGTCTCTGCCAGCAATACCAGAAGTTCTAGGGAAGGACTTCAGGGACCAGAGGAGGAGGAGGAAGAGGAGAAGAAGGAGAGGAGGAGGACGAGAAGGAGGAGGAGGAGGACAAGAAGGAGGGAGAGGAGGATAACAATAATCATAGTTCTTTAAAATTTTCAAAGTGCTTTACATCTGCAAAGCAATCTATGAGATGGGTATTGTTATCTTTATTTTAAAGGTGAGGAAACTGAGGCTGAGAGGCTAAGTAATTTGCCCAAAGTCACACAGCTTTTAAATGTCTAGGGCAGGATTGGAACTCAGGTCAGTGTTCTACTCTCCAAGTCACATTCCCACCTATAGACTTACTCATCAGTTCTTTAACCCAAGAAGGATAAAGGCTTGAAGAGTGTTGAGGAGGAATTGATCTCAATAAGCATGTGTTAGTCTGAAATAACTCTAAGTGGCACTGAGACACATCTCATAAGGTAGACAGTGGGGTTAATGAAAAGAGTCCTAGACTGCTTTTCAAACCCTCCTCTGCTATTGATTGGGTATCCTTCCCCACTCTGGACTTTGGCTTCCTCATCTAGAAGCCAAACTTTGGGCTTGATGATCTGAAAGGTCTCTTAAGCTTCAGCTTTCCAAGATCATGGCCAAGGAGCACATCTTTGGGGAAAGTGTGGGATGACGGGCTAGGGTTCCCTGATTATTGGCTTACCTCTAACCTGGGACTCAGGTCATCAAGGGTGAAAGACTTCACTGAGTTAGCAGGGTCTGAAAAGGCTATTGTCCAATGGTCACCTCAAAATTCAATGTGTAGAGAAAGCTAATTAGCATGAGATGTGCTCCTTATAATATGCTTTTGAGAAATTCCAAAGCTTTTTATGATAGCTAGGAATCCCTCTCTCCTCCCTTCCCCCTCTTAGAATCCCCAGAATACTTGAAAGCACAGTTCAGATCTTTATAGATATCTATGGTCATAGCTATAAGAAATGATGAGCTCAATGATCTTAGAAAAAAAGACTTGCACAAAATAATGAAGATAAAAATGAGCAGAATCAAGAGAACATTGTATACAGTAATAGCAATGTTGTTTTCAGAACAACTTTGAACCAATAAGTCATTTTGACTGTTATAAATACCCAAATTAACTATAAAAGATCTATTAAGGATGATGCTATTTGCTTCTAGATAAAGAACTGGTAAACAGAAGGGCATATGGCATAATCGTACATATACATATATACTTATTTGTAATTAATTATGTATTTATAACTAATTAATAATGTAAGATTAATAGTTATATATATATACAACATACCTATTTATGTCTAATGGTAGCCATCTCTAGGGCAGGGGAGGGGAAGAGAAAAAAGAAATTTACACAATAACTTTACTATATATTTACAAGGAATAGCAAGTTGTACATAATAGATTTGCAGTTTCATGTGCAATCCCTTTTTTATTACAGTATATTATGGAAATATTTGTTTTAGTCCATAACTTAAAAATAAAATAAAATTTCAAAGAAAGCACAGCTGAGATACCACCTCTTATATTAGTCCTTATCCTGCACTGACACACATACTCATCATGTTGTAAGCGTTCTCTCTTTCTCTATTGAAAGGACTTTGTATCATTATATATACGCTATTCTCAAAAATGATCTTTGTGTTATTTTACTGTATTATTTACTTAAGCAGCAGTGTGGTTTGGGATTTGAATTTGAGTAAGAAGACCTATATTCAAATCTTGGCTGTACTTGCTACCTATGTGACCTTTGATAAGTGATATTTCTCTTCTGAATGGCCTCAAAGGTTCTTTCAGACAATCCAGGATCCTATGATCTTATGTTATTTCCTTGCACAAGAGTCTGAGCTCCTTCAGAGCAGGTATGACTTTCTCTTTATCTTTGTAGATCCAGTGATTAGTACAGTTAGTGCATAGCATATTCATAATCAAGGCTCAGATCATTTTAACAAGTCAATAATGGCGTCATTTCCATTTCAAAGATGGAGATTGACATTTGACCTGCCAATGTACCCTAAAGACCCCTGGACTTTGCCATCTAGCCAGTGTTTCTTCCCTTCACAACACTAGACTTTAGAGTCGAGCCCTCCTACACATGTTGACTCCTCCACTTAGTCAGCGAAAGCACTAATTAAGCACCTACTTGGAGCCAGGCACTGTGATAAGGGCTTTGCTCATGGAGAGCAAAGACTCTTGCTTTTCTGGTCTTGTCCTCAGTACTTACCACAGAGCTTGGCACACTGTAAGTAATTAATAAATGCTCTCTTACTCATTCATTTATATAGAAACTGAGCAGAGACAGAGTGGCTGACAAGACCACAGTAGCAGAGCTGAGCCTAAACTCCCAACTCTCCTCATTCCTAAACTCACGGTTCATCTCCTATTCTGCCTTCCTAGTCCACCTTTTGTTCAGTTCCATCACCCAGCTGGGAGCTCAAGCGAAGTTCCCAAGAGGTCCATAGATTGGCTGGGAGGGAAGAATAGGGCAATGGGATGCTCGATGCTCTGGGACTAACGATCCCTAATTTCTCTGTACTCATTTTGATAACCACTTTGCTGCAGCTTTGGGGATTAGAACACACCTCCCTCTCCCTGGCACATAAGAATAATCTCATTCTACTGAAGCTGTCCCATGACAGATTGCTGAAGCCTAATGGTCAGGCAGATAGTCAAATCCCCTAAGCAAAAGCAATGAGGCTCTAAAATCTTGCAATCTTTAGTAGCACGGGGCCATTTTAAGAAAAAATCCTGCCATTTCTGTTGTAATATGTGACAGAAACTCTGCATCTGTGGACTGGGGAAATGTAAATTGCATGGACAGAGTCCTAGGAGAGACCACTACATCTGTGAAGGTCACAGAGAGTTAAGTGCTTCATTCCAAGACACCGTGAGAGAAATGACAATCACTGTCACATGGAGTATGGAAGAAATTCCAGGAGAGCTGGGGGCAGGGCCCAGGGCAGAACCACATCACTGCACTTTTCAAAGGCCAAGACACTGGCTCTTCTATCCCATTCTGTATCCACAAAGCTCAGAAAATGCCAGTTGTTCCTCTAAAGCTTTGCCAGTCAGCATCAATCCAGAATCCATGTGCTGATTCTGAATACCTAAGGTCAGCCTGGGACAAAAAAAAATGGAGCCCTGGGAGCTCAGTTCATAGAAACACACAATCTCAGAGTAGGAAGGTACTTTCACACTTAATACACCCTATACCTAAACAAGAATCCCTTTCTATCAAGTGAGATCATATCTGTACCGCACTTAGCACAGTGCCCAGAACACAGTAGGCACTTAATAAATGCTTGCTCCACTCCCACCTCTCCATGCCATTTCTGACAGATTGTCATCCAACCTTTGTTTGAAGACTTCCAATGAGGAAAAAGCCATCACCATCATCATCACCATCAGTCCATTCTAATTTTGGACAGTTCTAATTGCTAGGAAGAGAGCACTTAAAATTAGGTTAAATTTGCTCTTTCTCAACTTCCCATTCTTGGAATACTCTCCATCTTCAATTTTACCTACCAGTTTCTTTAGCTTTCTTTAAATCTTAACAAAAATCCCATATCTTATGGGAAATCTCTCCCAACCCCTCTTAATTCTATCACTTTCCCCTCTGTTAATTATTTCCTATTTATCCTCCTATAGCTTGTTTGTATATATTTGTTTGGATGCTGTCTCCCCCCCATTAAAGTGTGAGCTCCTTGAGGGCAGGGACTGTCTTTTGTCTCTTCTAGAGCCCCCAGTGCCTAGCAAATAACAAGTGCTGAGTAAATGTTTATTGTTAGACTCAACCTTCACCCAGTGCTCTGAGATGAGCTTGCTATGGCCAAGAAGGATAAACAGAATCCCTCTTCCATCTGACATCTTTTCAAATACTTGGAGACTGCTATCATACCCTTCTCCTGTTCCCCTCTCCCATCCTCATCTTCTTCTCTCCAAGCTAAACATACCCAGTTCCTACAATGGTCCTACATGTCACTATCTTGAACCCTATCACCATTCTGGTGGCCTTTCTCTAGATGCTCTCCAGTTATATTATCAAGGTACCTCCCAAAGTGTGGCATCCAGAGCTTCTCACCATACTCTAGATGTGATCTGACCAGGGCAGAGGACAGCAAGACCATCACCTTCCTAGTCCTAGACACTAAGACTCCTTTAATGTAGTCTGAGATTACACCAGCTGTCATGAGTCTCCATGCTATGTGCTACTGACTGATGTTGAACTGGAGCTCCACTAAAGCTTCTAGATCTTTCTCAAATTACTTCCTATTCACACTTCCCCCTTCCATCAATTCCCAGATAATGGAAGTGTT
Source organism: Pseudochirops corinnae (assembly GCA_028646515.1). Taxonomy (NCBI): domain Eukaryota; kingdom Metazoa; phylum Chordata; class Mammalia; order Diprotodontia; family Pseudocheiridae; genus Pseudochirops; species Pseudochirops corinnae. The sequence goes on along the minus strand of CM053588.1, from coordinate 41,537,019 downwards.
TCTTAGATGGACCCCTTGATTTTCCATTCAGGCAGTCCCTAAATCTAGCTCAAACAACCTCTCTATTAAACCCTGAGACAGAAGTGTGCTGGTTAAGTGTTTAAAAAAAGGCTTTCCAAAAATACTTGACCCCCTTCGAAGTTTAATCTGCATGAACATTTTCACCATTGCTTTCCTAATTCTAGACAATTAACAAAATAATGAGCTAAGCCCTGATCTGTAACATTTGTCAATTTCCAAGGTATAAAAGCTTACACTAAAAATTTAACAACCAGCTCTCTCACTCTGCCTGAGGATCTTCCTTCCTTCCATCCCTGTCATCCTTTGGACAACTTTATGATACTCTTTCCCATGTTACTATTTCTGAAATCTATCCCTAAGGATGCTTTAGCTGGAAGTTCTTTGGGTGCCTACTTGAGAATGATTTCCAAAGATCTCAATAATCTTAAACAGTAGGTTAAATTTAATAGGAATAAATGTCAAGCTATGCTTTATACAACCTACGGCCTTAGTATAGGATAGGGCTAGATACAGTCAGATAACAGTGCACATGAAAAAGATGTAGGGGGTTTTCAGTGGGCAGTGAGTCAGCAGTCTGTTAACATGGCCAAATATTTTTTAAAAGAATAATAATGTGACCCCAAATTGTATCAATAGAGGCATAGAATCCAGAATGAGGTCAGTGATGGTTCCCCTCTATACTGCCCTGGTCAGGCCATATCTAGAGTACTGAATTCTCTTCCTACTCTTTAAGAAGAAGTTTAGTAAGCTGGAATGTATTTAGAGCAGGGAGGTGAGACTACTGGGGACCACACTATATGAGGATTAATTGAAGTGTCTGGGAAGATTTCTTGGAGAAAAGAGAAGGTTTAGGAGGGCTATGGCAATAGAGAAGATGGCTGAGACTTGTTTTACCTGGGAACAGAACAAGGATCACTGAGAGAAGTTGCAGAAAGGAGGGTTTGGGCTTGAAACTTCAGAATGCTTTCTCAATGATAGCTGAGCACGGTTCACCTGTGGAAAGGGCCACCTTTGTAGACAATGGGCTCTCCCTCACTGAAGGTCTTGAAGCAGAGGCTTAGAAAGCCACTCCTTTGGAATGGAATAGTGGGAATTCTCCTGAAGGCAATGGTTGGATTAGACACCGCAGAGGCTCCTCCCAGTTCTAAGAGTCTACAATCCTATGGTTCTATGAACACGAAGTGATATCCTTTGCTCATAACAAATTACAAAGCATTTAACTCAATTTCAAACAAATCATTTTCACAGTAACATCTTAAACCCCTATATAACCATAATGGTCCTAGAACCACATTGGGGGAAGATGTGGACTTGAAAACCCCCCAAATCATCATTTATCAATGTAATCAATGAGTACTGACTAATCATTTCTCATATATGTGCCTAGAATGGGGAAGAGGGCTCTCTTGACTGGCAATAATACATATGAAATATCTCCTGAAACTGAAGTGACAGTGTGGTACAGCAGGAAAGCCCATCCATCAATCAACAAACCTTTATTAAGCACTTCCTGTATGCCAGATACACTGGGCTAGCTGCTGGGTATACAAGGACAAGGGTGAAACAGTCCCTGCTCTCAAGGAATTTACATTCTGATCAGGAGAATCAACAATGTCCACTTGGAGCCAGAGGAACTGGGTCTGAATTCTGGCTCTATCACTTAAGATCTTGGGCAATCCCTTGAGTTCTCTGGATCTGGGTTTCCTATACTAGACTGTATCTAAAGTCCTTTCCAACTCTCAAGCGGTGGTTGCTCTAGCACTTATTGATCTAAATCTACGATCCTAAGATATTTCACTTCTCCAGCCTCAGCGTCCTCCTCTGTAAAATGAGAGGTTTGGACAAGATGACCTCTAAAGTCTCTTCCAGCTCTAAATATATGATCCTATTTTCCCCCATCCGGTTCTCTTGTCTGGCCACAATTCCAGCTCAAGAAACACCAATCCCTGCTGGAAACTTATCTCTATCCCTGATGTGCTAGCGCTGTCTCAGAAGGGCTCTACTTCGTTACCAGTTCTCACTGTTTGGAATCTAAAAGAATTCCAGGGAGGTGGCCCACTTTGGCAGCTCAAGGCCATGGCAATATGTGCCCTTCAAAAGGTGTGTTCCTGCTGCTGTTCAGGATCCCCTTGTGCAAAGGCTCCCAGCCCTGGGCAGTCACTGATGCTATCTGTCTACCAACCCTCCCCTTCCCTGGGCTCCACCTGAGCAGTGCCTCCCCCACCCCAAAATCCAACTGCTAAACACCTAGTACATTCCTAAGCCTAACCCAAGAACATATTGAAAACACATTTGGGTTTCTCCTGAAACATCTGCTTGAGTTTGATATCTTTCCACATGCCAAAAGAGGGAAAACTATGGCAGCTAGAGGTGAAGATGGAGGATTCCAGGATTGGAATACCCCCACTCCTTTCTACTCCACCTCCACTTGCATTGATGCTTTTGTTTCCAAAGAATAACCAACTTAAGGAAGTTCTTTCTCATCAGGAACAAGATGGGAATGTTCTCAGCCAAGCCATGGCTAGGGAACCACAGGATGGCAGCAGCATGATGAGAAGCCAGAAGAAGTGCACTACCCTGCCCCTGCCACTGACCCAATAAATGCAGCAAAAACCACACACAAAAGAGGAAGGGAAACTGAACACAGGGCCCAGCCAACAAAAAAGGAGAGCCAGGCACCAGCAAATGAGTGTCCAGAGGAAAAAGGTGGGCATTCAAATACAACTTCATTAACATGGAGAAAACCCTCAACTGATGCAGCTTGGCATCTTCTCTGCCTAGAACACTAAGGAGGAAGTGACTTGCCCAGGATCTCATAACCAGCACTCAGGAACTGACTTAAAAAAAAAAGTATTACCTTTAACTTTAACCTGATGTGTAGCAATAACTTTGAGACATTTTGAAATGGATTCCAGCAGACATTTTAGACCCAATATGTTCCAAACAGAATGAAATATATATATACATATATATGTATGTGTGTGCATATACATATGTGTGTATATACAAACACACACATATATACACAAATTTGTCTGTATGTATGTATGTACATATGTAAAATGTGTATTCTTAATTAATTCTCCTCCTGCCTTCTCTGTTACTGTAGAGGGCAGCACCATCCTCATAGACCCTCAGACTCACACCCTAGGAGTCAGCCTGAATCCTCACTTTCTCTCGCCCTCCTGATCCAATCTTTTGCTGAGCCTGTTGATTTTACCTTTCCAACATCTCTTGAATATGCCCCCCTTTCTCCTCTGACACTGCCTCCACTCTAGCGCAGGGCTTTACTGCCCCATGCCTGGATTATTGCAACAGACTGTCGGTGGGTCTGCCTGCCTCAAGGATCTCTTCATTCTAATGTATCCTCCACTCAGTCACTAAAGTGATTTTCATAAAATGCAGGTCCAAAGTGTCACCCCACTACTGAATAAATTCCAGGGGCTTCTTATTGTCTTCAAAATGAAAAACAAGATGCTCTGTTTGGCATCCAAAGCCTTTCATACCCCTAGCCTTCTATTACCTTTCTAGTCTTCTTATAACTTATCCTCTAAATCATACCCTTTGATTGAGTGACACTGGTCTCCTGGCTGTTCTATGAACATTTCTTGGCTCTAGGAATTTTCTATGGCTGCCCCTCCATGTCTGGAACGCTTTCCTTGCTCCATACTGACTACTGACCTCTGCAGCTTACTTTAAGTCCCAACTATAATCCTACCTTCTATAGGAAATTTTCCCCAACCCCTCTTAATTCCAGTGTGTTCCCTTTGTTAATTATTTCCTGTCTATCTTGTATATGGCTTACTTTGTGCATATTTGTTTATCTGTCTCCTCCATTAGGTCATAAGCTCCTTGAGAGCAGGGACTGTCTCTTGTCCTTTTTTTAATCCCCAAGCTTAGCACAGTGCCATATAGTAAGTACTTAATAAATGCTATTGATTGATTGAATAACTTGAAACAAATCATCATGTATTGCCTCTCCATGAATGCTATGGTACTAAAGACATTTTTTCCATGTATGATTAAAAACAAGAAGAAAGAGCCACTGGGGGCAGGGGAGAAAACAAAGAAGCTGGGGCTTGGAAACCAAACATATACAAAAACACACACACTCCTTTTGTTCTCACTAAATTGGTCAATCCAGACTCTTAACTTCCTCACTGACAAATGAATGCAAATGTGTCTTGCCATGGTACCTGATAATAAACAGTGCCAAAGAAACACTGAACAACAGTAACAACATCCAGGTGCGGGAGGTGATGGTTCCCTCCAGTGTGGGGGCTGCCAACAGAAGTGATCAGCTCTCTCTCAGGGCCTCCAAAAGCATCTTTAGGAGGAGGGAATCCCCAGACTGGGCATGCTGTGCATCTGTATACAATCCATTAGCATATGGACTGATGCTTCTGTATCTGAGTTCCTAATTTTTTAAAAAAAAATCTGCTTTGAAAACACACACTCAGGAAATGGAAAACCTTCACTAAAATGAAAACATGTCTAAGAACCCAAAGAAGTCATGCAGTGAAGCTTGTGAAATTTAGTGTTGACTGACTTTAATTTTTAAATTTTTAAATGAACTTTCTCAGGATTTTAAATGAAAGTGAATGGGTAAATACAAAGCAAAACAACCCTGAGGTTTCACCTTATACCTGGAATGTTGGCAAAGATGACAAAAGAATGATAGTCAATTTTGCATGATGCATTGTTGGCAGAGCTGTGGATTTTGGACACAGTTTCAGAAACCATTTTAGAAAACAATTAGGAACTGTTTAAACAAAGTGACTAAAATGACCATATCCTCTGACCCTGAGATTCCATTACTGGGTTTATATGCCGAGGAGGCCACTGATAAGAAAAAAGCCCCCATTAACACTAAAATATTTAGTGAAGTATTTTCTTTGATAGCAAAGAGATGGAAACAAAATAGATGATCATTAATTGGGGACTGACTAAACAAATTGTGATGTATGAATTTAATGGAACAACACCATGCTATAAGACATAATTTCTGTGATGAATACAGAGAAGCATGGACAGATCTCCCTGAACTTATACAGAGTTAAGTAGGCAGAACCAAGAAAGCAACGGTCACAATAAAAGTTTATGTGGAATCTAAAGAAATGATAAACAAGAAGAATTCAGAAAAGCATAGGAAGATGTCAAAGGAGCCCTCATTTTTAATTCAGAGGACACAGACTCAAATATTTTCTTAGTTACTTTCTATATGACCTACAGTGTCACTTGATTTCTCTAATCCTCAGCTTCTTTATCTATAAAATTAGGAAAGCCAGATGAAACCAGATGGCATCTGAACCACCTTCTGGTTCTAAGTCTATAATCCTAGTGGCCATGGTTCTCAACCTGTGGGTCGTGACCCCTTTGAGAGTCAAATGACCCTTTCACAGGGGTCACAGGGGTCGCCTAAGACCATCAGAAAACATGTATTTCTGATGGTCTTAGGAACCAAGACACAGCTCCTCTGTCTCCAGGCAGGTCCGCCCACATGCAGATATGCCCACATACCAGTATTAAAGGCTCATAGCATTAGGAAGGTTGAGAACCACTATGAGGAACAAAAAACTAGGAAAATAATACACACAGTTACAACCATGTAAAGAGAAAGAACAGCAACAATGAAAAGAATGCTGCATTATTATAATGACCACGTTTGCCTCAAAGGTGAGATAAGAAAGTACAATCCCTGCCCTACTTTGCAGAGGTAGGTGTAGCTATAGGTTTGGAGCACTGCATATCTTGTCAGGTGTGCTCAATTTCATTGAAATGTTTGTTTTTCTTAGCTTCCCTATTTTTTTTTTTTTAATCACAAGGGATGGCTCATAAAGTAGAGAAGGGGAAATGTTTGGAAATGAGGGAGGTGTAAAAACAAAAAAGCAATAAAAATTAAAACATGTTAAAAAGAATCTATGGATTCTAAGTGAATTTGCCACAGGCAGACACATCTGTATAATATGAGAGGTGTGGAACAGAGGGCAGACTTCAGTTTAAAAGAATTTCTTAGTAAACACAGAATTCCCATATAGGTGAAGGATTCTTGTTTCCCAAACCCATCTAGAAGCTTAGAAAAAAGGACTAGCAACACTCCATAGGTCCTGGGTTGCTGAGCAACAAGCAGCTTATTATGATTTGATTTGTAAAATTGGAGAAAGGGCTGCAAAAAAAGGGATATATAGTCTACTTGTTTGGGCCAAATAGATAGGGAAGTATTTGGAGCTGTCCATAGTGCAGAGAAGACACAAGTCAATCCATTCATTGATATGCATTGTCAAGTGCTCCATACTTCCCCAACCAAAGGCAGGATGGAACAAAAACACCAAATCATTTATAAAATATCTATTGAGTGGTTCCTTCAGGGGGAATTCAATCAGGAATAAATTGAGAAATTGAAGTCAGTTTGGGTGTGGTTCTAAGTCCTGGAGGCAGCTGTGATAATGTAGTAAAATAATATGTTTTAAATCAAATCTGGGTTAAAATTTCAGGTCTCCTATTCACATAGTTTTAGTCAATTGACTTTATGTGTTGAGAGCCTGGTTTCCTTATATGTAAAATGGCAACAATAATTATAATACCTACCTTGACTACCTAGAGAATAGTTTCCTTACAAATTCAGACCAAACATCACCAAATATCATGAGACTTTTTGTGATGCCCCCAACCCCAGCTACTGATGTTATCTCCCATTACTTTGTCCATATTTTGACATGCCTAGCTCGAAATATAATCACATGTGTACATGTTGTCTCTCTTGATAGGATGTAAGCTCTTTGAGAATAGGGATTATTTTATTTTTATCTTTGTATTCTCAATGCCTGGTACATAGTAGGTACATAAAAAAATGTTTATGGATTGATTGAGCAAATGAGTTAACTCATAGAAAATGATTTTTATATAATAACATGCTAAATACACATCCCCTGCTGCTATCTAGAATCGAGATAATTCTTTGCACCTAATGGGTGCCCAGTGGCTGCATCAATTTTTGTTGAATTGAGCAGAACAGCTAGCAATACAGTAAGCTGACATTTCTATGAAAGAAGCTAGGGCCACATGTATCATCTTTCAGAAAAATAATTAAGTCTTCAGAGTAGACGGAAGAGTGAAGGTTAGGTGGATTAATGCTACAAGCAGACTCTCCTGAGGATTCAAGCAATTCCCATAAAGACCCACAAGAGATACACATACTCACTGAGGCTGAAATACAAGGTGGCTAGTAGATAATGTTGAATATTGGTTCTGCCTGCTAAATAAGTTCTTTGAAAGAACTTTTCCCCCTTTTGGAAAATGCCAGGAAGCTGAGGTATTTCAAAAATGATCCCCAGAGAGGATTCTGTCCAATAAACCTCTCTTCCAGCTCACATTCTAGGAAACCTCAGAACAGGCCACCACTTGTGCAATCCAATCTCCATATATTTTATTCTCAAAATATTTCATTTCTGGCCACCAGTCTTTAGATCTAAAATTTGATTTTTGTTCTCATAAATGGATTTTTTCATCGTGTAGGTGGGAAGTATATTTAATTTCAATTTTTTTCAAACTGAAATATTCAATATAAATGTCAGAGAGTGTTTGGTGCTGTGCATCCCTCCCCACCACACAAAAGTCCAGATTAGCAGAGAGCATTCAATGTAGCTGGTTAATGACCCCATAACTTCTGCTTACAAAGAGTATCTGAAGTATCTAGAAAAATTAGTGATCACAAAAGGTAGAATCCTAGGATTTTGAAGTTAGAAGGGACCTTAGAAGTTCCTCTAGTTTAAGCCTCACATTTTACAGATGAGAAGTAAGTGTCATGTTGCAGAGCAAAGGTGGTCTACTGGAAATAGCACTGGGGCTCAAAGCCCAGAGACTTGGTTTCAAATCTTGACTTTACTACTCCCTACCTGCATGATCCTGGGAAAGTCACTCAAATCTCAGATTCCTCCTCTGTAAAACAAAGGAACTGGACAGGATTCTCCATAAGACCCTTCTAGTTCTAAAGTCAATGATTCCATGATAAACTGAGTCCCAGAAGGGTGCTAGTTAAGTAGCAGAATAAGTCACTGCCTCCATTTCCTTCTCTATGTTTAGGCATGAGGAATGTCTTGTCTATGAATGGGATAGTTGCAGCTTAGAAAACAGAAGGTTGTAGAAAACAACAACATTCTGATTTTTCTACAGGAAACCTTTCCCCTGCTTCCTCTCAACGCTGCTGCCTTCTACTTGTCATTATCTCTAATTTATCCTGTCTCTATCTTGTATTTACATAGTTGTTGGCATATTGTCTTCCCCATTAGACTGTAAGCTCCCCAAGGGCAAGGATTACCTTTTGCCTTTCTCTGCATCACCAGTACACAATATATTGCCTAGAACACAGTCCGTGCTTACTAAATGTTTATTGACTAGCTGACTGCCAAATAAACCAGTCTGGATTTATCCTTCTTCCTTGATCACATATCTCTGAAGAATGCGGATGAATTTGTTCTTTCTTCTACTTTCTCTGCTCCCTCTTCTGGCACTGAAGGTCACTCCAGGATTCAATGAATCATATTTTTAAAAGCTCAGTTCAAGCTAGTTATGTGGGAATATGGTGTGAGATGTGGACATCTTCATTACATTGAGGAAGGAGGGAGCTAGCCTGGAGAAGAGAAGACTCAGGAAGAACATCATAGTGGTGTCAAGTTTTTGACAGGTCTTCATGAGAAGAGGAATTAAGCTCATTCTGCTTGGCTTCTGAGGACAGAACCAAGAGCAGTGGGTGGAAGTTCTAAAGATGTTGATTTAGAAAATTTTAAGGAAAAACTTACTAACAATCAAAGTTTCCCCGAAGTTAAATGGGCTACCTTGAGAAATTGGGGCTCTATGTCAATGGAAGTCTCCCAGAGGAAACCAGGTGACCATTAGTCAGAGGTTGTAAAGGAGATTTTTCTCTCCCAAATTTCCTTACCTCTACTGAAGGCACCATCATCTTTCCAGTTACCTAAGTCCAGAACTCTGGAGTCTTCCTTAACTCTTCTCTCTTCTTTTATCCAGTACTAATTAATCAGCCAAGTCTTGTTAATTCAACCTCTATAATTTCTCGCATTCATCCTCTTTTCTCCAATTACACAGCTATTACTCTACTTCAGTCCCACACCACCTTTTACCTGTACTACTAAAATAACCTCATGATTGGACTTCCAGACAATCCAATCCATCCTCCACTGAGCGTCAAATTAATCTCCCTAATTCACAAGGCTACCCATGCCATTCTCTTGCTCAAGAATCTTCAGTGGCTCCCTATTGCTTCTAAGATAGACTGAAAACTCTTCAGCTTGGCATTTAAAACCCTTTGTAGTCTGGCTCTAGCCTGCCTTTCTAGATTTATTCCACATTTTCCTGTCCTTCAGGCATTTCATGGTGAATCCAATCTGTCTTCAATATTGAATTTAGCATTGTCTCCTTCTGCTGTCCCTTTGCAAATTATCTACATGCCTGGGATACACTTCCTCCGCATGTCTGCTTCTGAAAGTTTGATTGCAAATTCAGCTTATGTTTCAACAGGAAGCCTGTCCTATTTTGTATGTGCTTATGTGAATTCCCACTCCAAATTCTATAAACTGTAAGTTTCTTGAAAGCAGAACTGCTTCTGGTTTATTATTCTATTATTTATCATATATTATGCAATGATATGGTCTATTAGATATCATAATAGAAGATATAATATGTATAATTATATAATACATGGTAATATAATATATTATTTACTATTTTCAGCACACAGCAAGTAGTGAATAAATGCTTCTTAGGTTGTTCTGATTTGAAATACTATATTGTTTTAGGTAAGCATTAAGGGGTATAGGAAGTCAAAGAAGGGAGAAGTCTATATGGGCTAGAGTCATCAGAGAAAGATTCATGGAGGAATTTCAGTTAGGACATGAAGGATGGACAAGGTTTGAATGGGAAGGACATGACTGAAGGTCAGAAAGCAATAAGCATGAATGATGAGAAAACTGACGTGATTAAAATGGATGGAGAGTGAGGTTGAAGAAAGCAGGTTACAGAAGTAGGGCAGGATGAGATTGTAGAAGACCTTGCAGGCAAGACAAAATGGCTCTAGGACCATAGATTTGGGGCTGAAAGGAATTCAGAAGCCATCTAGTCTAACTCCTTCATTTTATATGTGGGGAAACTGAGGCACAGGAAGTGACTTACCTGAGGTCACATAGGTAGTAAAGGCTCTGAGAAGGGATTTGAACTCGCATCCTTTGAACTTGCATCTAGAGCTACTACTCCTTCCTATATACCAATCTGTACCATCCTGTCTCCCATAGAGAGTAGATGTACTTTGGGAATGAGTGACTTTGGGGTATTTTGTTACCCTGTTCTGTTGCATCAAAGAGGATAAATGAAAGCTGCTGGCAACTTAATAATATAATAATTAAAGTAAAAAATAGTGGAGTAAGATTAACCACATAGCAAGCAAAGAAAAGCTGAAGATAGCACTCCATTTATATGTAGAGATAATATTAAAAATGTATCTCAATACAAGCAGTAAGATTAAGGCAATAAATGCTTTTGTGGTAAGGATTTTAACACTTCTACTTGGATTCATAAAATGGTGCAACAGACCTAGAAAACATTGCACTGTGTATGGAGCAGGGCCCCATTTAGAATTGGGAAGGATCTCAGAGACCATCAAGTCTGATTTACAGATGAGGAAACTGAGGCAGAAAAAGAGGAAGAGATTTGCCTAAGCTGAGCCCAAGTGTTGTGACCCAAAATTCTGTGCTCTTTCTCCACTTTTAATCACCCAAATATCCCTATATCAAGTGGAGAAAGTAAGAGGAGAAAAATTAACATTAACAATATTTTTGCTGTCCAAAGTCAATAAAATAAATAAAATAATGAGTTATAACCAGCTCAATTCATGCTGTCTTTAGACTTTATGTTCCTGGGCTAGATGTACAAGGAGGAAAAAAGGAAACAATTAATACCAGGTACTTTACAAATATTATCTCATTTGATCCTCATAACAACTCCATTTTACAGACAAAGAAAACTGAGGCAGAGGTTTTGCCCAGAGTCACATAGCTAGGAGAGGACTGAGGCTGGATTTGAACACAGGTATTCTTGACTCCAGGCCCGGCGTTCTATCCACTGTGCCCTCTAACTACAATCTCTAGACAAAAGTGCAAAGTAGACCAAGCATATCTTTGACCACTCCCATCAGCGGGTTCTTCACTCTTCTCTCCTGCTCCCTAGGCAGGCAGTGCCCTCATGATGCCCTCTGGCTACTCCAGATCCTTCCCTAGGAACAACTCACTTTTACCTTCCCTTTAGGCACTCAGGTCTCCATGTTCCAAAATTATTTTTCCTCCTATAACTTCCATTCCTCCCATCCCACATCCCTAGTCATTCAGTGCATGAAGCTCAGTCACAGGTTAGGAGAAAAACAAACTGACTGCAATAATTCAATAATTCTACAGGCATTTATAATATTTCTTTTCTTTTGACTAATTCAGACTAAGGTGTGGAGTCTAACCCTCCTAAACTATTTGAATTTTAAAAGAGGCACAAGAAATGTTAACATTTTAGGTCTGGCAACCCAGCCCAGGGCTGCTTAAATTATACCGTGCATTCTGTCTCACCTATATAAGGGTGATTTTATTTCTATTTGCCAGTAGCTTATAGGATCATATATCTAGAGAAGGACAAGTTTCTGGAAGGAAACAGTCATTTTAGGTACTAGGCACTGAGCTAAGAACTTTACAATTTTATCTTACTTGATCTTCACAACAACCCTTGGAGATAGGGGATATTATTACCACCATTTTACAGTTCAGGAAACTGAGGGAGATAGACATTAAGTGGCTTGCCCATGGTTACTCAGCTAGTAAGTGTCTGTGGTCAAATTTGAATTCAGTTCTTCCTGATTTGAAGCTCAGTATCCTGCTCACTGAGCCACCCAGCTGCCCTTGTTTTAAAAATGAAGAAATGATGCCCAAAGAGGTTAAATGACTTACTTAGCCAAGGACACAAAGCAAGTGACAGGCAGAATTTGAACTCAGGTCCTCTGACTCCAGCACTAAAGCTCTCAGTATCATAGCATGCTATCTAAACTCCTTGACGGCAGGATCTGCGTTCACGTTTTCTCGTCATATCTCTGTGGTGCAGTGGGGCACAATGTGAAAAAGCACTGCTTGTGGGGTCAGAAGACCTGAGTTCACATCCTCTCCCTGTTGCTTGACCCCTGTGTGACTGTGGATAAGTCACTTAACTTCTCTGTTCCTCAGTCTCCTCTCCAGTAAAATGAGGTAGTTGAACTAGTTGGCCTCTGAGGTCCCTTCCAGCTCTGGGTCTAGGGGCCTATAGCTAATGGACGGCCCACACTCATGTGGCTAACACGTGGGAAAGATAAATTCTTTTCACCCCTAAACCAGTGGTCCTTTCATTCACCTGTGCTGCTCAATGATCTGAATAGTCTCTTCAGAGGAAGATGGCTTACCATTTTAACAACAGAAGCCAGTCTCTATCATGGCCCCAACCATTGGGATGAAGGGGGCGGACTCTTCTAAGTCTGCAGAGTTCCTGCAGAATTAGAAATGTAGATGGATGCAAGGAGCAAAAAATGTGTATGATTGCTGATTGACTTTCCCAGGAGGGAATTCTCAGCTGACTTTCACTGTTGGGAAGAGAGGAGGCACAAGGCTTAAGGGGAAGCCACAATGAAACCTGTTCCTCCCAAGCTATCTGATTATCTCCAGAGCTCCTCACTTCCAGGTCCCAGTATCTCCTAATGGCACCCATTCCCCTATAGGATATAATGGAGAGTGCACTGGGCATCGAGTCAGGAAACCTATTCCATCCCCATTTCTGCCATTAGTTGTCAGTGTGACTTTGGACAACTCACTTCACTGTTCTGTTCAGCTTCCTCTTCTGCAAAATGCAGGAATTTAGACCAACATCCTCTCCTGACTTTCAGTTCTATGATCCAACCTTTTGCCCCTAAGAAGAGATGAGTAAATGCAACAGCCTCCTTCCATTGGATGGGTGGAAGGAACTATAGGTATAGGATGTTGCATGCATTGTCAGTTAGTGTGATTTTGACTAAACTGTACTTTTTTGTTACCCAGAAAAGCATATAACAAGAGTAACAAAAGAAAGATGAGTGCAGTTCGAGCAACTGAGCTCAGGAACCCCTCTGTGGGGTTCAAGCAACTTGGTTAAAAATTGAGCCAGTCTCCAAACCCCCATTATTCTTTTGGTGATTCTGAGGATTTAAGTGCATCTATGCTAAGGAAAAATGAGAAACCACCCTGAATGACAGTAGAGTAAAACTGTACTGACTGGTGAAGTCCCATCTGTATTCATCAAAAAGCTGAACTGTGGATGTTAAAAAATGGTTTATAATACTCAGATATATATGAAGAGTATGATGCCCTCTCTCCCCGCCCAGAAGAGGACATTTAGGCAATGTAAAAACAAAGGATATAAATAAAAATCGATTTTCAAAACTGGAAAGAAAAAGGATTTTCCAAGAGGGGTCAGTAGGAGAACTGCTTTGATGAATAGATGAGAATCATTTGTAGTTAGCATAGCAATTGTTGGGTTGTCAGAGGTACTCCTAAAAGGCTGAAAATCAATGTGTTCTCTTGGGCAGAATGAGATCTTGCTTCATTTTCTTATAAATCTTTCCTACTCATAAAAAAATATAAAAGTTAACTTGCTTTTCTGAATTAGCCCAGATTCCAAATTAGGGGAGTTCTGATTAACGAGCTTTTACTGCATCTAAGTCTTAAAGGTTAAAATTGGTGGGATTTCTTGAGCTGAGATGGGAAAAATCAAATCACAAAGGCGAGCTTGGGAATCCTGATGGTGATTCTCTCCCTCGATTCCCTCCTGGGGCCAGGCCATGCAGTTGAATTGGCAGGTGCCCAGGCTGAGAGCCTAGCGCCTGGCTCCCATGCATCACAGATGTGCCATCCAAGTTATGCTACCCCCAAGGATGGCAGGATGCTAGCTGTGCCCAGCTTTTCTCTCTAAAGCTGAGGAGGCGACATCAATATTTCAAATTCCATTAGGTAGGAGCAATGGACTTTTGCCTCTCTTAGTCCCTATAACCGGAACCTATATTGTATTATCTGAGGCTGTCACTGACAAAATTGCAGTGGAAGGGTAGAGGGATAAGAAATTTTTCAAAACACTCCTTGCCACTGGAGCAACCCAAGAAAACTGGTGCAGGTATCAGGGTCAGAGTGTCTCCTGTCTCCCCCACCACTGCCATTGCCTGAGTATAAGGACCTTCTCCAAAGACCACCTCTTAGATTCCCTGGTCTGCCAGAGATGTGAGACCTCCCCCGACCTTGCCCTCTACAAAGTAGCACATGGCTCATGCCAAGTCACTGTAAACAGGCAGATTTTCTTTTTTCATGCTGACAATGAAATCTAACACAGAGGCATTGAGAAGTAGTGAATGGTGTGCTAGGCTGAGAATCAGGAAGGGTTCAGATCTGTCTTCTGATGCTTCCTACTGGGGTCATTTAACCTCTGTGGGCCTCAGTTTCCTCACCTGTAAAATGAGCAGACTGGACCAAACAGTCCCTTTGAGCTGTAAAACCATGGTCCTAGGACCCTCCTATGTGTCTCTAGAAACTCCCTAGGTCTTATGTGCAAGTGAGAAGTAGGTTGTAATCTTCATTGGCAGTGGGAGCAGGGGATTCCCATACAGAGAGATCCGTAAGCAGCTCAAATCACAGATTCTTAACATATTCATGAGAACAAGGAAACCTTACACAGAATATTCTGATTAGGTAAATTATAGGTATGCAGTTTGGGGGTGGGAAGAGGGAGGACTGGAAACCAACTCCCTCATGGGATAGTGAATAAAATGACGGCCTTAAAGTCAAGAAAATCTGGCCTCAAACCTCCTTCCAGATACTCGTCATGAGATGTAGATTTAGAGATAGAAAGGCCCCTAGAGGCCACCTAATCCAATATCTTCATTTTAGACTAGAAGAAATTGTGACCTAGAAAGATTCAATGACTGTCCCAAGGTCCTAGTAGTTATTGACAGAGTCAAGAATCAAACTGAGGTTTTCTGACTCCAAACTTCTCATGCACCACACCGTGACTTCACCTTCCCAAGCCTCTGTTTCTTCATCTTTCGAATGGGG
The DNA here is from genome assembly GCA_028646515.1 of Pseudochirops corinnae. Lineage (NCBI taxonomy): Eukaryota > Metazoa > Chordata > Mammalia > Diprotodontia > Pseudocheiridae > Pseudochirops > Pseudochirops corinnae. The sequence continues at coordinate 41,521,852 of CM053588.1, read as the reverse complement.
GGAGGAGGAAGAATAATAGCACCTACTTCATAGGGCGGCTAAGGGCACATGGGACCAAAAAGTCAGTTTTAAGAGCCGGAAAGGACCTGAGAGATGTGAAATGAGACAATGATGTCAGGCACATTGCAAACCTTGAAACATTATATAATCATTATTTTTGTTATTATTATTATTATGAGGAAACTGATACAGACACTGCCACGTAGCAGGGAGTCTTGCATTGCTAAATTAGAGCACTAGGTGGCAGAGTGGACAGAGCACTAGCCTTGTACCTGAGTGCAAATCCCCCTCAGACATTTAAGAAAATCAGCAAATGGTTATTAAGTGATGCCCATGTGCCAGGCACAGTGCTAAATGCTGGGAATACAAGCATCAATATGCTCATTTAGCTGTCTGACCATGGACAAGTCCCTCAGCCTCAGTTTCCCCATCTGTAAAATGGGCTGGAGAAGGAAATGCCAAGCCATTCCAGCATCTTTGCCAAGAGAACCCCAAAAGGTGTCACGAAGAATCCAACCACAAAATGTGCTAGGTATTGTGCTAAACGCTTTGCAATCACATTTAGCAGCTACAGGGAGCACCGGGATCTGAATTCAAGTCCAGTCTCAGACACTAATAAGCTCTGTGATCTTAGGCAAGTCATTTAATCACTGTCAGCCTCAGTTTCCTCAATTGTGAAATGGGTATAACAGCACCTGCCTCAAAAGGTTGTTGGGAGGACCAAATGAGATAACATTTACAAAGTGCTTATTAGCACAGTGCCTGGCACATACTAGGTGTGTAATGAATTCCTGATGAATAAAAGGATGAACACCCTCATTTTATAGTCAAGGAAATAGAAAACTAAAGGGAAGTGACTTGTCCAGGGTCACACAGGTGAGCCAAGATTCCAGCCCAGGTCTTGGAGTTCCAAACCCAGTTGAGACTGACATTGATTCCCAACATGGATAGAAGGTCCAAAACACTGAGGTTGGGCCTCATGCCTCCCCTGGATAGTACAGCCTCACTTTCCTCATCTGGAAAATGAGGGGTCAGAGTAGATGACCACTGAGGTCCCATGATCCCAAGCTGAGAAAGTCATAGTAGCAGTGAATTACTCCCCTGAAGGGCCTGGCACAAACCCTGGAGGGCGTCAGGATCACAGGGCATGTGTCTCAATGTCCTAAGAGCATCCATCCTTTGCCCCAGTCCCCATAACCACCACCCTGAGCAGAGCTGCAAGAAACAAGTGAGCAGAGACCTGGGACAGACCCTGACTTTGTTCTGCCTGAGGGTTTGAAAATGCAAAACAAAATGACATCTAGAGTCAGGCTTGGAAGGAACCCCAGATGCCATCTAACCCAATCTTGTACTTTCCCCCAGGGGCCATTCAGCCTCTGAGCTTTGAACTTCAGTCAGGTGAAGCACCAAGAATGCAGCTTGAAATGAAAGTTCTGTTCTTTGTAGCTTTTGTGACCTTAGAATAGTCATTTTAGCTTCTTTACCTGTAAGATGAGGGGGCTGGATTTAGTGACCTTTGAGGTCCTTCACAGACGTGTTGGTCTTTATTGTAAGGTCCCTCCCAACTCTGACATCCTGTGTTCTAAGGCCCTCCCAGCTCTGCAGTCCTGTGTTCTAAAGGGTCCTCTCAGCCCTAACTAACATCCTGTGTTCTAAGGGCCCTCCCAGCTCTGACATCCTGTGTTCTAAGGGCCCTCCCAACTCTGACATCCTGTGTTCTGAGGTCCCTCCCAGCTCTGACATCCTGTATTCTGAGGTCCCTCTCAGCTCTGACATCCTGTGTTCTGAGGTCCCTCCCAGCTCTGACA
>CM053588.1:41487213-41519544 GCA_028646515.1 Pseudochirops corinnae | reverse complement strand
TGGGATGGCTGTTTTGGGGCGGTGGGTGGGGGAAAGAGGGGGAGAAAATATGTAACTCAAAATCTTGTGGAAATGAATGATGCAAACTATAATAAAAATTTAAAAATAAAAAAATTTAAAAAATAAAAATAAAATTCTCCCCACTGTTCCAGGTTCTGCTCTCTGAAGCAAATCATGGGGTTGCAGATTTCAAATTAGACAGAACCCTAGAGGCTATATTGGCCAAGTCCTTCATTTTAAGGAGGAGGAAATTGAGGGGAAGTAATTTAAGATCATAGAATCATAGATTTCAAACCTGGGAGGTCAAATGGTCTAACTTCCCTTTATAAAGAAGGAGAATGAATCTCTTACTGATATACTCAGAAAAGAGATGGCATACTACTCATTCTTTTGTCCAGTAGAATGGAATCTCCTTGAGGGCAGGGATTGCTTTTCATCTTACCTTAGTATGTCCATTACCCAGTACAGGACTTTTCATATAGTAGGTGCTTAATAAATGCTTGTTGAATTGGATTGGTTTGGTTGGATTGGATGAGATTGGATTAGATGAGAATCGACTGAATGGGAATGGAATGTATTGTTTTGTGACCCATAAACTAGGAAGCTGGGGTTAGCCTCAGCAATGAGATGGAAAAAAACAACCACCTACACATCACTGGATTCCTCTCTTGCTTTTTTTCCATAAACAAAAACATCAATTTGAAAGATTTTTCAATGATAATTAAAAAACCACTTAATACCCCATGAAATTCAAGCTAGTGAATTGAATGGCCAGTGATATTAAAATATTTCATCAGATGGTTTTTATGCCAAATTAAGCTGCTGCAATTATATTGATATTCACAGTCTGCATTAATCTAAAACTATTTTAATACTTTTTTTCTAATTTAGCATGATTAATTTTATCATTTAAGAACACAGTCATTTTCAAGTTTTTGATTGTATCCCTACTTTGCAGGCTTGGCTTTTCTTTCCACAAAGTTGTAATTCACAAAGGAGCCATCCAGGGGGCTGAAGGCACAGATTTCCCCAGGACAGTTAACCACCTGGAGAGAAGATGTTCTTCTCTATTCCAGGATCCCAACTCCTTCCCTAATAATAACTGCTGATATTTTTATAGTGTTTCAACATTTGCAAAGCATTTTACATAATTATAACTGGCATATGGCCCTTTAAATTTTGAAAACTGCCTTGCATATGTTATTACACTTGAGCTATACCCTATGAGGATTCGATGGGTATTATCAGTGCCATTTTATAGATGAGTAGAATGAGGGTTGGGGCCGCAAGGTGGTACATTGGGTCACAAAGAGTTGGACATGACTGAAAAATGACTGTACTACTGAACAAAAATGAGGGTGTTGTATTAGCTGGCCTTGAAGGGCCCTTCCACTACTAAATCTATGCTCTCATGGCTGAAACAACAGGTCACTGTGATGAGCTGTAGGCTCTGGGACCCCCCCTTGAGTTCTCCTTGAATCTTTGAGGTACAGGCTCTGGGAAACCCCTTGAAGTCTGATTGAATCTTCCCACTTGATAAGGCATTTGCAGAAGCCATAAGTATTTCATTGTGGCAGGGCCTAAACCTTTGTTACTAGCCTGGCCCTCCATTGTCCATCTGCTTCCCACCCTTGAGCCTATCAAAATACCAATCCACTCTTGCATTGACCTCATTATCTCCTCCTGAAGACCCTCCTCAAACTCCTCCTCTAGACCACCCCTAGATTCCTCTGTATATAACACCCCATCTTTCCTCCATATGTGTGAGAGCGCCACAGAAGGCCCTAGCACAGACTTGCTCTGTGAAAGCGCCATAGAATGACCTAGCATAAACTGGCTCCTTAAGAGTCTACCCCTTATGGCAAACTTCTAATGAACTTCCTGTAAACTTTACTTTTCTTTGGCTGAGAAGACTTGAGTCGAATTCTTTCAGCAGGACCTGGTATGTTGGTATTTTGGGGTCTCAGGCAACCCTAGCCCTCTTTGTGGGTAATCACATCAACTGGACTCAGATGGCTCTGGAGGAGAAAGTGAGGCTGGTGGCCTTGCACAACCCTCCCTCACTCAAATCAAAGTCACCTACAAGTCATGTTATCATCTCCCTGATGGCATGGTCCTCTTCAAAAATGAAAGACAAACACAACAAAATCTATGACTAAAATTCAACAGCAACAACAACAGATAAGGCTCAGAGGAATTAAGAGAATTTCCCCAGGTCACACATCTAACAAATGTCAGAGGAGACTTGAACTCATATGCTTCTGACTCCAAATAAAGCACTTTACCTATCACAACATTTTTGGTCATTGCAGTCCTGTCTGACTCTCTGCGACCCCTTCTGGGGTTTTCTTCGCAAAGATACTGGAGAGGCTTGTCATTTCTTTTTCCAGCTCATTTTACAGATGAGGAAATTGAGGCAAATAGGGCTAAGTGACTTGCCCAGGGTCGCACAGCTAACGTCTGAGGACAGATTTGAACTCACAAAGATGAGTGTGTCTGACTCCAGGTGTGATGCTCTATGCACTATGGTGCCCCCTAGTGGCGCACAAGATCACAACGTTGGGCCTCTCTTTTTCTATAGACTGAAAGACCTCAGACTCATGAATTGGGAGGGACACAGCCAAGACGAGTCAAAAAGCATATATTAAAATGCTTACAAAATTCCAGGTACGGTATCACATGGTCCTGTCCATGTATTTAACCGTGAAGAAGACACAAGGGTGAGAGGGATAGCTAAATGAACTAGATGAGAGAGTGTGGATTTTAAAATACCTTGACGGGTTAGAAGAAAGAGAGATAAATTCAAGGACATATAATATCATAAGGATAAATGTAAAAAGTCTTAAACTTGGTCTTAAATTTGTGCTTAAAAAGATCAATTTCACAAGTACAAGATGAGAGAAGGACATGGCTAGATAGTGGTTTACATAAAAAAAAAAAGGAGTCTTGAGCTCAACGTGAGTTAGCGTGTGATGCTGAAACAAATTGCTTTTGTGTGTGGTTTTTTTTATTTTATTTTTCATGTATTCTCAGATTTCATCACAGTTAAGGACATGACAGTAGCCCAGTATGGGCCCCAGGTCACAAGGACATCTCGAGCCTTGTGTTCAGTTTCAGGCACCATATTTTTAGGAAGGATGGTGATTAAGAGGAAGAACATTCAGAAGAGAGCCACCAGTATGGTGCGGGACCTGGAGCTCCTGACACTGAACAGAGCCTACAGGAAATGAGCATTTTAGGTTGGAGAAGGGAAGACTAAGCAGTGGAGGAATGATCAAATATTGGGAAATTTTTCATATTGCCATTTGACAATTGCACATTGGTATATGACTTGTTCTGTTTGTCAGGAGAAGTAGGAGCAGTGGTGCTGGGTGCAAAGCAGAGAATTTTGGCAGGATGTCAGGAGAATCTTTCAAATTGAATCCTAAATTGATGGGTGGGACTGACTGCCTGGAGAGAGAAGTGGTGAGCTCCTCTTCCTTGGAGGTCTCCAAGCAAAGACTGGCAGGTCACTTGCTGGGTATATTGTAATAGAGTCTGTGCTCCTTTTTGAATATGCATTGCGTCAGACGACCACTGAGGTACCTTCCAGCTCTGAGATTCAGTAATTAAGTACTAGCAGTAATAAAGAGAAGCAATGAGCACAGTGGACAAAGGATCGGTAATGGTGTCAGGAAGTGGCCCTCACACATACTGGCTGTGTGACCCTGGGCAAGTCACTTAACCTCTGTCTGCCTCAGTTTCCTCAACTGGAAATGAGATGCATAATAGCAGTTGCTTCCCAGAGTTGTTATGATGATCAAATGAAATTATATCTATAAAGCACTTACCAGAGTGTCTGGCACACATAGCAGTGCCTTAATAAATGCTTGCTCACTACCCCCTCCCTTCTCTATTTAGTGTATATTTCTTTTTATATGTACAGTTGTCTTCCAGATAGAATTAGGCTCCTTGAGGACAAGGATAGCAATGATTATTAATAAGTAATGATTTGAGGAGATTCAGATTTCCCCCTTTTTCTTTTCTTTGGCAAGGTTATCAGGGTTATTTGACTTGCCTAGGGTCACACTGCTAGTAAGTGTCAAGCATCTGAGGCCACATTTGAACTCAGGTCCTCCTGACTCCAGGGAAAGTGCTCTATCCGCTGTGCCACCTAGCTCCCCCCTCCCTTCCCACTTTTTCTCTTATTCTCATTTCAAAACCTCAGTCTCTGAAGGTTGAGTCAACCTTCTCCTCTATCCAGACCTCATCCAAGTGGAGAAGCCATTATGTTCCACTAAGGTATAAGAGGGGACAAATTCTTTGAATAGATTGCCTGAGGCTGGGTCTAACTAAGAAGTAAATGACATAATCAAGGTTCAAGTCCAGCCTCTCCTTGTAACATTCACTCTCATTGATTGTTAACCAATCAGAGTATTGTCGCCCTCAGGAACACTCTTCTTCCAAAAGGGCATATAAGCCACCAGCCCACAGCCATGATTCTCTTTGGTCTAAGAGTAAGATCCCAAATGACCATCCTTTTATTAAAATACTGGCATTATTAGTAAAATGTCTAAATTGCCTAGAAATTATGTCTCTCAGAACCTTTTTAAATGCCACAGTAGGAACTGTTCCCCTTTTGTCTTTGTAACTCTAAACCTCCCGACATAGCAGGCATTTACTATGGTTGTTGATTGACTGACTGATAGATCGACACGCATTAATGTCTCATCCCATGCCACCACAACCCTCTAAAGGGTGTAGTAAAAATCTTATTCCCTCCATCTTATAGGGAAGGAAATAGAGAGGGATAGAGTATTTTTAAATGAGAAGAACCAGAGAAATTTCATAGTTGAAAAGGACCTCTATATCTATTGAACTCACCCCAAACATCCAAAAGAATCTCTGCTGAATACAGTTGGGATTGATATTCTGCCTATTTCTAGAGACAGGGGAAGGGAGATTGTTGCTTGAGGCTTTGATTTTATAAAGAAAAGAAGTAAAATCCCCTGATTAATAATACCTTGCTTTTCTGTAGCACTTTAAGGACTGCAAAGCAAACACTTCTTATCTCATTGGAACCTCCCAATAACCTTGGAAGGCAGATGCTATTTATTGTCATTTTACAGTTAAGGAAATAGCTAGGGGAAAGTAAGTGACTTGTCCAAGGTCATACAACTAGTGTCTGAGGTCCTGACTCTGTCTGGTCCTCCATGCACTAATTCAGTATAAATAATCCTAGCTGATAAAATTCCTATTCTCATCTCTAGATAAACTTACCAGAAATGAAGAGATGACATGCTCAAAGGACACAAAGCCTGAAGTCAACAGAAGTCATTTCCACGTTTGTCACTGTTTTAGAATCTTGCTCAGAAAATCCATCTGCGGCAGCCTAAGTACTGCTCTTCTAAAGAAATCTCTAGTCAACACACATGTGCCCCCGAATGGGCCTTCCTGTTTGTCCAATATTCACGTGGGGTTTTTTGTTTTGTTTTGGGGGGGCTTTGTTTTATCTTTTAGCAGCTCCTGCCTAATTCCATTTTAATAGAAAAGGAGACAAAGTCTCATTGCCAATCTCCTTCTCGGAGATGTGCCATGCCGTTGTAGTATCAATTACTCAGACAATTTCAATCCATCTCGACACTAATGTCATTAGTCCATGGAGATCCTTTTGGAATGATTTACATAGAAACTGCCTTTACATGCTAAATGAAAAATGCACAGCCCCAGTCAATGGAATTTGAATTACAATCCCACCACATGCAGCTCAGCTCTATTCATGCTATTTATTAAACAGGAAGAAGGTGATACAGTCAATTACGAAGCAATTACCTGAGCAGTTACCGCAAACCTGCCGCACACAGCAATTATAGCACCTTTTTCTTCCAAAGAGAAGCCTGCCCTTGATTTATGGTCTGTGTGCAGACAGGTTGCCCTGAGCCCACCCAAGACATGGCCTGTCATCATAAGGGCTCAATTTCTTGGACATTCTGCTCCTGTCTCCCTTTTGAACCTGGGTGGCTTTGGACAAGTCACTTGAGGCCCCAGTTTCTTTACTCATAAAATTAGGGGTTTGAACTAAATGATGCCTAAGACACTTCTACCTCTCATTTCCCTTATTTCTCTCATCTTGGGTTATCAAACTGGTGAAGAGAACAAAAGATTTAAATGGTAAATGTTGGAGGGACTATGGGAAGCTAGGCACACTAGGGGGTTGTCGGTAGAACTTTAAATCGGTCTCATAACTCTAAAAGACAATTTAGAATTACTGTATACAAATAAGTTGTTAATAATTATAATAAAATAAATTGTATAATTATTAGTTAATAATTATCTGTGCCCTTTGACCCATGTGATATCATTGCTGGGCATACACCACCAAAGAAATCAAAGACAAAGGGAAGGGAGTCCATATTACCAAAATATTTATAGCAATACTTTTTTGTTAGAGCATAGAATGATCATATTAAGGGATTCCTAAATTAATGTTGCATTGAATAAAGATGCCCATATTCACCAGCTTATATTTATATGGCGCTTTACAGTTTAAAAAGGCATTTTTACATAAAATAACTCATTTTATCCTCACAATAACCCCAAATGAGAGGTCATGAAAGTATCAGCATTCTCATTTTACAGATTAGGAAACTGAGGATAGGTATCTGTATCCTGCCTAAGGTCAAGCAAGCTAGGAAGTGATAGAGGGGAGACCTAAGCAGCCAGGTGGCTCAGGTCTGGAATCAGGGAGATCTGGACTCAAATCCAGCCCCAGACACTACTAGCTGTGTGACTCCAGATAAGTCACTTAACCCCATTTCTTATCTGGAAAAGAGGGGTAATAATAGCATCTTCTTCCCAGGGTTGTTGTGAGAATCAAATGAGATATTTGCAAAGTGATATACAACTCTTAAGGTGCTACATAAATGACAGCCATTATTAGCTGTTATATGAAAATAATGGAATATTATTGTATCATGAAAATTCGGGATATAAAGCACTCAGAGAAACTTGGGAAGACTTTTGTGAACTGATGAAAAGCCAAGTAAGCAAAACCAGGAGAACAGACTACACAGCGATTAACAAATAATGTAAAGGAACACAAAATTGAAAGGATTCAAAATTCTGATGTTTATTGCCTGTGTGACCTTGGGCAAGTCACTTACCATCTCTAAGCCTCAATTTCTCCCTCTGGAAAATGAGGAGGACATCTAAGGTCCTTTCCAGGTTCAAATCTAGAATACTTTCTTTTCCCTGGGCCTCAGTTTCCCCATCTGTAAAACAAGGGAGTTGGACTAGATAACCTCTAAGGTTCCTTCTGGCTCTAAATCCAGGATCCTATAATCAAAGCAATGACCAATTTCAAGGTTGACTATAGGTGTGGAATTAGGCGCATATCTTCAGACACAGTAATGCATTTGTTTTGCTTGGTTGTACTTTAAAAAAGAGAGGGAGGCTTTAGGCAGGGAGGGCTAGTAAGTAACGATGATATAAGCAGAAGATAGGCACTAAGGAAACATTTAGAAAGGAAAAACACATGAGGGCCATGGCTAAGATGGTCCCTAGAGTCCTTCCCAACTCTCACCTTAGGTCCCTCACGTGCAAAATGCACATATTAGACCAGACGACCTTTAAGATTGCTTCCAGGTCTAAATCTATGATTCTGTGATCCTAAAAGGAATCTTTCTCCATCCCTTGTTGCCATGGAAACCTGTATGGGCCCCTATCATGGACCAACATAAGGTCATAGACTCCTCATTAACCTGATTTTTAAAAATTGTTACTGAGGCTAAAGGGTGTCCTCACGTTACTGGAAGTCTTTAAAGTACCCGATGGAGATGTGAGCGCCCAACTTGTTAGACCAATCCTTCATTTCTCTCTTCTAGGTGGTCAGCTATTAGCAACTACAGAGAGGAAAACCCCAGGGACTCTTACAGTGGCAGGCCAGGAAAGCTATGCCAGGCAGGGCTGGAAAATTAAGTGTGAGGCTGTAGGTCCTGGAAGGAAAGAAGGGTTTGGGAAGAGGTGATGAGGCTGGCAGAGGGTGCTCCTCTATTCTGTGGACCAAGCATCTCACATAATCTGCCTGACTGGTGAGCTGGAGGTCACAAGCTTTTGAGAGACGGACATGGCCCAGCTTCTGTAGCTGCTGATGGATGGCTTTGCCCCTTAGGTGATGAGGCAGGAAGAAAATCTTCAACCACTGGGATGCCTGGTGACACCGGACAAAGGGAGGGAGGGCATGAAGTTGTCATTCTCCTGCCCTGTCCAAGGGCTCTCAGGGTATTTCAAGATAAGACCAGAGAGCCCTCCCTGCCTCAAGCTTCACCCCTCCCTCTGGTCTGGCCATGACTGGGAAGCATTTCATCCCAAAGACCTTGTCAAACTGAGGGTTATTCTCAGAGTCTGAGTACTGCTTGTATTTTGGGCACTTAAGTGTGCTGTCTGTGTTGTTTCATAACTGGAAGCATCTGTGGACTTGAGGAACCGGCCCCCCAAATGCCATGATAGGGGAGAAAACATGGCCTGAGGCAACCTCCAAGTAAGGGAAGCTGGGTTGGAGGTGGAGAGGGAGGGGGAGATTATCTTTTCCAGAACCTGAACATTTTGTTGATGTTGTTCTGTTGGTACCCAGGGCTGCTGCAAGCAGCTGCTGCTCACATCTCCTCCTAAGTCTAAGCTGCTTGACATTCTGTGGAGGAGGCAGCCTGGGTTCGGGTAGGCTGACTTGTGACAGCTTTCACCAGCCCTGTGGCCTCACTGCTCATGAGGATCCAAGACTCGAGCCATCTGCCATCCTCAGCCCAGAGGCCCGGAGGAGAAAAGCAGCAAAAAGAGGACCAAAAGGGGGAGCCCCACTTTGCCATTTTCAGCCAGACAAGGAAAAGGTCCTGACTGAAAGCAAAAGGGCAAGGACATAAATGAATATGAAGCTTGCTAGATACTCCAGAGACCTTCTTGGGATTCTCCAAATGATTTTATCATAGAGCACTGGGAAAATGGAAAGAAATGAAGGTCTACTTCAAACAAGATAACATATATAAAGTGTTCTATAAACCCTAATGCCCTATGTAAGTTTTCACTTTTATCAAATGATCATCAAGTACTTATCAAACACTTAGTACAGTTCAGGCACCATGCTAGCCACTGGGAGACACAAAGACAAAAACACAACCCCAGCCCCCAATAGCCTACTTTCTATGACAGACAACATACACACCAACTGGCTTGTTGTTGTTGTTCGGTGATTTTTGGTTCTGTCCAACTCTTGGTTGACCTCATTTGGGGTTTTCTTGGCAAAGATACTAGAGTGGATTGCCATTTCCTTCTCCAGCTCATTTAACAGATGAGGAAACTGAGGCAAACAGGGTGAACTGACTTGCCCAGAATCCCTAGGTAAATGAGTCTAATCAGAGGATGTTTGTCCAACAGAAGCCTAACCCAGCTGCCACCATCTACATATGGATAAGATGTTGAGAGGAGTCCTTCAATAAATCACCTTGTGGTACACTCAGACCCAGAATTCCACCCTCTGCCTGTCTCTAATTCCTCTTGTAGTATCATCCCTCATATTCCCTCTGCTCATCCCTGACCTGGCTTTGGTCCTTGTCTTTAGTAGCCTGACTCTGGTTAAGTGGCAGCCTTGAGAGAATGAGCCTACCCAGACACCATCTTCAGAGACGCCAGGACTCATCACAGACCCGTGCTGTTCTTTAAAATGAAAAGGCTTGGGGCAGCTAGGTGGCAGGCAGTCAATAAAGCACCAGCCCTGGAGTCAGAAAGACCTGAGTTCAAATCTTGCCTGAGACACTTAACCTTAATAGTTGTGTGACCTTGGGCAAGTCACTTAACCCCAATTGCCCTGCCCTCCCCCCTCCATAAAAAAAATAATAAATCTTAACATTAAAATGAAAAGGCATTCTCTTGAGACCACTGCAACTGGCATACAAATAATGGGGCTTTCTTCCCCAAGTTCTGGAGTAATTTTTAGCCCACTTGAGGATTCAGAGAAGTCATTGAGAAAAATGGTTTCTTTTTACCATGATAGGTCAAATCTTAGCCCCATCGACACAGTGTTATGGGCTGCATTCAATTCAACAAAAGTTTTTAAAGCACCTACTATGTTCAAGGTGCCATTCATCCACTGAGGATACACAGACAGAACTGAACATGGTTCTGTCTTCAAAGAGCTTATATCCTACCAGGGCAGGAGTTCTTAACCAGGGGTTCATCAATCCACAGAGAGATTTCAGGCAGTCCATGAACTTGGACAGGAAAAATATACATCCGTATTTCAATGTAATTGGTTTCCTTCGAATCCTACACATTTTATTTTATGCATTTAAAATCATGATTCTGAAATGGAGCCCAAAGGCTTCACCAGGCTGCTCAAAGGGTCCATGACACATGCAAAAAGGATAAAAATTCTTCTACTAAAATAAGTACTTTAATGAGTAAATTAGAAGGTTATTTGAGGAGGGGGAGAACACTGGCAACTGGAATACCCTCTTTGCAGGTGAAGAAACTGAAGTCAGAGAAGTAAAATGACTTGTCTGAGATCCCACAGGTCATAAGTAGCAAAGACAGAATCTGTAGCTAGGTCATCTGTCCTATTGATATCCATTCCTCTCTCAGGATAGCCTTGAAAACCTGTGACAGTAGCATTACCATTGCCCACAATACCAAGGTAGGGAAGAAATGGTTAGTTTATCTGTAGTATGGAAAAGCAAGACTATAGCCAGGGAAAAAGCGTTTCTTCATGCAGATTTCTACTGCCATAGAAGATGTAATAAAAATGTCAGGGGGATGATGAGTTCTCATTGCAGGTGTTTGCTTGGCTCATTTTGTGGGCTCCCCATCCCACCCTCCAGAGACAACCAGGCTCAGCAGGGGGAGAATTCTGAGTGTGTATTAGTTTCCTTTTAGAAATTGCCTCATATTACTCTGCCCCAAGTTCTTTCTAATATGTAGCAATAATCATCAGGAGCTGCAAACAGGGTTTTCCATTCACCAAAGCACACAAAACATTATCTATTTAGCCATCCCAACTTCTCCTGATAGAAATTCAACTCTTAGAACATGGTTTGTAGCAAGGGGTGGGCGACATCCAGCACTTTGAGCTAGCTGCCAGGAAAAGATGATAATGGCCTTGAGCCTGAACTAAAAGTCACCATGGCTCCTCTCTACAAGGTCATTATCAGGTTGTCCCCAAAATGGGCTCTGACTCTAGGTGGCATGTTAGTAGCTTTCCACTAAATGATTCTAAGTTGAAAAAAAAAGAGACAGAAAGCTAGAACATCTTCCATCACACTGAAAAAAAAATAAAACCTTTCACTGTGGAAGAGTCATTCAAAAATGAGAAAGAAAAAAATAGTGCTAAAAAAAAAAGAATCATTTTATATAAACTTGGCTGGCCACAAATCACAAACCCTAGGTAATATCCCCTTTTAAGCCTCCAGTGGAGCTTCTACTAACAATTCCCATCCCCAAATCTGGAGGATTTTTTTTTTAATCAGCTAATTTTAAAAATGGATTCTTATATATTGCCAAGGGGGAAAAATCTTTCTTAAAGTGTGGTAGTCAGAGACAATACCAGGGTGATATCTGGGATGGCACTGAGCTGTCCATGGTGGTCAAAGCTACTAAAAAAAAGATCTATACAGCATCATCTCACTCAAAAAGAAGACAGACAGCATGGGAAGGGGACTAAAATAGCCCATGAGCCTAAAATCCTAATCATTACCTGCCAGGCAGGAGAAGGCAGTTCTATTTAGAGCCCTGAATAAGAGACTCTAAAAGGGTGAATTGGAGGGAAAGAGATTTTTCTATCCAAATTACTCTTACTCTTGTTGAAATAACCAAGTGAAAGGGAATAAGGGAAGGAAAATGATTGAATGCTGAAGTAGAAAGAACATTAGGTTAAGAGAAAGGAAATTTGGTATCTAGTCCTTTATCAATCATCAATAACTGTCTAAAGTCATACTCAGTCTCTCTTGGTCTTATTGACTTATCTAACAAAGGAAAGCAAAATATCCGTCATTATTACTGATGATTTGGAAGAAGATCTAGATGGCATGTCTATGATATTTGTAGGTGACCTAAAGCCCAGAAGGGTAAACTAAGATATCAGGAACCAAAACTGACTCAATAGATTAGAACGATTAGCTGAATCCAATTAGATGAAACTTAATAGGGATAAATATAAGGTAATACATTTGGGTTCAAAAAATCAGTAGCATAGGACTGGAGTGATGAAGCTAAAAAAATACCTGGCCAGTTTAGATGATTATAAACCCAACGTAAGTCAAAACTGTAAGATGACAGCTGAAAACAATCTTAAACTGAGTTAAATAGTCTCAGATAATATTGCTGTACCCTGCCAGCTCCAGTGAATCATGCTCAGTAACAACAATAATAATGGCTGATATCTACATGGTACTTGAAGTCCTCATAATATTCCTGTGGTGGAGGTACTATGGGTATTATTATTTTCAAATAAGTTAACTAAAGTTTAAAGTGGTGAAATGATTGGTTCATGGTCACACAGCTAATAAGGATCATAGGCAAGATTCAAACCTAGGTTTCTGCCCACTCCATATTTGGCAGCATGCCATACTGATTCTCTGCACTACTTTTTAGGATGCATGTGGACAGGATGGCAAATATCTATATATGTCAAAGAGACTCAATTGAAGGAACTGGGGATATTTAGCCAAGGGAAGAAAAGATGTAGACAGGATTTGATTGTTCAATCATTCCATTATGTCTGACTCCGTGGACCATAATGTCTGTAGGGTTTTCTTGTCAATAAACTTGATAGCGCTCTTCAGATACTCAAAAGGTTACTCTTGTTTAGCTTGGATCCAAAGGTCAGAACTTGAAGCAATGGATAGAAGTTGCCAGAAGATAAATTTAAGAGTGATGTCAAGGAACAAACCTTCCTAACAATCAGAACTGGCCCAGAGTGAATTGGTTGCCTTGGGAAGAAGAGTGTCCCTCTCCCCTTCCCCATCAGATGTTTTCGAGCGGAGACTCAATGAGCATTTGGTCCCAGTAGAATATAAGTTCCTTGAGGACAGATACTACTTTTTTTTTTTCAGTTTTGTCTTTGTTCCCCTAAGCAACACAGAGTCTTGCATCAAGTCAATGCTTGTTGAGATTATTGAATTGAATACCAGAGCGGGGATTCCTGTCTAGGTGTGGGCTGGACTAGAAGACCTCAGAGAGTCCTTCCAACATTGAGATCCTGTGGCACCCATCTTGCCCACCTCATAAAGACTTTGTGAGGATCAAATGAGACAATGTAGGAAAGTACTTCTGAAAGCATAAAGCACTCTACTAAGGCCAAATGTGGTCATCACTCTGAAAACTCTTCTGAGTTTGTGTGCTGAACCTGAAGCAGGGGAAGGAGACACAGGAAGAAATCAGGCACTGCAGAGTCTTCAAGGCCAATGCTTTGGGTTTGAAGCTTTATATTCATTTGTATTCATCTCCCACTTGCCTCTTCAAATGGTCTGGTTTCAGAGGAAAAGACATTTCCATCAGAGGCACATTTCTATAACATTTTTATCAATGACTTAGACAGTGGCAAAGACAATGTCCTTGTCAAATATGTAGATAACCTGAAGCTCGGGAGAGATAGGATGTTACCACGTTGAATGGATGATTCAGGATCCAAGAAGATCTTAGCAGGCTTAAACATCCAGATGGAACAAGAAAAGAAGAACATTCTTAGGGATAAATGGAAAGTCTTACTTTTGGATTCAAAGGATTTATTTCCCAAGTGTAAGGTGGGGGAGGCACTGTTAAAAGCAGTTTACCTGGAATAAGATCTGGGGGTTTGAGTAGACCACTGCCTTAATAAGCTTTGTCAGTATGATATGGCAGCTAAAGGAGTAAACACAATCTTGAGCTGTATTAAGAAAGCCAGGTTCTGAGGACACAAATGGGCCTGGCATCCTCTGCTCAGGCCAGATCACATCTGGAGTACTTTGGACACCATGGTTTGGGAAAGACACTGATAAAATGGAGAATGACAAGCACAAAAGTTCTTAAACCAGGGCCTGGAACTTAATTTATTGAGAAATATTTTAACAATGATTTCAATATCATCCGTTTCCTTTGTAAGGCTATAAATTTTATTTCATGCACTCAAAAACATTATTCTAGGACTTGGTCCACAGACTCCACCAGACTGCCAAAGTACGGGAGGAGTTGCATGACACAAAAAGGTTAATAACCCCGGTCTAGGGGAAGGTCACTACACTGGCCATAATGGGCCTGACGCTCATGGTACATGGAGAAAATGGTGATGGTTGGTCTAGGAAAGAGAAAACCCAAGGACAGCATAGGAGGGAGTGGGGTAAGGGGACACTTGATAGCTGTCTTCAAGGATTCATGGAAAAGAAATTAGACATGTTCTGTTTGGTACTAAAGGGTAAACCTAAGAGCAGTGAGTAGAGCTTTAAAAGAGGCAAAATTAATATTGCTATCAGGAAAAACTTCTACCTGTCAGTGCTACACCAAAGAGGAGTATGTTTCCTCAGGAGGCAGTGAGGACCGCCTCACTGGAGGCTGAATGATCAGTTTCTCCATACATTCACTGAGATAAATGATCTCAGAATCATATAGAACTCCTGTGGGCCCCTTCTCCCATTGGTGAAATCTTTCCCAAATCTTTATTTTAGGGAAGGGCCTGGTCCTCTGGACTAGCAGTCATGCCTTGGTACCTTTTGTCCCTGCTTCTGTGGTCCTCTTCTTCTTTGGGTGAGTCTTTCCCAAAATCTCCATTTTAGGCAAGGACCCAGATTGGCCATCCCTCATTCTCCAGATTTAGCCCCCATGGCCCCTTTGGGGCCCCTTTTTATATGTTATCGCCCGATATTAGGATGGGACAAGGACAGGGAAGACAAGGATGCCCTTCTTTTTGTTTTTTTTTTTACATCCCAGTCACTTAACACTGCCTGACACCTAGTATGAATTTAGTGAAGGACTCCTTCCTTCCTTCTCACCTTCCTTCCTTCTTCTCTCCCTCCCACCCTTCCTTCTCTCCCTCTCTTCATTCCTTTTTTCCTTCCTTCTCTCCCTTTCTCTTTCCTTCCTTCTCATTCTCCCTTCCTTCTTTCTCTTCCTTCCTCCCTTCCTTCTCTCCCCACCTTCCTTCTCTACTTCTTTCCTTCCTTCTCTTTTCCTTCTTTTTCCTTCCTTTCCTCCCTCCCTCCCTTCTTTCCTCTCTTTCTTTCTTTCCATCATTTAGAGCTAGAAATGACTTTAGAGATCATCTAATACAGTGGTTCTCAACCTTCCTAATGCCACGACCCTTTAATACAGTTCCTCATGTTGTGGTGACCCCCAACCACAAAATTATTTTCCTTACTACTTCATAACTGTAATTTTGCTACTGTTATGAATTGTAATGTAAATATTTGATTTGCAGGATGTATTTTCATTGTTACAAATTGAACATAACCCACAGGTTGAGAACCTCTGCTCTAATACTATCCTCTCATTTTACAGATGAGGAAACTGAGGCCCAGAGAAATGAAGTGTTATGAAACTCTCAAAGGGGCTAATAATAATAACAACAATAATAATGGACATTTCTATAGTAATTCAAGTTTTGCAAAGCACTTGACACATATTATCTCATTTGATCCTAATAACAGATCACGAGTCCTGGAAGAACGTTTCAATTCTTCATTCCACAAGCAACAGAAGTCACAATGGTTGGATGCCCAGCCCCTCCCCTGGGTTCCTTCCATGTCCTTCCAGCCGAAGCCTGAGAAGGAGTTAAGTTACACTGACTCAGTGAGTCTAGACATGTTGGCGTCTGGCAATGCCTGCCCTTCCCCACTAGCCTGCCCCCCCCCAAAAAAACCCTAAAGTCATCATTATATTTTTCTTCTTCATCAAGTTCATTCCCAACCCTGTAGAACCAACCCTAGGAGGACTTCTCTTACCATTCAAAACCCATCCACACAAATGATGACAGAACATTTGAAACTAACCCTGGAACTAAACTGGCATTACTGGACTGCTTCTCTCCATTGGCAGGGACTCGGATGTTGAAGATGAAAAGCAGAATTCAAAAATGCAGGAGGGCAAAGAGTTCAGTTTTCTTATCTCCCATGGCCCTTTTCACCTCTGCACCTCTTTAAGCCTAAGCTTCCACCATGGCTTGGACCAGGGGCTACCTACATATCTCCTACAGAAATCACCTATCCCATTTTACTAGTGCTTGAAACTTTTACACAATGCCTCACATTCATGACCTCATTTAATCCTCCCAGCTTCATTGAGGGTTGCTATTATTACCTCCATTTTACAGATGTGGAAACTGAGGCTCGGTGAGGTAAGAGTAGCTTGCACAGCCAGTAAATAAGGTGGGTTTTGAAGTCCCATCTTCCTGACTCTAATGCCAAACTGTGTCCATCAAACATCACATATTCTCCCTTTAAAAAATGGCTTTCCCGATCTCTCTCTCTCTCTCTCTCTCTCTCTCTCTCTCTCTCTCACACACACACACACACACACACACACACACACACACACACACAATCAGCTGTTAAGCTCTCTCCTTCCTGAAATGACTTAGTATTTATTTATCTGCAAATACACTAAATTTTCCCCCTCCCCATCCCACAAAAGACTGCAAACTCCTTCTAGGCAGAAGTATGGATTAATATGCTTTTGTTTCTGCATCCACAATACTCTTTCTCTATATGGTGCTATATCTAGCTTTGGAAGGTCCAGACGTCACCTTTAAGGTCTACAGTGACCTCTCCTTGGAGGTCATGTATTTCAGCCTCTTATAGTACAGGATTAGGAGATGGAGCTTCACATACATGGGACTTCACACCTGTTTCCTGAGTTGAAGCAAACTGAATTCATCTCTTATGTGCCCTTCAGATCTCAAGTCAGAACATCTTGCTACTTGCATGACCTTGGACAAGTCATTTTCCTACCCTATGCCTTAGTCCCCTCATCATTCAAGCTAGGGGTTTGGACTGGACAGCTGCTAAACTCTCTTTCATCTCCATTCATCTGACCTTAATTCCTGCCCTCCCCAGTTCCCTGGACTGAAATGCTAAGTTTCTGATTGTGAGTTAAGGTCTGATTTAAGAAAAGGCAGAGACTTAGCACTGCAGAAAGCGTTGCAGTAGCACGTAAGAGTAATTCTCTCATCTAGGTTCCCCTGCTTGACTCATTAGCGTAGCCCAAGAGCTCATATTTATGCGTGGAGATTAACCACTACCATAAATCTCCTGTATCCATCAGAGATGCTCAAAGAGAGAAGTGGAGACCCATGCAGGCCAGTTTCCTGGGTTGTACAATCCCTAATGCTGACATCCCTGAGGAAAGGGGTCCCTAGCAGAGGGGAGGGATAGGTGGGAAGGGGGGAATCAACCAAGGTGGCATTCTCTTGCTGTCTAGACTCCCTCAAATTTATTTGCTTTTATAAACAAAAGTCAAAGTTAATGCGCTCCATTTATCACAAAGAAAGGGCAGCGCTCCTTAGGCTATCTGTCAGACAGACATGCTTTCTGTAAATAAATAAAAAAGGTGACTATGCCGTATAGCAAATTACACCGAAACTGAAATCTGGGCCTTTTTTCTCCCCACCCCCGTCCCCTCCTTTTAAGCATCCATGAGCCAAAATATTGCTAAAGCTTTTTATAAACAAAGATAATGAGTTGTATAATTTATGTAAATGAACGAATGCTGCTGCATTTTCTAGAAGGAACATCAGCTGCATTATTTATTTGATGTGCTTTTTGGAGGCTAAAAAAAAAAGAAAAATAATAATAATTGGATATTTTACCTAACAGATTTTAGCTTTGGTTTCCTTATTACTCTCTCTGGTTTTGAATAACAGAAATGCCAAGGCAGTGTGGTTCTTTTACTGCCTTAACAGAGAGAAGGTGATGGTTTTAAAAGGCAGGAAGTTTGAACCAGTGTGCCCTTGACCAGAACTTCAATACCAGCGGAAAGCCATAGGAAGGAAAAGCTTGCCTCCCATCTTCCCACCTCTTGCATAACTTAAGTGCGCAGGTGTTCCTTACTTATACATATGGGGGTGGGGGTGGGGAGGAGAATATTTTATTAGCAGCCCCAGTGAAACCAAATTGATGTTGTCTCTACGACCCTTCTCATGCAGCAAGACTCCAGTGGTCCTCAGCACTCTCTTCCTTCCACAAGCAGATTGCTAGCTGTCAGCGAGCAAAGGCAAGGGGATGAGGCTGGCATCATTGTCTGCGTTGTCACGTTCAAGAAAACTGACCCCTCCCCCACACAACCCCAGCCAACCTCAAGCCTCTATTAAATGTGCCATCCATAATCACATGCTGCAATTCTTAATATTATCATATTAGGAACATTAAAAATGCAAGAAAGGATAATTAAGCAAAATAAATTAAACAAGGAACTTGAAATACAGAGCCTCGAAGATGCTTTTGCTGCTTAAATAAATGTTCTCCAACATCTGTTCTCCTCGCCTACTTGCCATCCTTTTCTGAAATGCAAAGAATAAAACATGGTTGACGACCCAAGCTACAGAGCACTGGTTTTTTTAACCTCGTTTGTGAAAGGTAAAGGAAGGTGTACGGCAAAAACCCATCCATCTTGGTATTGGGCCACCCTTCTGAGGACAGAGGTTCAGGGGGAGTGCAAAGTAAAAAATTATCTGAATCAATTAAGGGCAGGGTACTCATGAAGGTGAGAGTCCACCAAAAAGAAAGTGACTGGAAGGAAGGAAGGGAGGGAGGAGATAAAAAAGAGTCCGGAAAAGAAAGAGGCATGAAATAAGGTAGGGAAGAGAAAAGGAGAAAGAATGAAAGAAAGAAAGAAAGAAAGAAAGAAAGAAAGAAAGAAAGAAAGAAAGAAAAGAAAGAAAGAAAGAAAAATAGAAAGAAAGAAAGAAAGAAAGAAAGAAAGAAAGAAAGAAAAATAGAAAGAAAGAAAGAAAGGAAGGAAGGAAGGAAGGAAGGAGAGAAAGAAAGACAGAGAAAGAAAGAAGGAAGGAAGGAAAGAAGGAGAATGAAAAGGAAAGAAAGGTAATTTACTAAATTTATTTCAACCCATCTCTCTTAATCATGTAAAAACAAAACCCAAAAATGTTTTACATTCTGGTTTGTGTCCAACACAATGTGCAAACTAATTGAGTGTAAAAAGCGTTACTGTGCATTATATCAGTTAAAGTAAGTGTAACAATTGTTCTTCCTGCCCTGGAGCTCTGTTTCATTCCTGTTTTTGTTATAATTCAGTCCATTCACAATATGTCATTGGAAGCACTATTTGCAAAAGAAAGTACAGAAAACAGATTCTTTATTTCTTAGTGAATTTATTTTCATTCCCACTTCTAAGGCTCTTTACATTTATACCACACTTCCATCTGGAGGGTTTGAGGGAAAAGGGGGAAAAAAACAAGTAAAAAAAACCCCACCATATAGAATAAAGTTACTATACCTAATGCAACACAAACTCAGCTGGTATTTAGCCTGAGAAATTTGACTTCCAGGTGTTATGAGAGAGAAGAAAATGTGACCAAGATACTCTAAGTGCTAAATCTCCTTTTCTGACACTCCAGATCATTTCTGAAAATTGCTGATGAGGATGGGGGTAGGGAGTGGAGAGAGGAAGAAGGGAGAAGTTACCACTATTAGGCTTATTTCTGTACCTTTCAATAGAGAACTAAATGTTATGAGTTCCAAATGCAAGAACAATGAAATACATATACAAGCCATTGGAGGTTTCATCTTACTACAGATATCTAGTTGGAATATCAGCTCCTTGAGGGCAGGGATCATTTTAACCTTTTTTGTAGCCCTAGCACTTAACACAGTGCCTGATACAGAAGTATTTAGTGAACTACATAAGAACCAACAAAGACCTGGAGCCCAAACAACCTGAAGACCTTTTCCTTCCCACACGTATCTAGAAAAGATGTATTCAGATGGCAAAGCTGTATCCAGGGGACCAGACCATGCATGCACCAGCTCGTGTTCACCATTGTGGGTTTTATGGCAAGATCTTTCCCAGTGTTTCACAGCAATGAAAGGTGAGCGATAAAATTTGTGGAAATGCTGGATATTATATAATACTATGATGTCAAAAGACTCAAAGTTGCAGATGTCTCTAAAGGCAATGGAAAGATCCATGGTGAGTATAGGGAGGCTCCAATATACTACCAGTGATGGATGGTACAGGAGATGGAGCATCAGAAGCATTGTCAATGACACATATGCTTACAAAAGGAAATGGAGTGGTCTTTTAGCCAGAATGAGGGATGAACAACTCAAGTCCTTTAATGGTGCTGGTAAAGTATCAAAAGAACCAAAAGAAGGCTTCGAAGGCCTTGGCGGGGCAAATCTTCTCTACAAGACATATATTTAATTTTTGTCCTATAAGGATTATTTTAAGGTACTAAAAAAAGAGTCTGGGAACATGATGCCTCCAAGTTCTTTAAAAAAATCATCTTGTGGGAGAGAAATTAAATTTGGTCCTTGATCCCAGAGGGCAGAAAAGGAAGAAGTAGGTGGAACTTGCAAAGAAGACAATTTAAACCTGAAAAAAGGAAAAAAGTTCCTGACAATAGAAGCTATCCAAGAGTGTAATGGGGCTGTCTGGGAAGGTGGTGGAGACCCCTCTCTGGCAATCTTCAGACCAAGGCTAAATGACTGCTTGTTAAATCCTATCTTAGAGAAGATTCTATAGAGATGGGTTAGACTAGACGGCTTTCAGTGGAGATTGTTTTCATTCTTTGCTCTTTTATCCTGGGCACCAGCATGGTGTCTGGCACATTTCAGGCATTTAATAAATACTTGTTGGTTGACTGATAGCTGCTGGGGTTCCTTCCAACCTAGAAAATCTATAATTCTGTACTTTATCAAAACACATCATCATAATCATCATAGTTAGCATGTATATAACAGCAAAGCGGTTTGCAAATATTATCTCATCTGACCTGTATAACAACACTGGGAGGTAGGTGCTATTATTAGTCCCAGTTTACAGACAAGGAAACTGAGGCAGATGCAGATTAGCATGGAAAGCACCGTTTGGAGACTGACTAAACAAATCACAGACCATGGACATAATGCAGTTTTACTGCCGAATGAGTAATGATGAATATGTCAGATACAGAAAAGCTTGGGAAGACTTACATGAAATGACATAAACTGAAGTAAGTAGAACCAGGAAAACAACACATAAAGCTTGACTGCTGTGATGTTTACAGAAAGAACAATCAAAATTGAAACTGAGCATTGTGAAACGACCAAGCTTGGCCCTAAGGAAGAGAAATAAAAACATGTCTTTCTTTGCTTCTTTGTAGAGGTTGGGGACTATGAATGTGGAACACTGCATGGAGAGAATATTGCACTTGCTTGATATGAAATCTTACATCCCCTGAGTCTTCTTTTCTCCAGCACCTTAAACCAATCCCTTTTCCAATCAACTGACCAACCAACTAGCATTTATTAAATGATATAATATTTGTAAAGCACTTTGAAATACCTTAAAATGCCATAGAAATGCTAGCTATATGTTAGTTTCCCTAAACACTGATCTCTCTGTCTCTCTGTCTCTGTCTTTCTGTGTCTTTGTCTGTGTCTGTGTCTCTGTCTCTCTCATTCTTTGCTACAAGGGAGGGGGAAAGAAAAGGAATAGGAAAAAATAGAGAAAGGAAGGTTACATAAAAACAAAAAACCTCAATGATTTTTTTTAAAGATATTAGCAAGATAGGGGCGGCTAGGTGGCACAGTGAATAGAGCACCCACCCCTGGACTAAGGAGGACCTGAGTTCAAATGCGACCTCAGAAACTTAACCAAAAAAGGTAAACTAGATGTGTGATCTTGGATAAGTCACTTAACTCCAACTGCCCTACCTTCCCCCCTCCAAAAAAAAAAAAGATATCAGCAAGATAGTATGGCCTCATGGGTAGAGAATGAGAGCCAGGACCTCAGTTCACGCCCTGCCTCTGCCCCATGCTGACCGTGTGACTCTGAACAAGTCACAAACTCTCCAGGTTCTAGCCCAAAAGAGAAATAGGGGCCGTTAAGTCATACATACAGAAGGATTGCTGTGGGCTACTGATAGACTTAGAAAGCCAGATAGGATTTTCTATGTCTTACTATATTTTTATTTTGTTGTTTTATTCTATTAAATATTTCCCAATTACATTTGAATCTGATTTGGGCTACACTCAGAAGTATATGCAGCTGAGGGTCCCATATCTGCCAGCCCTGTTCTTGATAACTTATTAAAACGATCAATTGTAGAGATAACACCCATGGGCGATGGAGGGAGTTCCCTCATCTGGGCATCCTCCACACCATTGAAATCCCAGTCCCACTCTCTATTCCTATCCTAGCATAAGCAAGAAAGACATGGTAAAAGGAGTAGAAAGGCAGCATCTTGGACTGGTGGAAAGGGAATGAAGAGGGTCCCAGATGCACAGAGTCCTGACCTCGAAAAAAAACCCCTCCCTTCTGTGGTCAGATTAGTCATAAGGAGAGTAAATCAGATTCTTGTCATAGAAATGAGCTGCTGTGAGCAGTCCAATGTGTATTCTGTTGGGAAAGTGAGCTTAATACAGCATTATATTGACAATTAGGCCTAATTCTGCCCACGAAAGCATGAAACAAAATGACGGATTTAAGTAAAACATCAGTGTCAATGCGTTGTCCCATGCACACAGGGGTAAGCAGTCATTTTAAGTGTATTTTAAATTCACAAACAAGGACTCTAGTTGTTTTTTTTCTGTTCTCTTGTTCCACTTCCCTCCAGGAGATACTCCTGGTTCAGTCCAACACCTAGGGAAAGCAATGAATCCATCAGCAGTGAGGCGACACAATGAAAAGAGACACGGGACTGGAGTCAGGAACAGCTGCGTCCAAAGGCTGCCTCAGACACTTAGTAGCTCTGTGGCCCTGGGCAAGTCACTTAACCTCTGCCTGCCTCAGTTTCCTCATCTGTAAAAAGGGGATGAAAACATTACCTACCTTCCAGAGTTGTTGTGAGGACCAAATGAGATAATAAATGTGACGTGCTTAGCACAGAGGCTGGCATTTATTAAGCACCATGTAAATATGAGTTGTGATTATTGTGATTATTAAACCCAAGCCACCTGCTCCTGCCAATCCCTTCTAAACGCCATCAAGACACGGGCAGAGTCGGTATTAGTCATTGTATGGACTCAGCTCCCAAGGATGTTGGCACTGTGCGGTTTCAGGGCAGTGAGACTGGAGATTGCCATTCTCTGACAAGCAGGCATTTACTTAACAAGCATTTATCAGGCACCTACTGTATGCGAGGCACTGTCCAGAGCACTGGAGAAACAAACCAAACAAAAGAAAGATGAAAGCAGTCCCCGTGCCCAGGCAGCTCATGTGCTAAAGGAGGAGGCAACATATATAAGCAACTATGCAGATGTAAGATTTGTGCGGTGTCAGTGGAAGATGAGCTCATATGGACGGCACCAACAGTGGGTCAGAGTCTGGGAAAGGCCGGCTGACTTTGGGCTTTGAGAAGAAAGTCAAGGAAACCACTAGGTCATGTGCACACAACTATAATGCATGGCAGAACGTGGAAATAGGAGAAGAGAAGCGTCACCCGTGCTCTGAAAGGTCACCACAGGCACAGGCAACGGCCTTAAATGAAAGATAAATGAGACTTGGGGAATGAGTTGTGGAAAAATGACGGCACAGCCATCCTTCTCAGTAACGGAAACGTTCACCTGCTACCCCAGGGCGAGGCAGCTGATTTAGAACTCAGGAGCTTTCACGAGGAAGCCCACCAGCCACCAATGCTAAAAACAACAGGCCTGTATTACCATCAGGCAGGCAGTCCACCATCGACAAGCATCTGTTGATCGCCTGTTATATGCCGGTGGTTGTTGATGTTCAGTTGTTTCAGTCATGTCTGACTCTTCATGACCTCACTTGGGGTTTTCTTGGGAAAGCAGTTTGCCATTTCCTTCTCTGGTTCATTTTTTACAGATGAGGAAACTGAGGCAAACAGGGTGAAGTGACTTGCTCTGGGTTGCCCAGCTAGTAAGTGTTTGAAGCTGGATTTGAACTCAAGAAGATGAGTCCTCCTGACTCCAGGTCTGGTAGTCTATGCATTAGGGCACCACCTAGCCATAGGCGAACCACTGTGCTGAGCACCTTTTGGTTACAGGCACACTGTAATACATATAAAGGAAGGCAGAAGGATTCATAGAGGCATGAGGGAGGAGGAACAGGAGCAGGGGAAGATGGATTTAGAGCAAAAGATGCATCTGCATCTCAATTACTAAAGGGGCAAGGATACAACTGGGACTCAGTCATCAGAAGGGCATTGCTGGGCCTCAAATGGAATGACCTTCAGACCATAGGAAGCTCTGAGCAGAAGAGACCTCAGATGCCACCTCTAGCCCATTTCCTTTCTCTTATAGATGAAGACACTGAGGGCTGGAATGTTAGATGACTGGCTCAAGTCACATAATAATAATGATAAGTGATGGGCTCTTTCTATTGAATGGTCCTCTAAGGAGATGGAAGAAGGTGGATGATTCTGTAGCTGACAATAACTCTCTGGATTTGGCACAACCAATTCACACCAAGCTCTTGTCCTTTCCTCATCTGAAAATGAGGGAATTGGACATTCCAGCTCTAAGTCTGTGGCCCTGTGACTTTGGGCAAGCACAATCTCCTGCCTCAGTCTCTTTAGCTTGCTAAAATAAGGAGGCTTGCCTTGTTGGCCACCAAGTTTCCATCCACCTATACAGCTATGATCCTATAAGAGGGGCACACTTGGTTTCTATCCTTAACAAATCAGGCTAACTCAGGGATACAGGTAAGGATGAGGGCTTTGTAGGGAGGTGGTAGAAAACCCTCAGGAACATTTGCCTGATTCCCCCACGATGAGAGGCCAGAAAAGGCTACTTCTTGCCTAGCAAGGCCCAACATGATAATACATCATGGGGCATGGAAGTTTCCAGCATGGAATGTTCCCAGTATAAAGGATTCCATAAAACCAAAGGTGAGCAAGGAGCCAGGAAGAAGGGGCATGACCAGAGCAAGGGCTGACTGTCCTAAACAAGACCTATACTTTAGAGAGGGGCCCCCAACAGAAAAGTTCTCTTCAGACCACTGCACAAGCATATTTTAGTCCCCAGCATGATGCTACAGTAAATAATTTGTTCAAATTACAAGTCCCACATCAGCAGGACTTTTCTCAAGTACTGTTTCCGTGTTTAATAACCACCTCTAGTCTCCTGCAAGCCCCAAATAAATCCTTTCAGTAAACCTGAAGGAAAAGACTCCATTCTGCCTCCCCATCCCCCCATAAATCACCCCAATCTTCCATCACTTCTCAGTCTCTGAAATGTACAGATATTAGCAAAGCTTTTACTATTAAAAGTTACAAATGGTGAAACAAGCTCCAGTGATTAAGGGATTATGAGTATTACTTACTCAAGGAGAGGGAAAATAAGCTCTTCCTTGAGTAGATGGTGTTAGGAGAAGAGGCCAAAAAACCACGGCCATTTGCTGGGAATTTATGTCTCCATAAGTGAATACATTAGAATCCCCATATAGAAAAGGAGTAATTGATACGTGTGTTCCCTTCAGAAGGGGCTCTCGGGAGACCCATTCCAGGTTTAATAATAATCCATATTCTCCTCCTGAAACAGCAAACCCCCTGTTTGAGTTCCTCACTGCTGCCATAGACCCATGAATCATCAAGGTTCCATGATGAACATAAGTTTAGTATATCACACGCCACCTTGAATATTTAATAAAATAAATTCTAAATAATCAATTCACGAAGAGTCGACATTTTTTACACTTTTGTAATAAATGTCTGCCTCTTGCATCCATCATTAAGCTGTGTGTAAATTATAGCGGTAAAGATTAAAGTCACAGGCATGGGTTTTCTCATGCTGTCAAGCATGAACATGAACAAAAAACATTACACCTGCATCCCTCTCTCCATGGTGACTCTTCTAAGAGTACTTGATTACATTAAATATTGTTGATTTCCCTCTTCTTTGTACAGAAGTGGTAGGCTGTGGGTGCAGAATGTTGGATACGCTGTCCGGCAAAGTTGCTTTGTTGGTTAGATTTTTTTACAGGTCTTTGTTACAAATAAAAGTTCCTATGGGGTGGGTGCATGGGTGTGAGGGAAAGGCAGTAGTGATGGGGTTACACTGAGAAATGATTCTGATGTAAAAACAAAAGGCATCAATAAAACTTTATCATTATTATTAGTACACACATCCAGATGGCTGTCAAATTACTTTACTTTCAAAGATGCTGACAGGCCAGACTTTTCCTCTTTAAAAAGATTCTGGGTATTTTAACCCAATTGGTCTTAAAGAAGCTAACTCTCATTTGGCTATTTTGAATACGTGGCAAAGTAACAAAAAGGCTTGTCTTAGGACCTCTGTGCCCTCTTCTACCAAACCCCACGGCAGATTCTCTTAAGAGAAATCAGAACTTCTCTTATGCCTGCTTTCGAACTTAGAGGTAATAGGGATCTTTCAACTGTGTTTCAGCCTGCGATCTACTTTGGCCAAGGCAAAAAAATTCTATTCCATCCACCACTGCTTATCTCTAGGGGAAAAAAAAAAACCCAGTAACTCATTGGAATGAATGGGAAATCATGATGAAATGTGTGAATCAGGCTTTAGATAAACATCATCAACACTGTTGTGTTACAAACAAGAATGCTATAAGCCAAAGTCATAACTAGGGCAGGGCAACTGGGGCTCTTGCCCAGGGTTTCAAAATTTAGAGGATGCTGAGAGTATTTACAATGTTTCAGCATCATAGAAACAACTAGGTATATAGTTATCAAGAACATAAGTTAAGAGAAGGACAGTGGTCACACCTCAAATGAGTTCCTCCCTGACCCATCTGTCACCCCCCCCCAAACCTCATAGAAGCTACACACACACACACACACACACACACACACACATACACACACACACACACAAACTTGCACATAACCCCCACAAAATTGAATTTATCTTACAAAGCTGATATAAAAGTACATATTCTATGTCATTTGACCAAGTTCAGAAATTGTTAATTATAGGTCTATTATGAAAGACCAATTCTCAAACCACCTACTGTATTCTTGCAATGGTCTACAGATGTATCTAATAGTGTGAGCCACCAGAGATGCTTGGGAAACCTGTAGGTTGTCTGGGTAAGAGTCAGTGGAGTACAGTCATGAAGAGCATGTTGGGCTTAGAGCCAAGAAGACCTGATTCCAAAATCTACCTTTGCCACTAACTACCCTGGGCAAGTCACTTAACTTCCCTGGGCCTCAGTTTCCTCTTTTGTAAAAGATGAGGGGGTTGAATTAGATGACCCTAGGGTTTCTCATTTCTCATCTAGCCCTAAATCTAATGTCCTGGGATACCATGATTTCACTGATAGGCCATTATACCCAAGGAAAGAAGATCAGAATGACTCAGCCCAATTCAATAGGAAGCTAGATTTTAAGCTCTTTGAAGACAGCTCCCTCCCAGCAGTTAGCCTAAGGTTGGACACATAGAAGGAACTTGATGAATATTTACTGGTTTACTGATTTGATTTATTAGATAACCTCATTCTTTGGCTTTTAATTTCCAAACTGATTCAAGTACTAATTGGATTTTAATTCCTCTAACAATCTTTTAATTCCCTCCAACCCAACTCTCAATGGTTCAGAAAACATCCCTTGCCACAAGGGAACGTCTGCTATTCGAGGTATGGAAAGCAGAAGTCCCCAGGGACATTTCAGGAATGAGGACTATTTTGTATAGGGAAGAGTAGACTGAGGGAATGATATAATTGCCTGAGCTTATATTCTGCAACAGTTACCTAACCAGCTGCCTCATCCACTGCCAAGGAAAGTAAGGAAGAAGTTCCTTTTCTCTTGTTTTTCTATATTCTCTCCTCTGCTAATCAGATTGGTTCTTATGGCTTCCATTATCATTTCTATGCAGATGAATCTAAAACTGATCATCATCTCTAGCCTTCTCTTCTCAATTCCAGGCCTCTTCAACCATCTGCTGGACATGTCCCACTGAACATCCCAAAGGAATCTAAAACGCAGTCTATCCAAAATGGCATTTACTGTATTTACCCTCCAAACCCAGACCTTTTCCAGACTCCTTCATTTTTGTCAATGGTACCAATATCCTTCCAGGCATCCACATTCCCAATCTCAGAGTCCCACTCCCACCCCCTGCCTTGATTCTTTCCTTTCCCTTGACTCCCATATCCAATTAGCTGCCAAGTTGTATAGTCCCTTCCCTTGCAACATCACTCACAACCATCCCTTTGTCTCCATTCCCATGGTCAACCACCCTAGTTAGAGCCCTTATTATTTCTTGCCTGTGCCACAGTAACAGCCTCCTAACTGGTCTCCTGCCTCCAGGCTCTTCCCCCTCCATTCCATTCCTAATACAGCTGGAACACTGACAGTTCTAACACATAAATCTGAATATTTACCTTCCTACTCATTAACCCTCAGTGACTCTAAGAAATAAGACCAAATTGTTTCCTGTCCATCCACAATCTGTGTCTCACCTCTCTTTCCAGTCTTTTATCATATTATACCCTTTCACTCACTTTTTATTCCAGCCAAACTGTCCTGCTAGCTATTCTATGTACAAAACAATCTATTTCCTAGCTTTTGCCCAGGCTCTATCCCATGCTTAGAATTCTCTTTCTCCTCACTTCCCTCTCAAGGAATACCCACCTTCCTTCATAGCACAACTCAGGTGCCAGCCTTATATAAGGTCTTCCTTCAATCCTCTTTCCAAAAATACTAATATTACTAAAGCAAAGATCTGATCCTGTCACTCCCCTACTCAATAACCTCCAGTGCCTGACTCCCTCAACTACAAACTCTTCTATTTGGAATTTAAATTTGTGACCTGGCTCCAACCATCTTTTCCATTTTATTATATAATATTCATGCACTCTCTGCAGGCCTTGCAGGGTAGCTAGGTGGCGCCATAGTGCACAGAGCCTGGAGTCAGGAAGACTCAACTTTCTGAGTTCAAATCTGGCCTCAGACACTCACTAGCTGTGTGACCTTGGGCGAGTCACTTCACCCTGTTTATCTCAGTTTCCTTATCTATAAAGTGGAGATAATAATAGCACCTTCCCCCCCCCCCCGAGGTTGTTGCAAGGATCAAATGAGAGAATATTTTTAAAGTGCTTAGTGCCATGATTAGCACATAGTAGGTGCTATATAAATGTTAGCTATTACTGTTATCACTAAAGTTTCTCAAAGGACTGATTGGCCGAGGCCCTTCGTGATCTCCTCTGTTATTAACACTCTCCCCCTCTTGCTATTGTTTCGTGCAGACTTTTTATTCATCCGTTCAGTTTGCATTGTTCTCCATCCCTGTAGGAGATGTAAGCTTCATGAGGACAAAGACCATTTGGGTTTTTGCCTTTTTATCTTTAGTGCCTTTGGAAATATTAGGCATCTAATAAATGTTTGTTTAAGCAAACTGAATCTCTTTAATAACTTTATAGTTTTTTGTTGTTGTTACTTGTCTTCAGGTATATTTTCTTCCCAGAATGCATTAAAAAGGCCTCCTGGACAAGGAACCTTAATTGCTTTGCAAACTACCCTCCTCACCCCTGACAGTGACTATAACCCATGCAAATTAAAGGGAACTGGATACGACTGTCTAGCATGAGTCTGAGTGATTAGCACCACCCGAACCTAAGGGCTGCCCCAAAAAGCAGCTGTATCCAACAGTTAGAGCCCACCAATGTGGATGACCCAAGTACGCCTTACCAACAATACCAGGGAATTGAAAGATGTGAAACCGATCAATATTTGATGATTCAGCCAAGTGAAGGCCAGCGATATTCTTTAGCCAGTGCAAACAAGCCTATCTGGTCATTTACAGAGTGAAGACGGGGAGAGGGAAGGGTGAAGAATGAACAAAAATCCATCCTAGTTCTGCCCCTCACGTCAAGGTTAGGTGGGCTGGGTGACATCTAACTCAGCACATCGGTTACCTACCCAGGTCCAAATGGAGAAAGGCCCTCAGTGAATTTTGACAGTGGCGTTAGAGGGTTTACAGAGTAATTGAATATGCTGAAATTTCCATACATATCCTTGTGGGCTAATCTACAATAATGTTAAGGGACTGTTATGATAATAATTAAATACAAGTTCTGCATGCCAAATTGATACTCTGCAGCTCTAACTCCACCAGGGAGTTTCTATCTTAATAAGGCTCAAATCAAGTTTAAAATAGGAATTCACAAAATATTTTCCATATTGTAATCTGACTCAGATACCGGTAAAAAGCATGCTTCTCCTGCAAATGCCTGAGTAGATCCTCCATTCCTCAGATTCATTCAGAATGCTGCAGGTATAGGACTTAGGGGGCTGTCCCACCTTTGGAAGAGCCCCGCCTTCCACTGCCATTATTCCAGGAGGCAACCTCCCCCCACAGAATAATACTATTGTTTTCCTCTTGTATTAGGTCCTATCTGACTTTCCATGACCCCATTGGGGGTTTTCTTGACAGAGATACTGGAGCAGTTTGCCATTTCCCTCTCCAGCTCTTTTTACAGATGAGGAAACTGAGGCAAAGAAGGTTAAGTGACTTGTCCAGGGTCACATGGCTAACAAGTGTCTGAAGCCAGATTTGAACTCAGGAAGATGAGTCTTCCTGACTCCAAACCTGGAACTCTATCCACTGCATGTATGTATGTATGTATGTTTATTTATATATGCACATGTGTATATGTATATTTGTACACACATGCTTACAAGTGTATGTCTATAGGGTGGGTATATGCACACATACAATATATTATATATAAGGGGTGTGTATATACATATATATTATATGTGTATATGTGTATATGATACATATATATGTATCTTATAATAGCCAGCATTTATATAGAAGTTTAAGGGCTGCAAAGTTCTGATTATCTCATTTTCTTATATTACATTATCTTACATAATTTTTTAAATCTCTTTTGATCCTCACAAAAGCCCTGGAAGGGAGATGCAATTATTATCCCATTTTTCACAGTTAAAGAAACTAAGAGAAACAGAGGTTATGTGACTGGTCTAGGTTTACATATCTCATAAGTATCTGAGGCTACATTTGAACTTGGGTCTTCCGGTTCCATATCTAGCGCTCTAGCCCCTAGACCACTGGGCTGCCTAAGCTGGTTGTGATGTCACTTCCCTAACAGGGATCCAAGACTCAGCTTTCATAACAGGAGGATGTAGAACAGTGGTTCTCATTTAATACAGTTCCTCATGTTATGGTGACCCCCAAACATAAAATTATTTTCGTTGCTACTTCATAACTGTAATTTTGCTGCTGTTATGAATCTATCTGATATGCAGGATGTATTTTCATTGTTATAAATTGAACATAACCCACAGGTTGAGAACCGCTGAGGAAAGCTCAGACCAGCTCCAAGTTTGGTGTCAGGGACAACAACAACCCCTTCCCACAAAGTTTCCCTTCCTTAGTGGCCCTTGTTGAGGCAGAATTCTGGACTGGCCACAAAATGACATGAACCAGTGTAATGTTCCCACTCGCCTTTTCTGTCCAGTTATGGCTGGTCTCACGTAGGCATCAACAAGCTAGAATGTAGCCAAAGAAGCACGTTTGGGAAGGTGAGGGTCTTGGAGACCATAACATTCGGAGATCAATGAAAACAACTGGAGAGGGGGCGGAGCTAAGATGGCGGAGAGTAAGCAGTAACCTGAACAAGCTCCCAAAGAATTTCATCCTTGGGAACTAAAAAGTCAATTTGAGCGGATTTAAAAGTGACAGAGCCTATTGTGAGACGGAGAGTGACAGATTCCCAACCCAGAGAGGTGCCTAGTTGGGTCGGGGCAGGGAGAGCAGAGCGCACGGGAGTGGCGCCAGCGCGGACCTGGGAGCGGCGCCAGCGCGGACCTGGGAGCGGAGGGAGCGCGGCGCTCTGGGAGGCCCCACCCAGCAGATTCCCCCAGCTGGAGGCCCCTACAGCCCTCTCACTACCCAGGTGAGAATCGAGGGAACTGGATAGAGGGGAGCGCAGAGTGTGTAGCAGGGTCGCGGTCTTTCCAGGGGCTAGCAACCCACGGCTTGGATTCTTGAAGCTACATGCTCAGACTTTCAGAAGCTGGGATGGAGGAATGAAATCTAGGGGCTCTCATCCCCCTCCCCGACGCACAAAATCAAGAGACAAAAGCCCCACCTAGAGTACCTTCTTGCATTAGCGTAAACACCCTCAGGTCTGGAAATCACTGAGGAAGGGGGAAGGGAGATTGTACTGTACTGAGCCTAAACACAGGTGGGTGGAGACAGCAAGCACTAACAACAATAGCCC
>CM053588.1:41415257-41486713 GCA_028646515.1 Pseudochirops corinnae | reverse complement strand
GATTGTGGAACTGAATCTTGTAAATTAAAAGTAAATGAGTAAATAAAAAATAAATTTAAAAAACAAACAAAAAAAAAAAAAAAAAAACAACTGGAGAGAGTTAGCCTGAAGAGAAGATGACTTAGTGGGGGGACGTGATAGCTTTCTTTAATCATTCAAAGGCAGTCATGTGGAAGACGGATGCCATTCGTCCTGCTTGACCCTCTAGGGCAGAAGTAAGAAGCTGCAGTGAGGCAGATTTGGACTGAAAGAAGAGAAAACTTCTAACAATCAGAGCCAACCCAATGCAGAAGGCCTGCCTTAGGAAATAGGGGGCGTTCATTCAACTGCTGCTGTTACTACTGCTGCTGCTGCTACTACTACCACCAGTACTACTACTACTACTACTACTACTACTACTACTACTACTACTGACTCCGGTGTGGTGTCTGATAGGGCATTGGGCTTGAAAACAGGCAAGCACTTATTTGTAGGACCCTTTCCCATCCATCAAGTCCACTAAGAGGCAGCTCGGTATGGTACTTGAAGTGAAGAAGATCTAAAATCCTGCCTCAGAAATCCTGTAACTCTATGAGTTTCAGTTTCCTCATCTGTACAATGAGTTGGATTATCTTCCAGCTCTAAAATTATGACCCTACTATGCTATGATTGAAACCCTGTAGGCCACTGGAGACTCTCTAGCATCCTTTGTCTGGTTTATAAGCCTTCTAGGAATTTAGGTGTTTGACCTCATCACCCAATCCAGGGGAAACAGACACATTAGAAAAAAAAAAGAGAGAGAACTCCATTAGCTGAGCCAACCATCCATCAACTCAATGCAATGTCGGCAGAGAAGTGTATTATTGCTATTTCAACATCCTGCTTACTATTACTTATTAGTTAAAATTTTAATTATATGAATTGAGTGGGGACATGTCACCAGGGATACTAACTAATTAGAAATTAAGGAAGGGACTATAGATCTGAGATCCTGCATTGATTCCACCAAAAAAATACCTTAGGTAACAGGAAATTAACTTTTAACTTGTTGGTTTACAAGAAGAACTCTGTAGAACTTGGATAATTAAAGATTCGGGAAGGAGACGCTCAGGTTAGTGATGTGAAACTAAGCCACTGCCATGTGAGGTTGCAAAGTTTGCTGTAGGATGCCCAAGAGGAAAAGAAATACAAAGTCTAAGAAATCAGAAGGACTTCAGAAGCCACCAAGTCAACTGACCCAAATGTGAATTCATCCAACAAGTGATCATCCAGGTTTTGTTTCAAGATCACTACCTCCCAAAGTAGCCCATTCCACAACTGGGTAGCTGTAAATCTTAAGGCTTCCCTTATATCCTAAATTTATCAGTCAATAAACATTTATTGTGCCAGGCATTGTGCAAAGCACTGAGGATCCAAAGAAGGTAAAAGACAGTTGCTGCCCTTGAACTCACAAACTAAAACTAAAATTTGTCTCCAAAACCTTAAAGACAAGAAAGGTAGGCATTGAATTAAATGGAAAGGGCACTGGTTCTAAAGGTAGAGGACTTGAGTTCAAATCCCACTGCTAACCTTTACTACCTTGGGGAGATCATATGACCTCCTTGTTCCTTGGTTCCATTAGACAGTGAGATCTCTGAGAGGAGGTTGCTTTATTTTGTTTTGAATTTATTTTGTCTTTCTTAGCATCCGCACAGCTTCTACCACACTGTCTGGCATGGAGAATGCATTTAATAAATGCTTGTTGATTTGTGACTTGACTATAAAATTGGACAAGATGGCATTTGAGGTCCCTGCAGCTCTAAAACTCTGATCTTAGCACCCCAAATATGTTCACAGAATAAAGACATGCTGCCATATAATGTTTTAAAATATTAATAGGATTGAACCAAACTCATACCTAGCATTGACTCCAAGAATAGTGACAACACAGGAATTCTCTTGCTTCCCTCCCCTCCTGAACTGGGCTGATTCAGAATTCCATTTGCCAACTTATTTTCTTCTTTTCTATTAATTGCTGTTTTCAAAACTTGACTTGGGCACTATAAATATTCTTGGCTGGCTACTTTGTAAGTATTTTTCCATCAGCTACAAGTATGATACCTATTTATCTTCCGGAGGCGAGCACAGTTGAAATGATCTGGCTGCGCCACAAGGCAGACAGCCATTTCATGCCCTGTTAATTCCTAATGTGGTAACTACAATATCATTTCTACTTTAAAAAGAGGGTTAAAAAAATCTGTTGCTTAAGTGTCCAAATAAAGAACATGACTTCTAATTAAGCAAAGTCCAAAAACCTTTTGCACTGTTGCCACCATAATGGCGGGCACCAAAAATGAAGGCTGTGAATCACATTTTTTTAAGCTATTCATTATTTCTAGCTCACATGTAAAGGTCACTGAGACACCAATGAACTTTCATCTTAGTTGAGCATCCAACTACAACTCAGATTTGTGCTCGGTCGGATACCTCCGTCTGATGCTTCACCAAGACATGGAGGTGACCCTAGCTCCTTGGCATGGCAGTATTATGTAATGATGAGTGCTGGTCTAGAATTCAAGAAGACCCTGGTTCCAATCTCACCTCTACTGCTTAATAGTTTTGTGACTATGGGTCAAAATCACTTAACCCCTCTGAAATTTGATTTATTCATCTTGAAAAGAGAACAATAATAACAGCACTCATGGTCATTCATTTCAATGGCCAACATTGATTAGCTTCCTACCATGTGCAAACCATGGTGCTAGACACGGCAGGGGGGGCAGGGAGAGAAAAGAAGGGATACAAGGTCCTTCGTTAACCTCAAAATGCTCCATAAAATGGTAGCTATTATTATTGTTATTTTTATTACTCTCAAAGGACAGGCTGCTGAAACCCAAGTACCGGCAGCAAGCTGGAAATGCTTCAAGTATAGCCCCAGTGACAGATTGCATGTCTGTGGTCCAAGGACCAGCCAAACTAAGTTTAGAGAGATTCATCCCCAGATTGGCTTCAAGGCGATAAATTTTTTGGCCAGAGCAACTCTCAATGATTGTTTACCAAGTTAGACTCAATCTGTGCTGGTGGAAGAAGTATCTCCGCTAGAGACATCAGAAATTCTTGGAGTACAACTAGGCCCCCTTTACACAAGTAATGAATCCTAGGAAGTAGTTGTATTATTCGAATTTGTACTGCATATTTCCATGGTACTAGAACCAAGGACCATATTTTACATCATTGTAACTTTGAATAGTACAAATTCAAATAGATGCAACCACTTCACAGTACTCATTATTCTCTCTAAAAGGGACTTAGCTATATTAAAGTAAGAGAGTCTAGACTCAAAGATCTCTTTCTTCCCACGGTCAGAACAAAGTTGGGGGCAAGCGAGGGGGCAGTGTGTGCGTGCATGCGTGTGTGTGTGTGTGTGTGTGTGTGTGTCTATATTAGATGAACAATAGGATATGAATCCATCAGAATGTTTCAGTCAATGTGAGAGAGTTTGCCAATAATAACTGAACTCATGTAGTTGAAAAATCCATTGTCTTTGCCTCTAAACATCCTCAGGAAGAACCTGGAGTTGTGACCAAAAGGTAAATACCCTATCTGGATACAGATGCAAGCAATAAATTAGAATTTCCACTATATCACAGAAATGAAAGAAATCTCAGTGGTCACTGACATCAATCCATATCTGAAAAAGAATCCTCACTATGGCATCCCTAACAAGAGGGCATCCCACCCTCCAGAAAACCTACTGCTGATAGAATGGAGCTCCCTTTCCTCTTTGGGCACAGATCCTTGAGGGCACTGCTTCATAGTGCCCGGCATATAGTAGGCACTCAACAAATGCACCATGATTAACTGATCACCTCCAATGGCAATCCGCCACACTTCTTTAGCAATCCTAATCGTTAGGATAATCTTCCTTGACAAAAAGCCTCATTTGTTCCTAGCTCTGCCCTCTAGGACCAAAGAAAACAAGTTTATAATGAGTTATCCCTTCCCTCATCTACCACTTGCTCATGTTTCTCCTCATACGCACCCTAAAATTAATCTGCATTTACTTATCTATGTTCGTGTATCACCCACTCTAGAACATAAGTGCCATGAAGACAGGGGCTGTTTTCATTTTTGTCTCTGGAGCTCTAACTTCAACCATAGTGTCTGGGACACAGTAGTTGCATATTAAATGCTTCTTGAATTGAAGTCCAATCCATTTTCTGCATTCTAGCCCTCCAAGTAATCTAATGTTCTCTTCGAGTCTTTTCCTAAAAATGCCCAATTTCTTCAACTACTATTCATGAGACGTGACCTCAAGACCCTTGGTTGTTCTCTTCCAGGCACTATCTAGATCATCAACACCTTTCATAAAACAGAAAGGCAGGATGGAACTACTATATTGACTTTGTTGGGTGGAAGGGTTAAAAAAAAAACTTATACATAATAGATTTCTTATTTATACCAAACTGACATTTTTGGTTCTTTGAACTTAGAAATGATGTTTGTTGGTGGTTATCAAGTACCTAATAATGAAGAAAATATTTTCAAATAAGATATATCACCCCATTAGCAATTATTTACTAAGCACTTGCTATGTGCCAGGTACCCTGATAGAGGCTGGAAATATAAACAGAAAAAAAAATGAAGAAGACTCTGCCCTCAAGGGGCTTACTCTCTCTATATAGAGAACTTGTTGCTATAACCCCAGATGTGGTCTCACTAGAGAAGAATACAGAGAGACTATTAGTTTCTTATTCCTAAATGCTGGGCTTCTCTTAATGCAGCTCAAGGTCACATCTCCACTGGAACTTAAGTCAAATTGGCTAGTTTTAAACAGACTCTAGCACTGCCCATCTTCCAAGAGAAATAATGGTTCTGTTCCGAGTTTGGGGCTTTCGCCACAGGGCATGTCTATCTAGAGCCAGCAACCAGGCTCTGGTGGCACAGCGGGCATGGTGGGAAGGCAAGATGGAGCTCCATCACTTTCAGGGAAGAAGCAGGAACACCAGACCCACAACAGCCCTCTAGGCTCCCCCAGCCACCATTGCGACAGATGATTCCTGTATGAAGTTAAAAGGAGGCCCTCCTGAGCTCAGCTCAGGGAGAAACAACAACTCTCACCGACTTCACCCAGCTCATTAGACCATATGGCCCCAGCGATATCAGGGGAAGTGGAGATGCTTTATAGTCTGCCGCCTGTTCTCAGGAAAACTTCCAAAACTTCCCCCACAAGCACCAGTCATCAGCCTGGCTGAGCTGAATAGACCCAGGCGGAAGGAAAATTCCTGAGTCATGCTGAGGTTTCATCTTTGAAAACTTTAAAAGCAGAAACTATCCCCTTTCACCCAATCTGCCAGTTTTCCCTCACCTCTGGACCTCTTGGTCCGAAGAGGCACAGGTAACTGTAGATTCTCCAGAGCTCAGTTCTCTTCAACATAAAGAAAGGCCAAGCAAATAGTGAGCTAATGTAACACCAGCTTCAGAATAAAAGAAGGCCTGCCCTGACCCCAACACATGCACTAGTAGAAAAAAATCAGTGCCCTTTGGAGATGCTCTGGGTGTTCAGATATCTAGAATTCACAGAGAAGAGAGTACTTCCCTGAGTGGTCCAGGACCTGCCCGTGACCTGGGGAAAACCACTAACTTCAACAAAAAGCCATATGACTCAATCCTTTATCAGCTGAGTACGGCAGGCCCAGAATTTTTGCTTGTTTGTCTTCCTCACTGACGAACACTAAGTGGTGGTTTAGGGGTTTTTTTGTGGGTTTTTTTTTTAATATGTTTTCACCATCTGTGGCAGGGAACATAGTTTACATGGAGGATGCGTATGGTGAAATGCATCCAGAAGCCCACGTGCTCACGTACAGCCCACTGGTATTTTCCCATTTCCATTTCCAGCATGGTTTTTGGATGGAAGACTCAAGCAGATGTTTCCCCACTGTCACAGAGTACACATGCCAAATGAAAGGCTCACTGTGGGAGAGAAAGCTTCCACCATTCAGAGTGGAGCTCATACATTATATGGAGACGTTCCATTGAGTTGGGGTTTCTTACAGAGGGGGAAAGAGACATTCCTGCCCTGGAAATCCATCCCTCTGGGATTTATTTGATTTTTTTCCTTAATAGCACATTTTTTCCAATGACATGTAAAGATAGTTTTCAACATTCATTTTTGTAAAATTTTGAGTTCCAAATTTTTCTCCCTCCTCAAGACAGCAATCTGATATGGGTTATACATGTATTTGATTATATTTCTTTTTAAAAATTAATTAGCTAATTTTTAGTTGTCAACATTTACGTTTGTAAGATTTTGAGTTTTGAATTTTCTCCCCTTACCCTCTCCCCAAGACGGCATGCAATCTGACATAGGCTATCCATGTACAATCATTTGATTATATTTCTTAATAAACGGGCAACATAACACAGGGAGAACAGCCCTGGATTTGGAGTCAAAATACAGGTTCAGGTCTCCT
Organism: Pseudochirops corinnae; assembly: GCA_028646515.1. Taxonomy (NCBI): domain Eukaryota; kingdom Metazoa; phylum Chordata; class Mammalia; order Diprotodontia; family Pseudocheiridae; genus Pseudochirops; species Pseudochirops corinnae. Next base: position 41,480,282 of record CM053588.1, on the reverse strand, counting down.
CTCTGACTACTTCAAAGCCCAGCCCTTTTCTAAGAAGTCCTCCTTGACCATAGAAGCCTGAACTGATTTTTCTCAACTCTTAGCACACTATTTCTAATTTAACATTTCACATTCATTACTTTGTATTGTTAGTTATCTTTTTATGAGTCTCTGTGTTGCCTGACTTCAGTTAGACTTTAGGCTTCAAGAGGGCATGGACTCTCTGTCTCATCTAAATTTTATCTCACCCCCAGTGATTTGCCCTAAGAAAATTGCTTGTTTAATAAATGCAGATCTACAATTCACTGAATGAGCAACAGCTACTCGTCATTCACCAGTAAGCATTTTAGGCACCTACTATGCACCAGGCTATGCCAAGTGCTGGAAATACAAAGACAGGAATAATATTTTTTAAAAAAATTTCTGTTCTCAAGGAACTCACAACCTAATAGGGGAAACATGCAAACAACTATGTAAATACATGATGTATACAGAATAAATTGGAGATAATCTTGGAGGGATTAGTTGGTTGGTTGGTTGGTTGGCCTTTGTTTTTGAAGAGGACCAAAATGACATCACTATGCTAGATTCAAGTTACAGTGTGTCCAGCTGTGGCCAATCAGACCAGTATCAGAAGGCTCTAACACAGGTCAGACACAAATAGTTCATGTGAATATTTGGGGTGGATTCTCTAAATTTGCACATTTCATGTTTCTTTTCAACTACTTCAATTCTGTTTTGCTCATAGAGCTTAGCATCTTCTCTAATGAGAGCACAGGAAAGGCCTCTTGCAAAAAAAGTGGTGTGTTGGTTAGGGACTTAAGGAAGATAAGATGAGAGAGAGAGAGAGAGAGAGAGAGAGAGAGAGAGAGAGAGAAAGAGAGAGAGAGAGAGAGAGAGTGTTCTAGGCATGGGGCAATGGGGTGGAAGAAAGCCAGTGAAAATTCTTGGAGTTTGGAGATGAAGTAGATGAGTTCAAGGAAAAGAAAGTAGGGTGATGTCGCTATATCTTAGAGTGCATGGTGGGGCATTGCCGCAAGAAGACTAGACATGTAGGAGAGGTCAGATTATGAAGGGATTTAAAAGTCAAACAGAGGATCTAATTAAACATGAAGTTTGATCCTGGAGGTGATAGGAAGCCACCGGAGTTTACTGACACATAGTCAGTCTTGCACTTTAGAAAGATCAACTTGAAAGCTGAAGAGAGGATGGATTGGAATGGAGACAGAAGAGGCAAGGAGACAAACCAACAAGCTTTGGCAATAGTCCAAGGCTTGAGGTGATGAGAACCTGTATAAGAATGGTCACCATTTCAGAGGAGAGAAGAGAGTATATCAAGGAGATGCTGTGAAGGTAGAAAATATGTGACTTGGAAACTGAATATGAGGGATGAGAGAAGGAGGAGTTGAGCATGTCACCTAGGTTGGGACTAAGAGGACGGTGTTGCCTTGACAGTAGTTGAGAAGTTTACAAGAAGGAGAGGTTAGGGGATGGGGAGATAATAAACTCAGTTTTGGACGTGCTGAGATTAGATCATTTCCAGTTTTGAGATATCTGATTAGTAGGCAGAGATGCAAGATTGGAGGTCAGAAGTTAAATAGAGCTGAGAATTATTTTCCTAGAGATGATGGTTGAAGTCACGCAAGCTGATAAGCTCACAAAACAAAATATATGAGAGGGTTTAAAACAGAGCCTTAAGGGACACCCACAGTTAGTAGGCATGACCTGGCTGAAGGTCCAGTAAAGAGGACTAAGAAAGAGTGATCAGACAGACAGGAGAAGGACAGAAGAAAGTAAGGTCTCAAAAACCTAGAGAGAAGGGAATCGATAGCGTCAAAGGCTGCAGAGAGGTCAAAAAGGGAGAAGGCTGAGCAAAGGACGTTCAATTAGACAATTAAGAGATTGTTAATAACTTTGAAAACAGCAGTTTCATAGGATGAAATTCAAAATGTATAAATATAAAGTCTTCCACTTAAGTTCAAAAAGGTCAGCTTCACAAGTACAAGATGGGGAAGGCATGGCTACATAGCAATTTGTATGAAAAAGATACCAGGGTTTTGGTGGACCTTAAACTCAATTGTTGTTGTTTAGTCATTTTCAAAGGTGTCTAACTCTTTGTGAAGTAGTTTGGGTTTTCTTGGCAAAGATACTAGAGTAGTTCACCATTTCCTTTTCCAGCTCAGTTTACAGATGAGGAAACTGGGGCAAATAGGGTTAAGTGACTTTCCCAGGTCACATAATAAGTGTCGGAGGTCACATCTGAACTCAAGTCTTCTTGACCCCAGGCCCAGCGCTCTATCCACTGTGACACCTAGCTGCCCTATACGATGTGATATAATGTGAAAGTCTAAAAAAGCTAATACTATTGTAGGTGATGTTAAGAAAGACATAACTTCCATGTAGAAATATAAGTCCTCCCCACTCTGCCCTAATCAGAACACATCTGGAGAAAATGTGGTCCATTCTTGGCACCCCAATTTAAGGACATTAATAAGAGGAAGAACACTTCCCATTTATTCTGATTCTTCTTTCACAACATGACCAATGTGGAAATATGTTTAATATGATTGTACATGTATAGCCTATATTGGATTGCTTGCTGGGTTGGGGAGAAGGAAGGAGAGGGAAAGAGAAAAAAAAATTGGAACTCAAAATCTTATAAAAGTGAATGCTGAAAACTATCTTTACATGTAATTGGGGAAAACAAAACATTATTAAGGGGGGGAGGAAGAACATCCATGAGGGGGCCACTAGGACAGGGAAGGACCATGAATTCACCCTTTACATTCATGGTTTGAAGGAACCATGATCAGTATGTCTGACCTGGAGGGCAGACCCAGGAGCCATGAATGGAAGTTACAAAGAGGCTGATGTAGGTTTTCTAGAAAGCTGATATTGATATAGAACCAAGGTTTACAAAGCACTTCATAGATAAGGTCTCACTTCTCACAATCAGAGCTATCAAAAAGTACAGTGGGCTTCCTCCGGAGGGAGGAAAATATTCCTTCTTTGCATTCCTTCAAGCATTCTTCAAGCAGAGACTGGATGGCCATGGATTGGGCATGTTGTGGCATGTGATCTCTTTTGGGGATTTCTGTCAATTATTAAACATGTATTAAACATTTATCATGTGCTAGGCACTGTGCTGGGCACTGAAGATGCCAAGAAAGGCAAAAAGTAACCCCTATCTTTGAGTAGCTCATGATCTATTAAGTGAGACAATGTGTGAATGACTATGTTCATTCAGAATCTACACAGTGTCATCTCAGAGGGGATGGAAGGCACTAACACTGGGGATGGGATGAAGACAGAGGAAAGGCTTCTTGGAGCAGGTGGGCTTTGCCACAGAAGACAGGAGGCAGAGCATTTCTGGGTATGATGGTCAGTGAAAAGGCATCAAGTTCGAAGATGGAGTGTCGTGTGGGAGGCAACAAGTAGCTCAACGGGGCTGGATTGTAGAGTACTATAGGGTAGAAATATCTAAGAAGACTGGAATAGTGTGAAGAGGACAGAAGGATGTGAATGAGGAAGGATTTTCTGTTTGATCCAGCAGGTAGGAGGGAGCCACTTTATTGAATAGAGTGACTTTAGGAAAATCACTTTGGTAGCTGAGTGGAGGGTGGAGTGGAGTGAACAAAGATTTGAGGTAGGGAGGCTAAATGGTACCCGTGTGGTGGACAAGAGACTGCATCACAGTGAGGATTGCTTGAATGGAGAAAGAAAGGTAATGTATACTGGGAATGTGGAGAAGGTAAAAACAACAGGACTTGGTAACAGATTAGGTGCAAGTGAAGATTCGAGGATGCTAAGATTGTAACATAGGGGTGTAAGGGAATGGGTTGGACTAGGTAGCCTTTGGGGTCCTTGCCAAATGAAAATTCTGTGACTGCTTTCCTCCTCTATAAAAAGAGGGGGGATGGCATATGTAAAATCTAAGATCTCTTTCAGTTCTAAATAACCCTCAGTAGTTCCTGAAGACCCAGCCAGAGCTAAAAGGGACCTTAGTTAGACATCCTTGAGCCAAACCCAGCTGTCTTATAAAGAAGAAAAATGGAATTCAGAGAAGGGGCAATCTATGTAAGAGTTCATACCTTGAATCATCAAATCTCAGAGTAGGAAGAAAATTGTAGAGGTTTTGAGAGACCCAGGAAGAGAACAAGGGGTCAAGTTGTCTCACCTATCTGAACTAAACTGAGCTCCACTGCCCCACCTGTAAAATGAAAAAAGGATACTGGGAATTGTTGCAGGAGAAAAGCAGCCTATACATTGTATCTCTCCCACAGGGTTCTTGTGAGAATCCAATGACAGCATCTATGTAAATCACTTTGCAGACCTCAATGTACTATACAGATAGAAGCAACTTGAGGGCAGGGATTGTTTCACTTTGTAAAAGCTAATTGGTGTTAATTGAGTAAATGAAAATTGGAATATGCCAATAGTGTCAATGATACTGAGCTTTTAAATGGTGATTGACACTGGGGAGAGCAGCACACTAAATGAAGACCCAAGTCATTAGCATTAGAGAAAATTCCATAACCCTTTAGTCTTATCCCCTGGAACCCTGAAGAGCAGATATAGTCAGCTGTGCTCTGGGGACTCAGCCTGCTACTTTGTCTAGAGTTGGGAGAGTTAGCCTGGAGTCTCCCTACACTGGTCTACAGGTGATCTAGATTCCATCTCTAGACCTCCAGTGACAGGTGATGGATGCCCTACCTCGTTGGGAAGTCCATTACACTTTGGGACAGCTCTAATTATGCTAGAAATGGGACTAGAACACAGGTATAGACTTCCAATACTACTACATTGCACGGTCATTAACACTGAAACAGGGGGATACCACAATCCTCCCCTAAGTGGGGACCAAATTGCCAAGCTGGGGGTAGAGTTTCAGAGCCAAGCCCAAAGGTCACATCCAGTGACTTCTGCTTACTGAGGAGCTAGATTTGAATTCAGACACTGCTATTTACTTATAAATGTGTGACTTTGGGCAAATCACTTAACATTTCTCTCTCTGAGCCTCACCTTCCTCCTCTAAAGTCCATTCCAGCCCCCAAAATCTAGGATTCCATGGTCATATCATCTATGACTTGCCTGTCTCCCCTCCTCTCCAGGTCAAAGGAAATTCAATCCCCCAAGCACCTTTGTCTCCAGCCCCCATGCTCTGGCTGGCCTGCTCAGGGGAGCTGGCTTCCTGTCCAGATCACTCCCAGCATGCAATCATGTACAACACAGATATCCATGGGAATCATTCCGGATCTCGCACATTTCTCCCTCCCACATGGTCTGCAGGCACCAGACTGCTGGGACTCTGTGTGTCTACACATTAGTCTGAGAGTGTGGGAGCTACAAATAACCCCAAACATAAATACTGCCTAAAAATAACCATAAGTCGCTCGGATTCCATTCAGTGACAATTCTAATTTATTACATAGGGGAAGAAAATGAATTCTGGGACTTTTTCCCCCCTTCCCAGGCTTGGAAATACTGCAGAAGAAAAATTCCACTGTGTTATTCCTTACAATCCCCCCAAACCTGATTTACGTATTACTAAAGGTGAAATGTGTCCAATACCTCCAGACCCAGCAAGCCAGGGGCTGCTTGCTGGTTCACTGTACTGTGGATTCCAAAGCCTGAGACTATTCTGGGGAAGGTGAGACTCCAACCCCACAGGACCAGCCGTCTTCTTCCTCAGGGCCTGAGCCATGCCTGGGCTGCTCTGTGTTACCTAACTGTGCCTTGGCCTGCCCTGGAGGGATCTGCCGAGGCTGGCACATCTGGATTTTTATTCCATTGTTTAGCTGTATCCCTGTACATCCCTGGCAGGATCGGCTCAGGCTCACTGAAAAAAGGGGTCCCTCTGAAAAGACAGACCCCTGCTCTGCCCTATCCTTACTGTAACAATGGTGGTCAGTGCCCTCGGTTCTATCAGTATTAAGAAACCTCCTAAGCTTGCTGCACAATCATTGGCCACCATTCTGGAGGTGGGCTCCGAATCACTGTGTCATGGAGTAATCTGCATTTTAATGTCCCATGCAGTCAATTAAATCATGCTGTGCAAATGCAGAGCAGAGGAGAAAGAAGGGAAACAGGAATTTCTCCTTTTCTTTGTTCATCATCATAAAGACTGTTATTAGGGAGATCCATGCTGCCCTACCGAAAAGTGACATAGGAGAGAACGGACTGGGGGAGGGGGGACACACTGGGATGGCTGTTTTGGGGTGGTGGGTGGGGGAAAGAGGGGGAGAAAATATGTAACTCAAAATCTTGTGGAAATGAATGATGCAAACTATAATAAAATTTTTTTTAAAAGACTCAAAAAAAAAAAGACTGTTATTAGGTATAAAAAAAAAAGCTCATAAAACAAAAGTTCTTCCTCTCTAGGGGGTTATCTAATAAGAGTCATTGGATGCTATTTTTAACAACCATAAAGCCTCATGATGAATGTTAAAGGAGCCATCGTGACAGAATGCATTGTGGGAAAGCCACAGCACATTAGGACAATCTGTTGAATTCAAGTGGGCTTAGAGGCCAAGATCAATCCTGTCACCCAGAGATGCCAAGAGAGGAAAAGGATTCTGGTCTACCCCTTTGTCTGTCAAAGGGATGAGCAACCATCCAAGGCCAAGAACTGTAAGCTGCTTGAGGGCAGATTTCATTTTTGCCTTCGTACAATGGCTGGGCAGCCAACAGATACCTAATAAATGTTCATTAAATAACCAGCAGATGTCTACCCCCAGATCCTGAATATATGCTTTTGAATGAATGACTATATCCCAAGGGATTAGTCCACATTTCTACCAAGTCTCTGGCCTAAGAATCCTGTCTTCCAAGTGTGGAGGTCACTATTCACCAAGGTCAATGGAGGAAGGTCATATGGGGGCATTCCTTGGACAGGACTAGGCCAGGATTCAAAAGGGTATGCCTATTGGCAAGACCTGCTTTGACACGTGGTCTACCCTCCACCATCCAACGGGGAAGAGTAGAAGAGGGGGGTGTCCTTCCTGAAGTCTGGGACAAAGAGAATCTCAAAAATGTTAGGATGTTGGGGTCAAGTCACCTGCTCACTATAGGAGTTCATTCTTCACACAAGGGTCAGAAAGAGAAGCTAGAGAAAAAGTTCCAGGCACCATATATATCATTCCCTACTGCACACTAAGCTATACTGTTTTGGGGAGGGGAGAGGAGGGAGCAAGGACCCTGACCTATGATTTCACTAATATAGGGAGTTTCCTGCATAGAATCTCCCTTTACCAATGTAGACTGCCCACCTCTCTGTAACATACGGTCTTAGAGAGTCATCTAGGACAACTCTCTAACATTCATAGGTTAAATTATTTATTTAATTACTTAAATTACAGATTTCACCTAGACAGGTTAAATTATTTGCCCAAGGTCCACAATCTATGTGTGTCAGAAACAGAATTTGAACCCAGACCTTGACAACTCAAAAGCTAGTCATGTATACATAATACTACACTGCCTCATTATCTATTGAGACCTTAAGTGTTCTCAAAACTAACCAAATCTATTAAAGACAAGATGTTTACTTATAAAGTTGGTGGAGCAAATCTATCCTTGGGAGACCTAGCTGCCCAATACTGGCTCTCTTAGAGGAGGCAGGTTGTTAGCACATTATCTCTACTATGACAATTTAAAACTGTAAATGTACCGAGAGGCTATTGTGTGATAAATTCAATAAATAATTCTGCCATAACCTTGCAAATCCCCAATGAGACGCCGACGGTTCTCTGGGAACAAGAATGGATTCAATAAAATCAATTTTCACCAAAATGTGAATGGAAAATTCAAGGAAAGAAAAAAAAAAGAAACAAAACATGGGAACACAGGAAACCCAGAATTTTTTCACCAGTGGTGACCATCATGGAATTCCTTCAAAGAAATCTCTGTCAATTTCAGGCGAAGAAATTCCATTTGCAGAATAAAGGAAGCCCATGGGGTCCTTACCTCCACACCCTGGACCTTCAGTTTCATGTGGTCCTCTCTAGTGGTTTTCCCATCTTTCCTCTTTTTCCAGCAATATCCATCTTTCCTATATTTCACCTTCTTCCTGTTGTAAAGGATCATGGAGCCATTCTGTGGTCTGAAAACAACAAACAGTTAAGTTAGCATGAGATGCTGACTGGGGAGGGGAGGAAATTTACGGAGAAAGATATCGTGGCCCAGTAAAAATCTCTACAGAAAAGCAATATTCTACATTTGCTGGGGCATAATTTTTCACCTTTTATTGTAGCTCCCTGGATTAACCATGTTTTATGGCTAGCAAGAAAAAAATTTGCTTGTGGATTTGGTACCTAATGAATTAAATGTGTCAATGATGGGCTTAAGAAACATCCTCTTAGTAATACCCACTGTCTAATCAAGATATATGAGCCTGGGTCTGAGCTATGGGCTGAAAAGTAAGCAAAACAGAGAAAGAAAGAGAAAGAGGCCAGGAATATTTTTGGCAGCTGGTAATATCTTATCTCCCAGAGAAGGATTTCCTACACATCTTTTAATCCATCAACCCATATTAGGAAATAAATAAACTGAACACTGAAGCCAGATGATGGTGTTAAGGGAAAGCCAACAGGAAAGGTAGTCGCGTGGCACAAACACCCCCTGATTCATTGTGTGCATTTAGATTACCACTGGATAAGAAACAGCATCTCCTACCCTTCTTCCCAGCAAGTTAAAGTACCTAATTCTTTCCCAGTTAGGCTTCAACTGTCAGAAGTCTGGTATATCTGGGGGTAAATATGGCTGTCCAGGACCATCATTAGCATCTGGTCCCTACAACCCCATATTTCAAGAAAATCATTTTCCTAGTGGCCCTGGTCAAGAGCAAGACTTTAGTTCTAGGTTTCTTTTTGTATTTTTTTTAAAAAAAAATCCCTAAATTTACTAAAAAGAGATCATGCATCACCCACAGACAGCGCTACTGTAGATGGTTACAAAAATTTACAGTTCAACATTAGTCACAGTAATTTGGCTCCGGAACAGCATGGATGGAGGGAAATGAAATATGGAGCCAGATGAGGGACAAAAGCCGAGATCAACAATTTCCAGTCAGATTTTAGCAGGTGACAGCTGAGCTGAGGCCTGAGATTGAATAACCAAAGCAAATATGTAAAAGAGAATGGGAGGAGGGGAGGGGAATGGAGAGAGGGTCAGAAAGGAAAGAATGTAGGACCTGGCCCACTGATTTCCATTTACCTTCCATGATCTCTCTCTGCCTGTGTGTACCTAGATCATAGAATTACAGAATCTCAGAGCTGGAAGGGGCCTTAAGTGACTAAGTTACCACAGGCAGCAAGGCGGTACTGTGCATAGAGCCCTAGACTTGGAGTCAGAAAGACCTGAAATCAATCCTGCTTATTCTCTCTGCCTCAGTTTCCTTGAGTATGAAAAATAGCACCCACCTCCCAGGGCTGTTGTAAAAGTCAAAATGTCATAATGCATGCAAATTGTTTCAAAAACGTTACTAGCTATGGTTAGTAGCCAAACCTAGATCTAAGAATCCCCCCTCCATCATCTCTGACAAGTAGTCTCTGTCTGGCCTTTACTTGAAGATTATCAGTGAAGGTGAAAACCATTACACTTCCTGGGGTGGTTCATTTTGCTTTTGGATAGCTCCAATTGTAATGATATCTCTGCCAATGTTTTCCTGAAACTTAAATATGACTCTTCTCAAGGTCTACCCATTGCCCCTGGTTCTGCCCCCTAGAACCAAGAAGAATAAGGCTTCAACCACCCAAAGGTGGCTATCATGCCTCCTACCCCCAACCCTTTTTCTTCAGCCTGTTAAAAATCCTCCATTCTTTCCATGAATACTCAGACAGCATGACCTTGAGGCCCATCACCAGGATGCCCTCCTCTGGAAACTCCCCAACTTAGTAACATCCTTCCTAAACAATGCCCCTGAGAACCAAACTCAAGACTCTAGATGTGACCCAACTAGGGCAGTGTATATCTGTTTGTATTTATAGCCTTGGTGCCTAGAACAATGCCTGGCAAACAGTAGATGCTTATGAATTATAGCTGGCTGATTGATTGACTGCCTATCTGAAACATGGCACCTGAAAGTGAATACAATAATTTAGGTCTGGAACAGAGAATGAGCAAAATTAATCTTGGGGGTTCTAGTTAACCACATGTGGGTGGTTTGGTGCACTCTGGTATGAAATGGCAATCCCTGGGTGATATTTTGGTCCTCCTCTGGCTTTCTGAATGCAGCACAGGGAACAGGGTGCTTCATCCATTTAAAAGTAAAGAAATGTTCTACCTTTTTCTTCCTTCAACCCTCCAGGAGGCAGGAAGGAAGAATAGTTCGCCCTATCTCCCACTATGGCCACCAAGTGGCCAAGAGCACATGACAGCTTCAGCTCATGACTTGTCTAGGTGAGTCTGATCTTAGGTCCCTGGACGCCTTTTTTTCTATTTATGTTTCCTTTCCAGAATAAGTGACAAAGCATCATTCTTGAGATGGATATGTCCTGGTTTAAAGGTGACCTTGTGAGTTGAAAAGGCACTGAGTCTGTCAAGCAAAACTGATTGGTGACAAGGGAAATTGAATGACCACTGACAAGAGAATGGGTTTAAGTTCTAGCTTGGAATAGCCAAAGACATGGAGCAGGGAAATTGAGGTCACATGGACAATAAGTGGCAGACCCAAGATTTGGGCTCTGGTCCTAAGAGTCCAAATCTAGTACTCTTTCCATTACATCATGTTGCCTCTGGTTTCTAAGCAACCCTGGAGAGGCAGGAGGGAGGCAGCTAACCCTCAGGAGGACTGGGAGTGGGGAAACTCAGTCTTTTTTTGTGTGTTAACCTTCATCTCTAAACGATGGGCCATCGCAGAAGTAAGGAAGTAAACGCTTTCTTTTATTAATCTTCCACTTTCAGTGAGGAAAAAAACATGCCAGTAAGACAGCAGCTAATCACAGCTCCCTCCTCCTTCAATGGTGTCAACCAGCAATGCTAGGAAGACTAAATAGTGATTCCATTGGGAATGACAGTCTCTCTACAGTGACTCCCAACACTTCATTGTTCTCTGATCAACCTGCAATTGGCTTGTGTCACTGCAGGATGGCACCTCCTTTTGTGCACTCCCTCCCCTAAGTCGAGTACAGACAAAAACAATCGGGACCCAACCGTGAACACCTGTCACAACTCTGTCATCTGACATCACTCATCTCTTGCTTCAAGGAGGCTGATATTTTTTAAAGCCATGCTTGTTCTCTGGGGGTGGGATGCACAAAGAGCCTACCTTTTTCTCGGTTCATACTTTGCTATGGCTCCTGATCACCCTACAGAGCACAAACTAATGTTTATGGAGACAAAAGAACTTCTCAACCCAGCTCATTCATTGGGAAGTCCAATGCCTATAATCCATCCCATTTTGACATAAAGAAAATAGATAAATCTGTCCAGAGTAGACTGTCCCTGTACTGCCTGCAGGTGTTCCCATAAAAAATACCCTAAAGATATGAGATTCTGAAAAGAGGAAACCTGAATAATGTTGATATCTTAGAGTGGACCAAGTACCAGTTATTATGGTACCCCCTTGAAGAAACCATTAACTAGACAGAAGGACCACTTTATTTGTATCCAGGTCCTTCTGAAATAAGACGTGATTTATGTTTCCCTTTCCTGAAACCCCACCAATCAATCAATCAGCAAGGATATATTAAGCACCTACTACTACACCTACTATGTTCCAGGCATGGTGTTAGGCACTAGGGATACAAAGTTAAAGAGTGAAACAATCCGTACTCTCAAAAAGCTTGCATTCTATGTATATATTTACAGAATATATGTACATATAAACATCTGTGCATTTATACACATATAAACATTTATACACTTATACATGTATACATATACACATAAATACAAATCATACACCCAGGAGTTAGGGAGGGAAGGCACTAGCAGTTAAAAGGACCATCAAATATTTAATTTGGATTAGAAGATGGTATTTCCTATCTAAATACCTACTATCTATCTATACACACACATTCTATAAGTATACATGCATATATCTGTGTTCTATGTCAGGAAAGAGAAGGAGAGGGAGAGATATCTTCTTTCAGCATGGAAGCTTCTTGAGGACAGGAACTTTAGCATTTGTCTTTGTGATTACTAAAGTGTCTGACACATAGTAGGTGAAAATGCTACAGTGGTTAACTGATTAAACTCTAGTACTGTAATGGATATCTGTAATCAGCTAGGTGGAACAGTAGATAGTGCCCTGGGCCTGAAGCTCGGAAGACATGAGTTGAAATCTGGCCTCAGACACTTTACTAGCTGGGTGACCTTGGGCAAATCACTTAACACTGTTTGTCTCAGCTTCCTCTCCTATAAAATAAGCACTGATGAAGGAAATGGTAAATCACTCTAGTATATTTGCAAAGAAAGCCCCAAATGGGCTCATGAAGAGTCAGACATGACTCAAAGCAACTTAATAACAACAATAAAATCTCACCAAAGCGAGTGCTTCTTCCAGAGATCCCTTTGTGACTCATTCATGTCTCCCCAGAAATGCACCATGGTCAGTCCCTCCAACATTCTCAAATTCACTTGTTATCATATAGAAAACAAAGGGATGATGCAGATCTGTCCATTCCTCTTTCTGTATGCCTGACCCATTTTTCCCCCCTGGTTCATACATTTCCTGGAAAATCTCCTTTACACTATTTATGAGAATTCCTCATTGGTCACCAGAGAGCTCTTCACTGGTGATGCTGGCTGCTCATACCCACCCTGTACCTCTCCATTATTCTTTAAGAGATCCTAAACTTCAGGTCTTTGGATATGACATCACAGAAGAACAACGGCATCTTTGCAAAAATGTTTCAGAGAGAAGCCTCTAAAATAAAGTAAATAGATCATTGAAGGGATAGCCCTTCAGACAAGTCTCTTGATATCATTAAGTGACATGATCTCACCATAGATATAAAGTGAAATGCTGAAGTACCGCTGGAATTATAAACTACATAACTATGATTAGAAAATACCTTCCCTTGGGTAACCTATGCCATGCTATTCTAACAATGACCCCGTCACCCGATACTTTGGCAGGACACAACCCCAGGGGGAATTTAGGAGTGAAGCTTAAACAGCTGTAATAAAGGCAATCATCATTTTAAGTGGCTTTAAATGGCAGTAATGAGCAATCTAATAATATTTAATCTGACTCTGATTTTATTAGAATTTCCCTCTTCTCTGGCCCTTGGTATGTCAGAGAAAGGTCCTTCCCACAGCTTGGTGGTACAGGACAAGGCAAAAGAAACTCATCTGCCTTGTAGGACAATCGAATCAACACCAAGAGGCAAAGGGAGAGAGAATGGCTTGCACTGCCAATAATATCCTTCCAAAGATTAAACAAAGCTAGGGTTACAAGGAGAGGGAGAATAGATGGGGAGTCTCTGCCTTCAGAGAAATAAAAGACTGACCCCAGACGAATACTTGTGTGTAGACATTTAATGACTTATCCCTGCCTGAAAGGCAATGGATTCATCTTTGTAAAATAAGAAAATAAAAGTGGAAGTTAGAAACAGAAATTACAGAGGGTGAGTCTAATCTAAAAGCATTTATTAAGCACCTACTGTGTCCTAGGCAAAGGAGGCAGATAAGGCAGTCAGATATTCTGCCTTCATGGGACTCCTGGGCCCCCCTTTCCTAAAGCACAGATTAAAAAGGGATCCTCTTCCAGACAGAGATTCCTTGACCATTCCAAGTAAGACTGCCCAAAGGTTAAGGCAATCTTCTGGTCTGGCCAGAAGATAACAGTAGTAATAAATCAACAAACATTTATTAAGTGCCTACTATGTACAGATTTTACTTCCTCCTTCTCCTTGCCACCAGGTAGTCTTCTTAACTCTCCCCACACCTTCAAGCTCTCATTCTTTATGAACTGTCTCATAAATAACATGAGTTCCCTGAGAGCAGGGGCTGTCTTGCTTACTTGTATACCTAGCACTTAGCACAGTGACTGCCAATTCAAATCAACAAGTCAGCCATCTTTTATGGAGGGCCTACTATGGACCAAGCACTGTACTAAGGACTGGTAACACAAAGAGAGACAAAAACAGTCCCTCCCCTCAAGGAGTTTATATTCAAATACGACATGGTAAGTGCTTAATAAATACTTCATCCATGCATCTAATCTATCTGTCTGTCTAGCCATCCATCTCTCTATTCATCCATCTATCTCTATCATCCTTCTCTATTCTCTATCATCTCTCTTTCTCTCTATGTGTATGTACACATGCACACACACACACACACACACAATCTGTCTAGCAATCTACCAATCTGTCTTTTCTTCTGTCAGTCTGTCTGGCTATGTTAGCCAATTGAAAAACTACAGCTTGTATGTGCCTATTTTTGCATGGGACCTAAGGTTAATTTTTATATATTTTAAAAAAGTTTTATTGTATTAAAATTTTTTAACCATTCTTATCTCATAGACTATACAAAAAAGAGGCAGCATGCTGCAGAGTTAAAAAATGAAACAGTTCCTATCTCCAAGGAGTTTGCATTCTATGGGGAGACAGCATGTGCATCTATAGTAAGTACTGACAAAATATTGGTTTATTTTTTCCAGACTTGGCATTTGATTGGTGTCCTAATAGAACATTTCTTCTACCATTGTAGAATTGGTACTTTCTCTGAACCTTATATACAAGACAAATGTGTGTTAACTTGGTGAGAGGAATGTACTAGAAGTTTGGAGGATCAGGAAAGGTTTTGTGTAGAAGATGGAGATTAAGCTGAATTTTGAAGGAATTATAAGAGATGGAAGTGATGAGAGAAAGCATTCTAGGCATGGGGACCAGCCAATGCAAAGACATGGAGATGGGAGATGTTGAATCATGTATGAAGAAGAGCAAGAAGGAGAGGTTGGCTAAAGTCTGAGAAGAGCTGTCATAAAATGAGGCTGAAGAGTAGTTGGAGGGCAGGTTGCCTCATCCTGAGAGAGTCTTTTCTCTAACTTCCTTCAGCCTTCTCCTGGTCTCTGCTTCTTGGCCATCTTTGTGAGCAGATTCCAAGGTAAGTCAGTCAGGTTCATGGAAGGGCAGCCAGGTAGTGCAGTGAATAGAGCAGTGGGGCCTAGAGTCAGGAAGATCTGAGTTGAAATCTGTCCTCAGACACTTACTAGCTGTGTGACCCTGGGCAAGTCACTTTACCCTGTTTGCCTTAATTTCCTCATCTGTACACTGAGCTGGAGAAGGAAATGGTAAACCACTCCAATATCCTTGCCAAGAAAATCCCAAATGGGGTCACAAAGAATCAGACACTCCTGGAAAATGACTGAATGAAAGATTCATAGAGTCATAGAATTTTATAGTTGGAAAGGACCTCTTCCCCAGTCCAGGAATCCCAATCTTCAGTATGCTTGATAAAGGTATTAATATTAGTTGTAATCTATCAATACAGCTAGGATTTACACAAAGATTTAAGGCCTGTAAAACGCTTTATGCATCTTATTTCATTTGTTCTTCACAACTACCCTGGGAGGGAAGTCCTAGGATCACCCCCATTTCACAGACAAGGAAACTAAGCTCAGAAAAGTTAAGCCACTTTCCCAGGCTCTTGCAGACAGTCTCCAGCAGGACTTGAGTTCAGGTCTCCCTAACTCTAAGTTTAGCCCCAAACTATCCTTCATACCTAGAAAGCTCTCCCTCCTTATCTCTGCCCACTGGTTTCCCTGGCTTCCCCTAAGTCTCACCAAAAAAAAAAAAAAAAAAACAACCCAATTCATGTGACCTTGGTCAAGTCACTTAACCCCAACTGCCCTGCCTTCCCCCTCCAAAAAGCAAAAATATAAAAAATAAAATAAAATAAAATCCCATCTTCTCTTAATTCTGATGCCTTTCCTCTCTCATTTCCTTTTCATACCATATATAGCTTGCTTGAACATATGTGTTTGCCTTCTCCCCCATGCTCCTTGAGGGCAGGGAACATCTTTTGCTTTTGTTTCTATTCCCAGGGCTTAATTTGGTGCTTGGCACACAGTAGGTGTTTAATGAATGTTTACTGACTGACTGCCTGACCATAAGATGTGTCACTGAGTCTCTGCCTAAGCACTTCCAGAGAACAGGGAATTTGGCTCACTCCAAATGTGGGAGGCCTTATTAATTAAGAAAACTTTTTTCTTTATACTACTCCTCCCTTGTGCAATAACCACATTCCCCTTGACTTATATCTATTTGTTTGGGAATGTGATCTCTCCTACCAGAAGGTAAGCTCCACTTTCTTGGTCCTAGTATGGGCCCTTGTTCACAGTAGCTCAGTAAGTGCTGACTAACCATCCTTTGTTGAACCCCAGGCACTGCTTAATCTCCTGGTGGTATAAAGGGAAAAGCTCGAAATTGGAATCTCAGAACCTGGATTTGAATCCCAGATCTACCACTTACTATTTATGTATTCTTGAACAAATCACCTCATCACTTTGAGTCTCAGCTTCCTCATTTATAATGTAAAAGAATTAAGTTAGGTCATTCCTAACATCCCTTCCAATTGAATAAGTTTTCTTGTTTTGTCTCGTTTTGTTGCTGTTAATTGTCAGGAAATGCCATGCCAAGAAAACGACCAAAATGTCTATCATACTTTTTCACCCAGAGATCTCACTGCTAGGTGTGTATCCCAAGGAGATCAAAGAAAGGTCCCAGATATACCAAAATATCTCCAGTAGTTATTTGTTTTATAATATCAAAGAACTGAAAACAAGCAGATACTTAGCTATTGGGGGATGGCTAAATATACTGTCAGACACGAATGTGAAAGAATATTATAGTGTCATATGAAATGACAATGCCCATGAAGAACACAGGGAGGCGTGTGAAGATTTTTATGAACGGATGCAGAGTGAAGTAAGCAGAATCAAGAAACAATGCACCCAATGACTATATCAACATAAATAGAAAGAAAAACCACAAAGACCTCTTGCCACCTCCCCTAATAAAAGGCAAAACCAACGAACCTGAGTCCCAATACTCTTGCTTCTCTTTGACGTTAGCACCTAGAGAGGGAGGCAGAAGGGCTAATCATGCTGAGCATTTTAATCACCCCAAACACAAGATGTAAGAGTGCACTCCCCCTAATTCTATGTAGAAATGGGGGGCTGTGGGTATATAATACAATATGGAGTATCAGATTAATAGCAATAATAGAGTGATTAAAAGTTTACACAATACTTTCACAAATATCATCCCATCTGAGCCTCACAATAACCCTGAGAGGTAGGTGCTGCTATTATCCCCATTTCCCAGTTCAGGAAATTGAGGCAAATGGAGGTGATGTGACTTGTCCAGGGTCACAACACAGCTAGGAAATGACAGAAAATAAAGATAAAATCAGGTCTTCCTGACTCCAGACTCAGGGTGCCAGCCACTGGGTCATCCAGCAACTTTTGGGTAGTTGTACTCAGCTGCCTCTTTGCTTTTTTATCTTCTTGTTATAAGGGATGACTGGGTGGGAGGACACATGATGAAATGAAAAATGTGTGAAAACAAAGGATGTTAATAATAAAAAAAAGAAATTTAAGAATATAAGTTCCTTGAGATCAGGGACTGAATTTTATTATTTTTTTCTTTATATCCCCATTGCTTAGGATGGTGCCTTTCACATAGAGGCATTTAGTAATGTTTGCTGAATTTAATTTAATGTTAGTTCCCAAATTTATCAACTTATCATCTGCTGCTTCTTATCCATCCATCCATCCATCCATCCTATACATATATATATGTGTGTGTGTGTGTGTATACACACACACACACACACACACACACACATATACACACACACACACACATACATAGCATATAGTATGGATATATATGAGTACAGTGGGAGTAGAGAGGGTAGACACATATATAATATATTCTAAACACAAATATATGCATATGTATATATGCACATACATACATATACATGTGTGTATGTGTGTGTATGCATGTATACTCTTGCTCCCAGTAGAACATAATCTCCTTGAGGGAAGGATTGGGTTTTCTGTTTGTTTGTTTCATTAAATCTCCAACATCTAGCATAGTTCCTGGCATACAACAAACACTTAATAAATGCTGATTGTTTTGGAGCCCATTGGGTCATAGTACTCCTCAGTCCAACTAATCTCTTACCAATCCCCATAAGTAAAGGCAAACCAATGAACTTGAGTCCCAGTACTATTGCTTCTCTCCTGGGTTAATGGGTAGAGATAGACACAGAAGGGCTAATAAACCCTGACATAAGGGGAGGGGAGTGAGGAAGGGTGGGAAGGGAAGGCAGAGGAAAAAAATGATAGGGGGCTAGAGCCCCCATCAATAGGATAATCAGGCACTGAATAATTGAGAATCCTAAATAGACTCCGGCATTTATTCCTCCCCCACTTGGGGATGAAATGTGTTCTGCAAATTGAAGTAGTTTTTTAGAAAATCTTTTTTTTCTTTCACAGCCACACTATGGAGGGCAATTATTTTGAGAATAATAGCCCAAGACCAGGAGGCCATATCATTCTTGAAGTTTTTCTGTAAATATGAAATTGGGATTTATGGCATGAAATGAAGTTGAATTAAGGAGTAGGTGAAGACAGAGTAAGGAGAGGTCCTTCCCCTCCCTCCATGATGACCAGGTCCAACATCAGGAAATCAATGTCCCTACAAATAGGACTGTTTTACAGCACCCCCCGCCACCAGAACACCAACATTCCCCAGCACTTAACTGAGCATTTCCAGAAATTCTACAACCACATAAAATTCCTTGTGGACAATCGATATCCAGTCTCCTATTCCAGAGATTCATGGACCTCCTCAGGGCGTGTTCTTTTGCGAATCCATTTCCCTGAGCCCTGGCCTCCCCATAATAAACTGTTAGAGTTGACTGGTTGTTGCTCCCTTGGATTCATAGGTCTTGTTACCTCGCAACTTCCCTTTACAGGAAAGATGGATGCCCCAACTGTTGACCTGATTAAATCAACAATATTTGGACGGCCTATAAATGGGTGAAAAGTCTCCATACAGAGCTTCACTCTTGAGAACTTGGCACCTCCCGCCCACCCGTCGAGCTAAGATCAATGGCTATGAAAGGCTTGTGATGGAAATTCACCATTCCCCAGTATTTATGGCCCCAGTGGGTTTTGGCTTCTTCTGCCCTCTTCCTCCTAATGACATAAAATAGAGGGCCTAGATTCTAAGCAAAGGTGGCCAGTTCCTAGCAACTCCAATTTCCTAAGAGTCTTTTCCAGTCAAATCCACTCCAAAGAGGTCAAATCAGTCATTAGATAAAGAGAGGGGCTTGGTTTCCAGTTTTCACTCTACTGTGATTGACCCCACATCTTCCCTGATCACAACCTCAAATCCAGGGGAGTGATGCTTTATTTCCTGTCCTTGGCAGAGAATCAAAGGCAAGAGATGGTGAATAAATACACGGTCCTACCCATACCCTGAGCAGTTTATTTGCTGATTGTAAAGGGCCCTCCAACATTAAGTCCATTCAAAGCTTATAAAGGACATGAAACTGGGAGTGACCTATTCTCAAAAAAAAGGTCATATAGCTCATATAGTCTGAGGAATAGCAAAGACAACAGACTTGACCTGGTAATGTGGTCTCTTGGGAGAGACTGAGTTTCAGAGGAAAGAAGAACTCATTAGAGGGCCTAGCCGTAAAGTCTAGTTCTTGGGGAAAGCATTGAGCTTGGCACCTTCCACTTAAGTAGAACACAGACCCCAGAGTTAAGGCTCTACAGGAACAAAATGAGTGAGTCTCCTGCTAATTCCAGATTAAGGATTCTCCCTCTTCTGGGAAAAAGGCAGAAGTGGCAGCTAAGGGACCTGAATGCCAGTGTCAGGTTTACTTGAGCCTGCAGAGGTGGATTGTCATGTCCTGGAACCACAAGCAACCATTGCTATGGGAACAAGAGCTGGTAGGGAGGAAGACAAATCCCATCCCCTCCGCCACCAAAGTCCAAAGGAGAAAGACTGTTGAAAGAGTCACAGAGAGCAAAGATCTCAAAGGAGAGAAGTGTAAACTATTCTTCTCCCTTGACTCTGTGGCCAGTCATCCTTATCACAACCAGCCCTTAGGACCAATCAGGAGTTGCTACATTCTCTCAACAAGAGATGTTATCCTCCAGCAAGGGGCCAGGGCACATTCCCAGCTTCATGAGAGATGTCCCAAACAAGTAAATCAAAGGAGTCCCCTGAGCACCTCCTTTATACTAGGGTCATAGATTTAGCTTTGGAAAGGACCTTAGAAGGATTCTCTGCATCCAAAGAGTCTTTCTCACCACAGAATCTTCCATCCCTTACTATTTTTCCTTATCCACTGACTTTCTCATCTCTCCAAAATAGGATGATCAAATTAAGGGACTTGTAAATTATGTCGCCTTGAATAAGATGGCCATATTCACCAGCTCACATTTACACAGTACTTTAAAAAGCATTTTACATAAAAAGCTCATTTGATCCTCACAATAATACCAAATGAGACAGATTGAAAACCTATGTCCTCTAATTCAAAATCCAACATCCTTTTCTACTGTCCTACATTGAGAATTGGAATGTTTTTAGTTGGTTGGCTTGTCTTTTTGTCCCCAGAACCGAGCACAGTGCCTGACATACAGTAGGTGGTTAATAAATGCTTGTTGGATTGGAGAAAGTCAATTGGATTGTCCCAATTAACAGAGCCTCCAGGTAGTTTTAGCACTCAGAGGAAGAGTCAGCCATGTGGGAGACATTTTCATAAAAAGGAGGTATAATTTGGACCTGATATAAATTGTTCCCATATTTCTTTCCCTCATTGCAAATTGGGGTGGGGGTGGGATAATCTGGCAAAGGAATGTGTCCAGTGCTTATCTCCCTCACACACAAACGAGGCTTAGAGGAAGAAATTAATGGTTACAGCAAGGCTGAGCTGATGAAGAGCTGATAGGAACCCTGAGAAGACACAATTACCAAACCCTCACTAAAGGATTTGCTTATAAACTCTCTTCCTGGCATTTCTGTCTTGACTTTTACTGGGTCCTTGAGATTATAGGGGAGGGGGAGACCAGTAGTGGGGAGTGAGCTGAGACCAGGCACCAAGAACTCCACTCCTTCCAGAGTTACTCCCATATGACTCACCCCCATACGATCGATCAGAGCAAGATGCAAAGCCCAACCTGGACTGCAATTTGACAGATAGGAACACAAACATATCTATTTCCATCTAGAGCCATAGAAATAATAAGGAGGACAAACAAGGTAATAGCAATTTGCATTATTTGATTAGCTCCAACTTGGGCATTCTAGACCTCATCTTCTTTTCATTAAAATATAAGGAAATTGAACATCATAAAACAGGCTTTTTTAAGGGGAAAATATCTGCATTGATTGGTGAGTCTAAAGACCCCAATAATCTGTAAGTCATTTAGTATGTTGCTGGCTCTCTTGCTGTTTTATGTGTTTGCTCTACAAATACTCTCATACAACAAGAAGCCTGCAGCTCCTGAGAGACAGTGGCTGTGGGTTCATTAACGGGATAATGACAATGTTTTCATTTTTCTGAAGAAAAGTTATTTCAGGTTTTCTTTTTTTAAAAAATGAGAAAAAGTAGCATAGTCCTTGTGACAATTAAGGGACTCAGCACTTTTTTTTCCCTTGATGGAAGGGAAAACTTCCTAACACAGAAAGCTGTCCAAACATAGGCTGCCAAAGGGTGGCATGGGTTCTCCCTCCTGGGAAAGTCCTAAAACAGAGATTAGTTGGGCTGTAAAGAGGAATCTTGTCAAGGTGTGGATTAGACCCAATAACCTGGGTGGTCCCTTCCAATTCTAAGATTCTGTGGTTCTGTGAATTAGAGCAGTCTCAAAGTAGAATGGGATGCCCTGGCATTCTCCTTCAATGGAGGTCTTCAAGAAAGGGATGGATGGTATTTACTTGGAGTGTTTAGACAGAAGATTCTTGTTGAGGCATGAGTTGGACTGGGTGAGCTTTGAGGTTTCTTCTAACTCTGAAAAGAGAACCTTCGGTCTAGTGTAAAAAACACTAGCATTGTAGGACCTGCATTCAAATTCTACTCCTGATGCTTCCTATCCATGTGCTCTGATACAAGTCACTTTACCTCCATGGACCTCAGTTTCCTCATCTATAAAATTAGAGGGTAGACTAGATGTCCCCTGAAGTCCCTCTTAGCTCTGTATCTGGGATCCTAGGATCCCAGGCTCAAAGGGGAATGGGCTGTCCTGGAAGTCATGAGCTTCCCCTTCAAACAAAGGCTGGATGGCCACTCCTAAGGTGCAATGTACAGGGAATCCTTTCTTGACTACACATTGAATCAGGACCCTGAGGACAATGATTTCTATGATGTCGTCCACATCTGTGGCCTCTTCTCATTTTACTGCCATCCAACCATTTATCTGTTCTCCTTTCTAATTCCAAGGACTGCTTTGTTGGACTGATTACCTTTCACACTGGTACAAATACAAGGAGGATTCATATTGGGTCTAATCTTATTTCATTAGCAGAATACTAATTTTTTTGGTCAATCTGTCTCTTAGAGTCTCTGGTTGTGAAACTTACATGTAAGTGAAATAGGTGGTGACCTGTAGGGGCTGTCCTTGGAGGTTAATTTTGTTGACTTCCTTCTCCAAAAATAGATCCCCTCAACTAGCTGCCATGCCAGAAGTTTCAACTTTCAAGATCCATGTCAGTTCAGGAATGAATGTCATTTCTAGGCAGCTGTCTCTTCAAATGCTAATACCCCTGGGGAAATAATACCTTTTGCCATTATCTGCACTTAACACCTTCTTGTGAATTGGTTTATCAGATCACTTTCCTGGTGACAGCTGGCTGCAAGCAACTTAGTATTAGGGAATGGGAGTTTTGATTTGGTGGAATATAGGAATGGAGTAGAGAAAAGAGGCACAGAAATGGAAATTAGGAGAGCAGGCTGCCCATTTCTTTGGCCATCCCTGATGGTGACCAGAATATAGAAGTGGTAGCCCCAAGAGGTTTCACATCCTCACCTCAGAAAAGGTGCTTTCCTAGTTGATGTGACAAGAAGAATTCATTTTAAGATAGATGCACTCTCTTCTATACACCCCCACTCAGACATCTCCAAGTCAAATCAATTCAACAAAAATATATTAGAACCCCATGTGAAAGGAAAACTGCTAAGCCCTGGAGATACTGAGACAAAAATAAAGTAGTCTCTCTTCTCATGGCACTTATATTGTATTGGACACAACACATATAGAAATAAGCTCACATGTGAGAGACAGAAAAAAGACAGAGAGAGGGAGGTGAAGGAAAGAGAGAAGGGGGATAGGGAAAGGTAAGGAATAAAGAAAAAATAAGAGACAGAGAGACATACAGAGACAAAAGAGAGACCGAGTTAGAGATAGAAAGACAATGACAGAGAAAGAGAGACTGAGACAGACAGACACAGGGGTGGAGGGGAGAATTTCTTGAGGGTGGGATCAGCAAAGGTCTTTTGGAGAAGGTCATGCCCATGTTGTGTTTTGAATATGTTGGCCTAGTCTCTGAGGGTCCTTCTAACTCTAGAATTCTGGGACTTTGTGAAAGAAACTAGAGACCACTGAGGAAAAGAAAAATTGAAAGAAAAAGAAAAATTGAAGTATCAGCAGTGGAAGGGCCCATCATCAAAAACTGCATTCCCTCACCTGGTACCTAACAGGTGCTGGGTGCTGCCTCTCAGGGGGAAAGATGGTCTTGCTTTGTTAAAGCAAAATGCTTTTTTAATGGCTCAGCTCCAACAAGGCATCTCCCATAAATGTCACAATTATACAAGATTCCTTGAAATGTTGATATAATGAATGGAAAGGGATGGGAAATTTGCACCTCTTTATAAACAAGCTTCTAGTATCAAAAGGCAGAAGCTAGGCTATACTTTACTGGTGATTACAAATTGCAGGTGCCAGATCACTTCCCTTAGTCTTAAACATAAAATTATTGTTAGGGGGCCATTGATTCGCCAATGGATGGTAGCAAAAAGGAAAACATTTTCAAGAACTCTTCACTCAATTTGCTAGTTTGAGCAGTATGGCCATAAGTCTACTAACAACACCCCATGCACAACATTCTATCTCCCTCGCTTTGGCAAGGCAGGCAACAAGCATTTATTGAGTATGCAGACCATGCCAGGAACTGTCCAAAGTACTGAGGATACAAGCCAAAAGAAAACCAGTCCCCGACCTCAAAGAGCTTATATTCTATGAGGGGAAGAAAACACATAAAAAGAAGCAGAAATGGCAGGGGGAGAGGTACACAAGAGGGGACATGATGCAGAAGTCCAGAGAGTCAGAATGGTAGCCAGGAGGGGAATGAAGCATGGTTGGCCTGGGCTTGTCCCCAAAATGAAAGCCCCCAAACTAACTAACTAATGGGGGAAGGAACCTCCCTCCTGTCTAAAAAGCTCGCTCTCCTTTTGGAATCCTTTGCTCTTTTTTAGGGTTCAGCTCAAATAAAAACAAAGGTCTAGGTTCTTAATTCCACTGGTCTATAAGGTCACAGATTTAGAATTGGTAGGGATCTTTCATTGTTATTGTTCAGTCCAACTCTGTCACCCCACGGGGAATTTTCTAGGCAAAGATACTGGAGTGATCTGCCATTTCCTTCTCCAGCTCATTTTACAGATGAGGAAACTGAGGCAAACAGAGTGAGGTGACTTACTCAAGGTCACACAGCAAGTAAGTGTCTGAGGCAGATTTGAACTAAGGAAGATGAGTCTTCCTGACTCCAGCCCCACTGCTCTATACACCACACCACCTAAATATGGACCATGGAGGCCATTAAGTCCGATCCCTGCATTTTACAGATGAAAAAACTGGGGTATGAAGAAGTTATATAACCTAACCAGTTAGTATCATAGGTGGGATTTGAACACAGGTCCTCCTGGTTCTGGGTTAGTATACTATACACCCTACTACTTTGGCGTTCTTTATACCACCTCAGGAATTAGTTTGTATTCAATATATCCCTAACCACCACCATCCCTTCCTAGCCCCAACAAAAGTTCTTTGAGGTGAGGGATTTGTTTTATTTTTTTACTTTGAATCCTCAGCCCCTAGCCCAGTGCCAGAAACAACCAGAGTGTAAGCTACTTGAGGGCAGGAATGGCTCATTCATTGTCTTTTGTTTAGCACATAACATGGTACCCTTCCCATAATAGGCTACATTGAACACATTTTTGCTGTTGAACTTAATATAGGAAAAGTGGAGGCTGCTCTAGGTAGAATCTGTGGCCTGGTCTCCACTATTTAAGCATAATTTTCCCCCTTTTGTAGATGAGAAAACTGTGCCTTAGAGTGTTTTATCAAAAATAAAAATCCTAATCTCACTTCCCTTCCTTACTCTGCCATTCCCTAGCTCTGTCTCCTCTCTCTTTCTCCTTTTTTTCCGTCTAGTTTACACTGATTGCATTTTCCAGGGGAAAAAATAAAGGCCCAAAAGGCCAGGAGAGGGAGTTAGGATCAAATGCATTTTACCCTCCAGGGATGAAAGGAACAGGAAACCAATTGAATAACACACCCATTGGAAAGAAGAAGGACCTTCCAGGATTTCACTCCTTCCATGCCCATTGTTGGCAGAATCACCGGGCCCATCCCAACTCCAAGAAACTCACTCAAAACCATGCGGAGTCCTAGTCCTGAAACACCCACACACACACACTCACCAAAGAGCCCAGAAGGCAGACCAGGAGGCAGGGCATTTCTGTGGGTCCTCACTCATCACATTCCAACATTGCTAGTTTATTAATAATCTAATGTAAATCTGAAGAAAAATTAATGTGACATCTCCTAGCAGTGAGGACTAAACATCTCAATGTGATGGTCTGTTCGGCCTGTCATTTATCATTAGCAGGCACCATGAGCCAGGCTCCCCACATTCTGGTGGGAGATCCCAAGACAATGCAGGGAGGGAAATTATCTCCTTGGTCCAATTATTCTGAATATTTTTTTTTTTTACCTATGAGATAAATTTTGTCTTGGGGGGAAAAAGGAAAGGAAAAAAAGGATCTATTTTTCTCCTTCCCACTTGAAATCAATTTGTTCTCAAGGAGACAAGGCAATATTCATTTCTCGGGAAGGGAATATGCTAAAGACCAATAAATGAAGCCATCCTGATGGAAACTTCCTCCGATCAAATGCAGGGGAATCTCTTAATGGATTTTGTTTTGCTTTTCCATGATACATAAGTATGGCAACAAAGATATGCTGCAGGTGCCACGACAAAGGGTGAGCTTTGTCAGCGAGGAGTAGCTAGCTGTGTTTCCTGACGCCTTTTCTGAATGTTTTCTAAGAAGTCAGGCTAAAAGCCTTTAATATGCACTCGTGTGGATTAAAATAGAACTGGTCACTTTAGAAACTGGTCTTACATGCCTCCTCCCTCCCAGCCCCGCCAAAAAAGTTTCTTTTAACTCTAGCCTCTGCCTCTGAAAAAGAATCAGCCAAGTCTGTTGAAACAGCAACCTAACAGCAGGTTCAGACAGATGCGAAGGTAATCGGGCCAATATAAGCCAGCTGAGGAAACCCTGGGAGTTTCTTACACCTGGAAGGATCAAACCACCTGGTCAGCAGCTGTGCACCCAGCACTGAAGGAGCAACCCCTCCCTTTGGTACCAGGTTCCAAAGAGGCAAAGGCAGGAGGAGGGTTGGGTTGCAAGGTGGGCACCATCTTCCTTCAAGCAGCCACTGGGCCACATCTGGCCTTGGCTCTGATCTCAGACTGGGAAAGTTGGGTCATCCCCAGCTGCTGCCCACCTGGCCCAGCTACTTATGAGCTGTGGGACACGGAGGCAGGTCCCCTATCTAATCACTTTTCTGGTCTATAAACCTTTCTACACTCATTTCCTAAAAAGTAAAGATTTGATTCAATTCATTTCAACAAATATCTATTAAATATTTAAACCAAGGGCTCTTAACCTGAGGAGGGGTGAGTTGACAATTTCAGAAATTGGCTGAGAAATAAGTTGTTTTTTTCCCCATTAACTTCTAACTGAAATTTAAATTCCCTTTAATCATTTAAAAACATGATTCTGAGAAGAGATCCCAGGAGCTTCACCAGACTGCCAAAGGGGTCCATGACCCGAAAAAGGTATGAGGATGATAACATTTGTATTTCATACCCCACAGGGCTGTTGGGAGCAAAGAGGTCTGTGAGCCACAAACACAGCAATGTGAATTCTAGGTGCTGCTCTTGTTCTTTGGCCAAGCCCTGTGATTTTACTGGAGAGTTCCCAGTGAGAAACCTCCCTCCACCAAGGCACATAGACAAATACCCTGCAACTTAGTGATGCAGAAAATTTACTCCAGACTAGAGAAGATGTGACTCTTACCTAGGGTCTCACAGATGATTCTAAGATTCCTAGGTAGAGGAAGGAGAGTTGAGTTAGAGGAGACATAGTCATTTCCTTCTCACCAGTTTCCCTGGCAAGGGTTATATATAGAGCTCCACAAGCAAATTCCCATTTTCTAATCCTACATCTCTATTGCCTCCAGGATAAAATATGCACTCTTCTGTTTAGATTTTTAAGCCCTTCGCTACCTGGCCCCAATCTATCTTCCTGTGCATCACTTCAGTCCAGACAAACTGGATTTCTCTGTTTTTCATATATACTACACTCCATTTCCCATCTCCACACCTTTGCACTGGCTGTCCCCGATGCCTGAAGTGCCTTCCCTCCTTATCTCTGCCTCTCTTTCTTCAAGACCTTGCTCAAGCCTTCTATGTAAACCATTCATCATCTCCCCAACCACCAGTGCCATCCTACCCTAGCTAACCTGCATTTAACTACTTTGTAGAAATGATCATCCAGTAACCCCAAAACCTACCACACTGGTGAATATCTGTGCATGAGGTCGGTCCTACTACAAGCATGTGCTGACCCACACAGCAGCAACGTGGTGTGTACCAAGAGCTCTCACTATAGTTAGTCAGAACGCCTGGATTCAAATCTGGGCTAAACTGTTTCCCGTACATAAGATCTTAAGTAAGTCGTTTCTCTGGGTCCCCTTTTCTCTAAATAAATTACTCCTAAGCACCTTCCACCTCTAATCCTATGATCCTTTTTTAAAGGTTATTCTCTCCCACAAAGAGGGAAAGAAAATAAGGGATCAGGGGACCTGGGTTCAAATTCTACTTTCAATGTTCAACGAATTCAATAACTTCTCTGAGGAGCCTCAGTTTCCTCATCTATTAAAAGCCATGTGGATCTGAGAAGCTCTAGATCAGTTTTCCTAGCCTGAATGACTCACCAGGACTTCTTTTTCTTCATCTATAATATCTGGATCCCAGCTTCAAGATCTATAAAATGAGGGGGTTGGACCAAATGGCTCTATGGTCCCTTATGGCCGATAGGTGGTGCCATAGTGCAGAAAACTAAGGGAGGCAGGGTGGGGGCCTGGAGTCAGGAAGACATCTTCCCGAGTTCAAATCTGACCTCAGACATTTGCTAGCTGTGTTACCCTGGGCAAGGCATTTCACCCTGATTGCCTCAGTTTCCTTATCTGTAAAACAAGCTGGAGAAGGAAATGGCAAACCACTTCTCTGCCAAGAAATCCCCAAGAGGTCACGAAGAGTCAGACATGACCAAATAACAGAGAATGTAGCAAGCAGAGAGAAAATGGCCCAGGATGGAGCCCTGGGATACACCCACAAACAGGGGCAGACCAGCACTGTGCTGGAAGATGTTTAACTCCTGGTTCTCCTAACAAAAGCATGCACAACACACTTTTAAATTGAATCTGCATTATTATTTTATCCATCATTTTAAGTCTAGACAATCAACAAAACAATAAATCAAGTCCAGATTTATAAACTTTGCTTATTTCTGAGGTGTAAATGCTCACCTTGGAAATTTAACCATCAGTTCTTGGAAGCTGGTTTGAAGAGGCTCCAGCAAAACCTTGGATTGGACAAGGGTCATGATCCAGCAAAGGAAACTGATGGTCAGAAGCCAGATTTCAGACAGAATAGAATTAATCTCATTTCCATGAAACAGTAAATACTTGAAGTTAACTCTGATGTGTCTCCCTGAGTCTTCTTGTCCCAAATGGATGCACTCTCAGCTCCTCCAACTGGTCCTCACAGGGGATGGACCCAAGACCCTTCATCATCCTGATATCCCTCCCCTGCGCACTCTGAAAGTTATCCATGTCCTTCCTAAAATGTGGCACCTGGAACTAAACAATAATCTAGAGCAGTCAGTGATAAAGCTAGAGCACTGGAGAATCAGTAAGATTTGGATTCAAATCCTGCCTCAAGCATTTACTATCTGTGTGACCCAGGATGAGTTGCATTTTCTGTGAGCCTCAGTTTCCTCATCTGTACAGGGGGCATAATAATGACCCTCCTGGGGAATCTGTGAACCCTGGGTTAAGAATCTTCATTCTACATGAAGCCTTTCCAGATCTTCCCAGATACTAGTGCCTTCTCCACCACAAAGAAAAAAATTAATATTTATTTTGTATATTCTTAAGTCTCCCTTAATGACTGTAAATTCCTTGAGGCCAGGGGCTGTATCATTTTTGTCCTGGTCTCCCTAGCCTCTGACACAAAATAAATACTTAATCAATACTTGTTGATTAGTTGATAACCATCTCTTCCCAAGCTAACCCAAGTGCTGAGTTTTATCACAAGCATCATGGGAAGCCATCTGCTTTTTCTGTCAGTTCTGCCATTGCTCAAACCATTCTGGTCCTCTAACTTGGAAAATGGCCTTAAGAATCAGTTTCCAAGCAACCTAAGAAAAGCAATCCTAGTAATTTTAGGCTCAACTTAATTTTATTTTATTTTTACCACACCCAGCCCCCTTCCATCCCCACCATGAGTCAGCAAACTTGGCTCAAGAACTTTTGGCTGCTTCCCCAAACCAAATCCACCCTTAAAAGATGGAGACTTGCCAACATTGAGGATATTCAAGAGACAGCCACACAATCTCTGAAAGCAACTCTGATAAGAGGAATTTCTGATAAGCCTTGAGCCACTGTAGTACCTCAGCAACAAAGGCATATATAGCCTCCCAAGGTGACTGCTTTGAAGGAGACAAGAATCATGTGGCTGGAGAGTTTCTGGTCTGTTTAGAATAGAGATCGGCCCTGTGATTTCATTGATATAGGAAACTCTCAGTTGAGGAAACTCCCTCTATCAAAGCAGGTCAGCCCCCTCTCTGCAATTTAGTCTTGGAGAGTTGCCTAGAACTCTGGGAGGCTCAATGACTTGCCCAGAGATCACACAGCCAGGCCAGGTCAGAGGCAGGATTTGACTCCAGCTGGGTCATCTTGTTTTCTATACCACACTGCCTCATCATATAGCCTAATGTTTAGCAGCAAATAAAGGTAATGTTCTCATAGGCTGTATCAATAGAGGTCTAAGGGATAGGTGGTTCTAGCACTGGACTCTGTCCCACTGAGCTCATCTCTGGAGTACTGGGTTCCGTTCTGGGATTTGAATATTAAGGAAGAAGTGAATAAACTGGAGACCATGCAGGAAAGGACAAGGACTATGGTGAGTTCTGGCATCATGTCCTGTGACAGTCTCTCGAAAGAACTGGGGATATTTATCCTGGAGAAGAAAAGAATCAGGAGCAGGGGGAGAGCCTTAACTATCTCCCAGTTTCTGGAGGTCTGTCACAATGAAGAAGGATTAGCTTTATTCTCCCTGGCCCCAGAAGATAGAACCAGGACAATGATGGGAGTTAAAAAGAGGAAAATGTAGGCTTGAGGAGTGGAAGGTCTTCTGTATAATTAGAACTATCCCTGAGAAGAATGGGCTCTCTTGAGAGATAAAAGATTCCTTCTCACTGGGCATCTTCAAGCAAAAACCAGATAACCACTGCTCAGGGGTGTCTTGCCACTGGACTCTGATGACTCAGAAAGAGAAAGTGAGGCTGACAACTTTGTGCAACTCTGCCTCACTTAAATTCAATTCATATGCAAGTTAAGATATCACCTGATGATATCATTGGTCCTCTTCAAAAATGAAGGATGAGGAATAACAACATGGAAGGGTTTCCCATTCAAGGCTGGGTTGGCCTACACCTCTGAGGTCCCTTCCAATTCTGAGGGGTCTATGTTTTGTCCCATTCCACCCCAATTAATGGTATTATCAATTCTACTCAGGACAGTACCAATGACTTCTCTTTCCTCTGTAGTTCTACCCTGCACACAGTAGGCAGACAAATATTGATGAAGGGTGAATTAGACACAAGTCACCATTTATTAAATATCTTTTATGTGCAAGCCACTTCAGGGTTACATAAGGTAAAATGAATGCTGGGATGAGCACTGCGCTGTGGAAGCAATTCCTCAATGCAGGGAGGGGAAAGTAATTTCTAACAGGAACACACAGAATAGAATAATCCTAGCGGTACAGCTTTCTTGACTGTCAGACTTCTCTACTCACCCAGCTATTGCGTAAGCAGAAAGAGGCATAACTAGGGTTAAGCAAACAGACCTTTGAACTAGAGTAGCAAAATTTAGAGAACATGTGCAGTGCTTGCAGTCCTTTAGTAACTTGAAAAAACTAGCACCTAGCACCTAAAAAATTGGCACCTAGTTAACAAGAATAATTACTTAAGAGGAGGTTGTGAGAGGGCCTTTTTCCAACAGCCATATCATAGATAGGCCTACCCATAGCTAGCCTCACTCTACTCTCTCCCAAGCTCTGCAGCAGCCTCCTGGCCTTAGTGGTACACCAGCTTCTCTCCTCTCCTCTCTGGGCATGAGCTTCCCTAGCGGCACTTAGCGTGGTCATGGGATCACAGCTTTAGAGACAGAAGGTGACTTAGAAATCATCTAGTTCTTCATTTAACAGATGAAACAAGCCCAGAAAAATGAAGAAACTAATGGGATCAAAGTTCCCAAACAGGTCTAGTTCTATCTAGTCTAACCCCTTCATTTTTGCGGATAAAGAAACTGAGTTACAGAAAAGTAGAGTGAGCTAGGTCTCTCCTCACCCCCAAAGGAATTCATCTTAAAAAATGGATTTAGCACACTTCAAACCCTTTGCACTGACAGTGGTTTGTACCACCAGCCTCAGTTGTAGAAGCTGGTAGAAGGACACAGAGTCTAATTCTATGAACACTTACTGAGTGCAAAGGACAGTGATGGGTCCATGAGAGGAAGGGGTCCCAGCCTGAACTGGAAGGAAGTAACTCAGCCACCTCAGAGGAAACATCCACCACCCTCTGCTTTGTGCAAATGTCTCAGGAACACACAAAGAAGTCCCTTTGCCTGTCTATTTCCCATCTGTGTAGGGAAATCCACCTGCCCTGGTAATGTTTTGGCTTAGACTCTGGCATAGGGACCATTCCCAGAAACATAGCCATGGACTCTTTCCCTTCCATGGAGATCTGATGCCTTCATCCAACTGACCTGAACAACTGGTAGTCTTTTTTTTTCTAATTCTCTACCACAAAACAGTCAACTCCAGAAAATACCGCAGGGATTAATAACAGAATCAGTGAAATGACCTTTTCTACAGATGGAGGGTTGATGAGGCAGAGAGATACAGGAAAACTGTTCCAGATGGCAAGAGATACGGGGAGAAAAGCTTTCTCACAAAGAGTGGGCAGGCCAGGAAGGCAAAGAAAGGAGAGTGGGGTCAGACAGAAGGGGGAAAAACCTGCTGGGGAAAGGAGGAGAAGTATCAAGGGATAGGGAGAATCCAGGTCTGAGGAAGCTGGCGGCAACCTCAGACTATGGTGAGGAGCCCCAGGAAATGGTCTTGGGAGATTCTGAGACCGATATGCAGGAGGAAAAATACAACAAGGTGAGGTCTTCCTCTACAGGGTGGGGAAATGAATAGTTCAGTGGATGAAGCACTAGACTTGGGAATCTGGAAGACCTGAGTTCAAATTCTGCCTTGGCAAATCATTAAACCTGTCTCAGCCTCAGCTTCCCCATCTATCACATAAGCAGAATAATAGCATCTACCTCAGAGGGTTGTTCATGTATGTGAACTACTGTGTAGACTTGAAAAGTATAATGGACATGCAGGAAGAACTCTGAGGTCCTTGGCAGCAGGGCCTAGTCCGTGGCTTTTTCTTTTGGGCCTTTTGTTGGCCTTTCTCTGTATCTTCAGTGCTGAACAGCCAGACACATAGTAGGGACTTAATAAATGCTTGTTGATTGAAGGATTGATTGACTGAGGTATCAAATGAACTTGATATTCTGAGGTCCCTTTCAGCTCCCAAATTCTGGGATTCATTTCTGACTTCCTCCCATCCTCCCTTGCCCACTCTGTCCTCTCTATCACTGAAAAGTCTTCCTTTTAATCAACAAGGGTTTCATTACATTTAAATATGGCAGATTCCCAGAGCCAAAGCCAGGAATATGAAATGTTGACTAATAGAGCCATCATGAAAAGCAAGCATGTGCCTAGAGTATGAAGGGGAAGGGAAGGATGCTCTGAAGGGGCAGCCTTCCTGAGAACCCCTGGGGCATCAACAAAAGGTAATTCAATGCAACAAGAATTACTTGGCCCCTCTTACAGGTGAGGCACTGAGCTAGACACCAGGGTACAGAGACAGGGCAGACTGCTTGGAGGAAGAACAAGACCACACATAATGATGATACTAGCAGGAACAAGAGGAGAGCTAAGAAAATCACAAATCTCTGGCTGGCTGGAAGAGCCCCTAGATGGCACCTAATCCATCCCCCTCATTTTATAGATGAGGAAGCTGGAGCCCATGAAGGTGAAGGGGTTTGCTACTGGTAACAGAGAGAGTAAGTCGCCGGAAGCAGCATAATGCTCTCTCTCTCTCTCTCTCTCCCCCTCTTCCTCTTCCTCTCTCTTCTCTCTCTCTCTCTTCTCTCTCTCCCTCCTCTCTCTCTGCCTTTGTTCTCTGTCTGTCCCTCCCTTTCTCTATCTCTCTGTCTCTCTGCCTATCTCTATCTCTGTCTGTCTCCCTCTCTCTCCCTCCTCCCCTCTGTCTTGCTCTCTTGCTCTTTCGCTCTGTCTATCTCTGTCTCTGTCTCTCTCTGTCTTGGTCTCTATGTGTTTGTCTCTCTCTGTCTCTGTCTTTCTGTCTCTGTCTCTCTCTCTGTCTCTCTGTCTCTGTATGTCTCTGTCTCTGTCTCTCTGTGTGTGTGTCTCTGTCTGTTTCCATCTCTCTCTGTCTTTTCCTGTCTCTCTGCCTCTGCCTCTCTCTCTCTTCCTCTCTCTCTCTCAAACACACACACACACACACACACACAAACACACACACACACACACACACACACACACACACCCCTAAACAAAATGAAATGAAACTAAAATCCAATGGCTCCCTATTACCTCCATGATCAATGATCAGTTCTTCTCTTCAGTGCTGAAAGCTTTTTCCTAATCTAGCCCTTTCCTCTGGCCGTCTTTTCACACATTTCTCCCTACCTCCATAGCACATACTAGACTGCAGGCTGCTCCTGACACCCAACCCTCCCCCTCCCATCTCCACCTACATTAGCTGTGCTCCATGCCTGGAAAACTCTCCTTCCTCTTCCCCACTACTTAGAGTCCTTGGCTCCCTTCAAGAATTGGAGCCCAGGTCACCTTCTGCAAGATGCTGCTCCCACCCAGTCTCACCGCTGCTAATGCTTTCCCCCGTGGTGCCATTTCATAACTACCTTGTAGGTATCTTGCATGTGCCTCTACTGTATATGAGTTGTCTCTCCCCAAAAGAATATAAGCTCCCTGAGAACAAGGACCATTTCCATTTTTCTTTTCTATCTCTAGGACTTAGTTCAGTGCCTGGCATGTAATAAGCACTTCTAAAAATGCTTGTTGATTAATTGATGCACAAGCACCAGAGTTGAGATTTCAACTCAGTTCTTCTGACTCCAAAGGTCTAATCAAAGTGTTGACAGGTCACTTTTACCTATGACAGAGGGAAAGGTCAAGAAAGTCATTCTAATGGAGGTCAAGATGCCAATAGTAACCATCGGAATTCAATAACCCTACTCCCTGAGGCTCTCCTGCATCTTTATGACTATAAAACTTAGCAGCTACATGAACCAAGCCACCCATGGAGCCTGGGCCAAGACTTGGACATTAATCATCTAACTTTCTACCTCTATGGATCTGAAGTGCCCAATCTAGCTCCCCACAACCCAACCAGAGAGATTCTGACAAGACCCATGATCAATGCTAAATCATATTATTTTAGTGGAAAGAGCAATGGATTTGGAAACAGAAGTTATGAGTTCAAATCTAAACTCTGGTAATGACCTTAATGATCCTGGGGAAGTCCCTTCACCTCTCCCAGTCTCAGTGCCTTCATCTGCATAATGGGAGAGTTGAACTAGAAAAGCTCCAAGGTCAAGTTCTATCCAACACAACGAGCATTTATTAAATGTCTATTACATTGGCAGAGGGAGGAACTATGCTAAGCACTCAAGATACAAAGACAAAATGAGAAAACTCTCTGCCCTCTGCCCTCTGCCCTCTACTCTACTAGAGGGATTACAGTATATAGACAAGAATATGCATGATTATTTGAAGAGAGACCAATGAGGACTATGGGGATCAGGAAAGGTTTCCCATAGCTTGCGGTACCTGAGATGAGTTTCAAAGAAAGCTAAGGATTCTAAGAGGCAGAGCCAAGGAGAGAATGCATTGTAGGAGTAGGGGAAAGCCTAGGCAAAGGCACAGAGGTGGGAGATGTAACAAATTAAGAGTTTAAGAGTCTTCAGCTTTAACTTTTTAAATTAGCTTTTAATATAGTGTCTACTATGTGCCAGGCACTGTGCTAAGTATTTTTTACAAATATTATCTCATTTGATCCTCACAATAACTGGGAGATAGGTGCTATCATTATTCCCATATTGCAGTTGAGAAAACTAAAGCAGTCAGAGTGACTTGCTCAGAGGCACACATCTAGAAAGTGTCTGAGGCCAGATTTGAACTCAGGTCTTACTGACTCCAGGTTATCACTCTATCCAATATGCCACCTCCTATCAAACAATACTGTACTCCAGTTAGAAACTCCTTTTCATAAGCTCTGGTCCATTTAATTAAAACCACGACTTCCTAACTCCACCTGCTATATTTATTTACCTGCCTTCTCTAGTAGATTATAAGCCCCTCCACAGTGATGACTTTTATGCATCGACTGAAAAGGGATTTCTGGGTGGTTAAACACACCTTGGTGGTAACTTGGTGGTAACTCCCCCAAAGTTAAGTCTGTAGATTTAAGCTCCCAGGCCGGAAACGCAGGAACTCCAAAGCCTAGTTCTCATTATCCATGCACTCTACTATCACAGGGGGTTCCTCTTTGAATTTCATTAATTACAACATGAATTGTGCTTTAGGTATTTTGGTCAATAGAGACTTCATTGCCTCCTCCCCCTAGAGCTCATAAATTAGAGCCCTATGGTCTAGCGGCCATGATGTTCCCCTAATCACATTACTGCAATATTAATAAGGTTGCTTAATGCAACCAGTTCCTTCTAAATTGTCACATAAAAATTTGGTAAATGTCAGACACATCATTTAATGGAAAACTGTGTTTTACTGCTGGGGGACTGGGGGCCGAGATGATGCAGTAAAGAAAGTGCAAGGTTAACTGAATTGTGGGGATAGGGGAAAGAGGGAGGTGGCACAAAACAGCAACATCAGGAAAGTTTGTTCCTGAAGCAAAATGTGATTCAGAAAAAAAAAATCTGCTACTATGAGTGTAGCCTTTCATGGGACAGGCTAGTTTTGCTCCCGACATGATGGTACCATCATGATGAGAATGTTGGATTTGGAACCAGAGGACTTGGATTTGAAACCTGAATCAGCTAACTACTACCTCTTTGACACTAGTTAAGTCATTTAACCCCTTCAAGTATCAGTTTCCCTCTATGTAAAGGGGGATAATTGTGCTTTTGGAACCAACCTCACAGCATGGTTGTGCCTGAGAGAAGACTTCGGGCAATAGTTCTCAACCCGTGGGTCGCGACCCCTTTGAGGGTCGAACTACCCTTTCACAGGGGTCGCCTAAGACCATCAGAAAACACATATTTCCAATGGTCTTAGGAATCAAGACACTGCTCCTCTATCCATCTCCAGGCGGGTCTGCCCACATGCAGATATGCCCACATATGAGTGTTAAAAGGTTGTGGCATTAGGAAGGTTGAGAACCACTGACTTAGGGGAACATAATAACTCTCCTCAGGTATTTGAAGGGCTGACAAGTCAAAGAAGGATTGGATGTGAGTTGCTTGTCCTTAGAAGACAGAGCTAGGAATGGTAGATGGAATTTGGGAAGAGCTAAACCGAAGTTTGATATCAAGAAACTCTTCCTAACCACTGGAGTGGTCCCAAAGTGGAATGGGCTGCCTTGGGAGGTGGCAGGTTTCTCGTTGTTGGAAGGCTTTCAAGAACAAGCTGGATGATCATTTGTCAGGCACATTTTAGAGGGCAGCCTTTGAGATATGAGTCTATGTTCCCAAACTTAGATTTCTGTTACTGGACCCAGAGGATTCAAATCCTTGCTTGATGACTCTTTCGGTCAGGGAAGTGACCTTGTGTTCTCAAAGGTGATTGGAGCACACGGTCCCAACAAGAAAATGTGCCTAGGGACAGGTTAAATGTCTGAGTTGAGGATCAACTGAGTTAACATCAGAGAAATGTATCACTGGGTGGATGCTGGATGAAGAATTTTTCCAACATGGCAATATTCAAAGACCATCTAAGTCATAATGGTACTCAATCTGCATCAGTGGCACCTCAGTGATGTAAGACTTGGAGTCATGAAGCCCTGAGTTTCAATGGGACTTCAGATATTTATTTAGTTTTGGGACCCTGAGCAAATCACTGAACCTCTGTCTCCTATTAAAATGGGTACTGGGTTGTCGAAAGGATCAGATTAAATATTTGAAAAGTGTTTTTGCAAACCTTAAAGTATTACATTAATTGCTACTTATGATTGTTGTTGTTACTGTTACTGCTTTTTTAATATGAGTCCATAGGGAATGCCCACACCAAAGAAATCACAGATTCTTGAAACGCTGAAGAAATACACAGAGAACACCACCACATGTATAAAAAAGAAAACTCTATATTTGGAACTGGAAGGGATGCTAGTTCAGCCCCCTTACTTTTATTAACGAGACTTGCCCAAGGTCACGCAGGTAACAGGTCTTAGAGGCAGGATCTGAATCCAGCTCTTACTGACCCCAAGGCCAGTACTCTATGAGTAGACTATGTTGCCTTCCTGAGGCTTAGAAAGAATTCTGGTCTTCATGCTTCTCTAGGTTGCATTGCTTTCTCTCCTCCACAGGACTTTCTCTGCCCTGCTTCCAGATCAAGCACCTTTTTCCTTCCCGCTTTCAGCTCCCTTTTATCTGTTGCTTTCACACATTAGAATGTGAGTTCCTCACAGGCAGGAACTGACTTTCTGTTTCTTTTTGTATTCCCAGTGCCTGGTCCATATTAAGTGCTTGTCCACTGATTGTTTGTTGATTGAATCCTTGGATCAGATCCAAAATACATCATTATAAGAAACTGAGGATCTTTAGAATAATTCCTTAAGATTTCTAGGTTTGGATCGTAGAGGGTAACTTCTGAGTGTTCCCACCCAGTCATTCTTTGGTGATGTCCTTTCACTGTCTGGGAGAAAATACTGAAACAACCCATTGGGCATAAATTTTTATGAACTGAGAAGGGACCTGAGAGGCATCTAGTCCAAATGTCTCATTTCTACAAATGAGGAAACTGAGATGGGAGACTGGAATGGCAAAATGATTTGCCCAAGGAGAAATTGTAACTTCCATTTGAAATGGAAATATTCCAATACCAAAGTTAGAGGTAAGGGTTGGCTAGACTGGAGCTACTCTAGGAAAAGCTGCCTCTACTCACTTCCTCCACTTCTTCTCTGCCTACTCACTTCCAGACCTTTCCAATACAACTTCCAACTTCATTGGAATGGCCTTGTATGAGGTTCAAAGGCCTCTTCTCAGGTTCCACTTATCTTGTTGTCACCAGCACCTTACAAACCACCATGGGTTTTTGTGATGCTTCTCTGTCCTAGTTCTTTCTACCTTTTCTATGTATCTTGCATATACCTCTACTATAGAAAGAGTATATACATACGTATGTACATGTGTATATACATACCTGTACGTACAGTCATATATGCACACATGTATATATGCATGTGTGTGCATGCACATATACCTATATGTATACATATACACATATATGAATATGTTGTCCTTTTAAGTGTCCTTGGCTAGATCTTCATCTATGTCTCCTAATCACGGGTGTCCTCCAAGGCTCTGATATGGCATCTCTTCTTTTCTGCCTCTACACCACCTTTCTTGGTAACCTCATCATCTCCCATGAATTTAATTATTGACTCTGTAGATGATTCCCCAATCTATATATCCAACTTAATTTCTCTCATAATTTCTAGTCCAGCATAATCAAATAGCTATTAGACATCTCCAACTGCTATCCCCTAGGCTTCTAAAACTCAATATATCCAAAATGGAACTCATCATCTTGATCTCTAAACCATTCCTCCTCCAAATTTCCTATTCTGTTGAGAGAATGATCATGCTTCCATTTACCTAGTTTTGTAATCTCAGAGATATTCTTATTTTTACTTTTAAAATATCAATTAACAAACATTTATTTCCTCTTCCCCTCCACCCAACTGAACTGATGGGGGAAAGGAACAAAATTTTTGAAACAAATATGAATAGGGAAGCAAAACAAAGCATTCTTTGTTATTAGTCCTCTGGAGTTAGGTTGGTCATTAAACTGATCAGAGCTCTTAAGTCTTTCAATGTTACCCTATTTCACAAGGTTGTTACTGTGTAGTTTATTCTCCTGGTTCTGTTCACTTCATTGTACATTCATTCATACAAGTCTTCCCAGGTTTCCTTGAAATGATCTCTTTCATCATATCTTATAGCACAAGTCTTCCGTTCCATTAACGCCACAGAGTCATTCTTGACTCCTCTCCCTGTCTTTCTCCCATATCTAATCAAGTAAAGGAGAATCAATGATCAGTTGCCTAATTGTTGTTGGCCCACCTCTACAATATCTCTCATGTCCATCCCCTTTTATCTATTCATATATCCACCTCCCTAGCTCAGATCCCTCATCACCTCTTACCTGGATCATTGCAACAATTTCCCATTACAGCCTTGGCTTCTAGTCTCTTCCTTCTCCAACCCATCCTTCATATAAATGTCCAAACAATTTGCCTAAAGCATAGTTCTAGTCATGTTACTCCTTGGATTAAAAATCTTCAATGGTTATTCTCTTGATTCTTTAATATAAATGACTTAGTTTGGTATTTCCAGCCCTTTGCAATCTGGCTCCTGCCTTTTTAGATTTCTTTCCCATAACTCCTACTCATTCCCTCTTCATTCCAGTACAACTGGCTTACTTGCTTTTCCCATAATTCAGTATTCCACCTCCTGCACCCATGTCTTTGCATAAACTGTAGCCAGAGGTGTGCCGGAGTCAGCCAGAACAGGCACTGAGAGCCAATCATTAAATTTTCAGTGTGAGCAGTCACACCTTAGAAATCAGCAAACTACAAATCAGGGATTGTCTCAACTTAAGAAGGTGATGGAGAAAACATTAATAATGTCCATTGAACTTAAAAGTAGGTTATGCCTCTGGTTAAACATTACCAGCACACCACTGGCTGCACCTCATGCCTAGAATGCACTCAATCATCCTCTCTGCCTCTTGTCCTTGACTTGCCTCATGTGTCATCTCCTATGGGAAACTGGTGTGTTGGTTGTTAGTTATCTATCCCTCCTCAAATTATTGTGTGTGTGTGTATATAGATATATTTGTATATGTGTATACATGCAATATATGTAGAATGTGGGCTACTTTAGGTTTTGTTTGTGTATTCCCAGTACCTAGCATGGTACCTTGCATAAAATAAGCATATATATTAGGTAGCTTGGATTGGGTTGAATTACTTGTTTCTAAGAG
The DNA here is from genome assembly GCA_028646515.1 of Pseudochirops corinnae. Lineage (NCBI taxonomy): Eukaryota > Metazoa > Chordata > Mammalia > Diprotodontia > Pseudocheiridae > Pseudochirops > Pseudochirops corinnae. Next base: position 41,439,375 of record CM053588.1, on the reverse strand, counting down.
AAAATCATTCTGCTGCAAAAATACTGCAATGAAAAGAATCCTGGATTGGGAGGCAGAAGGTATGGTTCTGATACTTATTAGCCGAGAACTCTGGCAAGTCAGCTCAACTCTCTGAATAATAGTGTCCTCACCAATAGAGTGGGGCTATTCCCCCTGCAGATCTCACCAAGCATTGCTTTAGAAAAGCACTTCGTAAACTCTAAAGTGCTGTTATCAATGGGAAGTCACAGAAATCTAGAAATGCAAGGGACCTAGCAAAGCAGTATGGTTAATGGAATGTGTGTTGGATTTGGAGACAGAGGACTTGGCTTCCCATCTCCTGAGTAACCTTGAGTTAGTCACTTAAGCTTCTCTTAACTTCCTCTTCTGTAGGGGATGGGGGATGGGTTGGATTAGATAACCATAAAGTCCCTTCCAGCTTCAGATCTATGATCTTCTGACTCTAACCTCATGTCCCCTCCATCTTTTGATTATCTCCAATTTATCCTGTATGCATCTTGTCTGTGCATAGCTTTTAGTGTGCTATCTCTCCCACTAGACTGTGAGCACCTGGGGAGCAAGGACCCCATTTCTTGTTCTTTGTATTCCCAGAACTGAGCACAGTGCTTGGTACATAGTAGGTGCTTATACATTCTCATGAACTATATTCTAATTCCACGCATGCTCTAAAAAGAATTCCCTCTCAAGTGGCCCTCCAGTCTTTGCTTGAAGACCTCTAGGGAGAAGGATGCAACCATGACCAAAGTGGAGCATTCCATTTGGAGATAGCTCAAAGTGTTACCTATTTCTTCTTGACATCAAGCCTACCTTTGATTCTCTTCATCTCCCACACACTGCTCCTAGCTCAGTCTTCTGGTGGCTAAGCAGAACTATTCAAATTCCTCTTCAAACACTTGGATTCAGTGATCATGTCCCCGTCCAGTCCTCTATTTTTTCTAAGGATCCCCAGTTCCTTCAACTGATCCTCACATGCCAGGAATTTAAGGCTCTTTAATATCCCAAATGCCTTTCTCAAGAAACTCTCCACTTTATCAATAGACACAAGAGCGCACATATAGCCTGCCCACGGCAGCATACAATGTTTCATATTCATATCCCCAGTGCTTAGCATGGTATATGGCACACAGTAGGTGCTTAAGAAATGCTTATTAATTGATTATCATCTAAGACATATTCCTGGGAATTATGCCCCTCTCATACTGCAGCCTAAGATAATTACAGTCACTGTTGTTACAGTGGGTAGAAGTTTGACAACAAAGAGATACAAAGATTCTTGAAAAAGACTCTCTAATAGTGAAAAGGGGTGACTCTAGAAATGAAAGACACCTCTGACATAACTGTGTAATCTCAGGCAAGTCACAAATGATCTGGGCCTCAGTTTCCTCATCTGTAAAATGAGGGGGGAAGAGGGTATACTAGATGGCCTCTGAATTCTCCAAGCCCTATGGTCTTGAGTCCATCCACGTTTTCCAGAGCTACCACTTCAATGGGAAAAGCAGAATAGAAGACAGTTATCCTATCCAAGGCTATATCTAAATTTGCACCCGAATTGCAATAGCATATGAATTCAAGAGATATTTACTGAGCTCCTACCATGGTCCAACTTGATTTCAAGCTTCTCTGGGCATCAGGTACTAAAAGTATCCTACTTCATCCCTGCTTGGGGACTGTGATGATGGCAAGCACCTACTGTGTGCTCAGCTATGCTAGGCAATGTGGGAGATTTAAAAGGAAGAGGCAGGGTATCTGTCCTCAAGGAGGTTACCATCTGGTTAGATAAATAAATCTCACCTCCAAGTAACAAATGTGCTAAGCAAATTGAAGAAGGGGAAATTCAATTGCCCGTAACTCTTTAGAGAAAATATATATTAAATATATAAAACATAAAGAGAGTAGATCTCAAGCATACGTAAACTTTGGGAGGCCACATGCCCAGACTGCAGTAGGGAGACTTAGCCAAGAAATAAATGACTTCATAATGCCAAAATATTGGAAGTGATAAGTTTCATCTTCCTGCAATTTCAGAAATCATTTACCTGCCTACCATCTATAGCCATGTTCTCAGAACCTGCAAATTGACACATTAGGAACGGCCCCCAATCACAATGAAATTGTTCTTTTAGCAGTCTGGGTACCTGGACTCCAACTACCAGGAGAAAACCAATCTTGTGGGTTCATCTAGAAAATGTTCCCTGTGCGTCATGAGAGTTCAGGATGGTTGGTCTGTACCTCCCAGCAGCTCCCTTTGGATTCCTTCTGCCCAGCCCTAGCAGCATGCTGGCTTTTCTGGGGGAAAGGTAATTAATGGGCTTGGGGCAGATCAGTTACCAGAACACGCAGCCTTTGGGTCAGTCCTAGAACCAAAGAGTCCTAAGTATAGGGAATTCCCTGAAGTCAGAGCCTGACGTCTTTACAAGACCTGGGACAAATGGATAAGCAGCATTTGTCCCCTCCCCAACTTTATTATCTCCAAATCACAGAATCTCAGATCTAGAAAGGACTTCTGTGGCCACACCTAAAAAAAGATTCCCCCAACCCCACACCACATAATACGGAGCATGTGGTCATCATACCTTTGTTTACCTTGGAGACTTGCAGTGAGGATGAACCCACTACACTCCAACGCCATTCATGCCAACTGAAAGTTCACCAAAAGTTAAGAAGTTGGTCCTGAAATCAAGCCTAAATTGGTCCCTCCACAAGGTACACCTAGTGCTCCTGGTTCTGCTCTCTGGGGCCAGGCTGAACAGTCTGATTCCAATTCAATTACTCGAAGACACCAATCAAATCACACTCCAATCCCAAGGTTCTGCACTTCCAAGCTTAAGCATCCTCAGTTTTAAAATGGGATTTAATAAAATTGAGTATTCATCCTTAGTTCTAGAAGTTCCATATAAGGTTTCAGTTTCCATTCCACTGAACTTCATATGGCATAAACTTGAGGTTCTTCACCACCCTTGTGACTCTTCCTTCAGACACTGTTAGGCTTAGGAAGGTCCTTCCTAAAATATGGCACACAGAAGTGAACACAATACTCCAGATTTGCTCTGACCTGGACAGAGTACAAGGGGAATAGCACCTACCTGCTTCCAGATACTATTCTTCTATTAAGATCATCTAAGTGTTTTAGTGTTCTTGATTGCTTTATCACACAATGAACTCATGGGGAACTTGTGGCCCCCCTACTGAAACCTCCAAGAACCTTTGTAGATCAATTATAGCCTGACTATATCTCCCCCATCTTATACTTGTAAAAATTAACTACTTGAACCCAAGTGCAAAATTTTACATTTATCTCTACTAAAGTTCAACTTATTGGATTTATTTCAATGTCTAGTCTGCCAAGATCTTTTCTTATCCTGCTTCTATCATCCAGTATGTTAAAGCAAGAAAGTCTTTTGAATTCTGAGTCATGGTGCTCTTAGGCTAATCAGGGTTCTGGATGGTCCTGCCAAATGGGAATGAAGGGAAGTGGAAGGAGTCCAGTTGTATATGTAGAGCACTCTGGGGACCCACCTCAGGGCACTGTGCTTAGCTATCCACTGAGTGTCCAAAGGGAAGCTTCCTCAGAAGGTACACCATTCCCACTGAACCTCCCAGTCTGCTTGTAGGATCCCACACTTGGGACAGAAGGAGAAACAGAAAACAGCACAGGCTTTAAGCTGCCATATAAAATGATGAAGAGGTTTAAAAATAAAACCAGCCTGCAGCCTATTTTTTAAAAATTAATTTTAGCAAGTGAAAAAATGATTTTAGAAAGCTGTTTCCTCTCTTGTATCTAATTATGGGTGTAAAGCATCCTCTGGATTCAGTCAGAGTTTGGATTTCCCTTCCTCCCTCTGAAGGCAATGGGAAGCTGCTTGCAGTCATGCAGGTAAGATAATTAGATGGCCCCATGAATAGACTGATGGACCTAGAGTCGGGAAAACCTGAGTCCAAATCCAGCCTCAGATTCTTTGTAGCTGTGTGACCCTGGGCAAGTCACCTAAACTCTCTCAGCCTGTTTTTTCATCTGTCAAAAAGGGATAATAATGGCTACTACCTCCCAGGATTGACGTTTCTTTATAAGCCTTATAGCACCATGCAAATGCTAGATAACATCATTATTGAGATTATTATTACCATAACTGTTTTTATTTCACTTGCCACAGATTTCTCATCTGTCCTCATTAGCCAGGGACTGGGGTGCCCATCTTTCCAGTAATACAGAGGATCATAGATTTTGAACTTGAAGGAACCTACCCCTCACCTCAATTTACTTATGGGGAAACCAAGGTTCAGGGAGGTAGATATCTACAATCATTGAATCATAGCCTTACAGTTGGAAGGGGTCTTAGAAATCATCTAGTCCAACCCTCTTATTTTACAGATGAAGAAACCAAGACCCAGAACACTTAGGTGATTTTCTCAAGGGTCACATAGAGCTAGGTGGTGCCATAGTGAACAGAGCACCATGCCTAGAGTCAGGAAGACTCATCTTTTCAAGTTCTAATCCAGCCTCAGATACTTACTGGCTCTATGACTCTGGGCAAGTTACTTAACCTCAGTTTCTTCATCTGTAAAAGGAGCTAGAGAAGGATATGGCAAACCACTCTAGCATCTCTGCCAAGAAAACCCCAAATGAAATCACTAAGAGTAGGGTATGAGAGTTAAAAAAAAAACAACTAAACAACAACAAAAGAGTTAGGATTCCAAGTCAAGTCCTCTCATTCCAAACACAACACTCAGCAGACATACATACACACACACACACACACTCACACACAGGCTCACATGCTCTCATGATCCACGGTATTTATTAAAGTCATTATTTTTACAGAAATGATCATCCCAGAGAATCTTTGGTCTTTGTGCTGTATAGATAATCCAGAAAGTGTCTAGCAAGGACATCACCTGATACAATTGTTCCTTCCCTCTTTGTGTGAAAAATAGGATAGGATACTTTTTGTTAAGTTTCCTAAATATACAAATCAAAAAATGGGATTTAATAAAATAAAAATTGAGATGAAAGGAAGCCACTGATTGCATATTCATGAGCTTAACTGAAAACACAGATGAGTTTTTTAAGCTTCTTATTAGCCAGTAGTCAGAGATCTAATATGTGCTGGAAAGATTTCATGGCAGATACAAGCCCCATAAAAGCCTGTTCATTCATTCAGCATCCAACAAGAAGTTATTGGTGTGCAGATCACTGCATTGTTGTTTATCTTCCGTCTGTGCCCTGTCTCACTAGCTAGATTTTAAAACTTCTTTGGGCATCTAGGACAATACCTTACTCAGTCTGTGAGTGTGGATTGTCATGATGCTGGTATAGGAAGCACCTACTAGATGCTCAGTCAGGCTAGGTGATAAGGGACATGGAAAAGGTCTCTGCTCACAAGAAGTTTACAATGTGGTTGGATAAATATATCTCAGATACAAGTAAGATGATAGGAGGTAGACCTCAGGGGCCACCTGAATTTATAGAAGGGGACACTAAAGCCAAGGGAGATTAAAGAGATTTCCAAGGTTACACAGAGAGTAAGGGGTAGGTTGGGATTTGAACCCATGTGCTCTAATTCCAAATCTAGGGCAATGCCTCTCTCAGTGAGGGAAGAGGGTTTATGTCCATTCTGCCTAGCCCCAGAGGGCAGAACTGAGAGGAAGAAGAGACAGATTATAGTTTGGTGCAAGAGAGAACAAAAACTTCATAACAATGAGAATGATCCTCAGATTTAAAGGGCTGCATTGGGGAATTGTGGTCTATCTGACCTTGGAAGTCTTCAAGTGAGAGACTGATAACCTAATAGTGATATTGTAGCAAGAGATTTCTCTTGATCCCTTCGGACAGACTCATCCTGTGATTCTGTGATATGGTTGGAAATGAATAGTGGGCCACAAACACTGCTTGATTTGAGATATGGAAGACACCGTATGGGTTATCCAGTCCAGACATTTTAACAGAAGAGGAAGCTGAGACCTAGAAGGGGGAAGTGACTTGCCCAAGGTCACAGATGAAATAATTCCATTATTCAGCATTAGTTATCAACAATACATCAAGACCAAATCAGAAATGATCAGTGCAGAATGTGGCTTGTTAGCAAAGATAGCTCCAAGGAAGTTGGTCTTGGCGGAAATGATGGATGTGGATCAGTAGAGAGGAGGTAGCCAAGGCAAGAGAGCATAGCCTGGCAATGTACCATGAGGTGGCACTGCCCATATGCCAGAAGCTCGGAAAATGCCTGATTTGGAGTGGGGAGGGACATAAGACGACTGTGCGAGCGTATAGCTCCCCCACAACAAAGGTTCTCACTCCCCACAGACACCCACAGCATTTGACAGAAGGACAGAAGAAGAAAGAAAAAAATAGGCAAGTGAAAAACAGCTAATTCACCTCTAGCAATGGTACTTTTCTAAACAAAATGTCATCCAACGGTTGGTGGATCTGGGCAAAGGAAAGGGGATAGGATGAGGGAGGGGGATGGAGACAGACAAGAAAGGGAAAATTCCCCAAGGATTGAGAGTTCTCATAAGGATTTGATCTGTGCCTCACCCTATGGGCACATTAAGACAAAGCATGTATCTGCTCCACTGAAGGGGGCTGAGGAGCAAGCCTTAGTGATACATAATCATACCAGAGGTAAATGGAAAAAGGCAACCTTGTCTGGTCCTGTGGTCTCCATCAGACACAGCACTCAAGGGATTTTCTCAAAAGTATCATCCATTCAGTTTATGTCCCCAAAGTGTTTCATTTAGCTGGAAATCACGCTTGGTCTATTTCCCAGATCTAGCTGACATTATAAGAACCCTGGACAACAGATCTGGCATTGAAGCAGCTCAATAAGCCAGTAACTAGAGTCAGATTCCTACAAGCCCCCTCTCTGCCACCACCACCACTGACCCTCTCACTGTCCAGAGAGCAGGCTGCTCAGGTCACTTCCCAGGAAGGCTTCTTCACTTGGTCATTGTCTACCCTGGGCAATGCACAGATCATAGGATGCTAGTTCTAGAATCGAAAGGAACCTCAGAGGCCATCTAGTCCAACTCTCTCATTTTACAAATGGGGAAACTGAGGTCCATAGCAGTGATTTCCCCCATGTCACAAAGGTCATAGTCATCTCAGAAGTCATTTAGCCCAATCTTCATTTTACAAAGTAGTAAGCAAGGTCCAGAAAGGATAAGTTATTTGCCCAAGGTGACTTAGGTCAAGTCAGTGGCACATGGCTTGGATCTGAATGTGCTACACAGTCTCTCTCAAGGAAATGGTAAACCCCTTGTTTTTGATGTTAGTGTCTTGGCAGAATGGATGAAAGAATAGGGACTAAAATGACCTTCTATGCACTAGAAGAGAATAACCCCCCCCCCAAAAAAAAACACATCCCAGGAAGTAAATAATAGCCATGCCTAAAGAACAAGGTGCTGCTCTGGGAATGGTGTCCCCCAAATCTCTCCTTCCTGCCTAGCCTTTGTCCTGTTATGTCCCTGTAATCTATGGCTTTCTCCCTTTGAATTCATCCCTCTCTGAGAGGCATCAAATGTTCCAGGTGATGGATTCTCAGAAAACCATCCCATTAATTCTTTTTTTTTCCGGTACAATTCAGGCTTTAAAAGCTCAGTTGTCTTCAGATCCATGGCCAGAATAGCATCTGCAAAGGTTGACTCTGATGCTGCCTGACAAGATTTGAGAGAGATTGCATCTTGCTGGGCTCCAAGGGGAGGGGGGGGGGGAAGAAGCAAGGGGGACAGTCTTACCAACAGAAATCATTCCTCCTCAGAGACCTGCCCCACCATAAGTCTTCATTTTCTTGACAGTTTTCTTGCTATGACTCAGGCTTTACCCCGATTAAAGTCTTAAAGTCTGGGATTGTTGCATCAGGTCTTGGTTGGGTATAGTAACCCAATTCGATGCTATTTGCCTTTATTAAGCATTAACTAGAGATGAAGCATTCTGCTAGTGCTGAGGCCACAAAGACAAAAAGAAACAGTTCCTCCCCTCAAGGAGCTTACATTCTACATATATAATGTATAGTTTAGACACTTCTTGAGGAATTAATCCCCCACCTCATGAATGTACCCTTCTAATTTTATTGGGTTAGAGTGGAAAAGAGGAGGAATGAGAAGTAATTTTGGAAGTGGGAAGAGACAACTGGGGCGGGGGGGGGAGTCTGAACTGAAAGAAATGTCTTAGTTTAGGTACAGAGGTGGGAAACCTGCGACCTCGAGGCCACATGTAGCCTCCTAGGTCCTTGGGTGAGGCCTTTTGACTAAGTCCAAGTTTTACAGAACAAATCATTTTATTAAGGGGATTTGTGCTGTGAAGTTTAGATTCAGTCAAAGGGCTGTATTTGAGGAACCAGAGGGCCACATGTGGCCCCAAGGCTGCAGGTTTCCCAATCCTGGTTTAGGATCTTCCTCCATCCTCCCAAGGTCCTTCCCTGATGAATGGAGGAGTTTGTCAGCACTCTGTCTCTCTTTATTCCATGAGTTCCCTGGGGAGACCCTCAGATTCAGGCCTTCCCAATAAATGACCTTAACTACTACTCTTCGTGGTACAAGATACCCAGAAAGGACAGCAACCCCAGCAAGCAGAGGGTCATGGAATATCTTAGCCAAGGATGCCCCCAGCTAGACATGGCCAGGGGTGTGCATTGAGAGTCTGAGTTCCAAGGCCCTGTGAGGATCACACCCCACAAAGCATACACAGTCCTACTGGCTTAATACAAAAGGACCACCAATGCAAAGGCATAGCCATGGGAGAAGAATGACCAATGGGATGAACAGAGAGAAGACTAGGAGACCAAATTATGGAGTGTAGTAAGGAGAGAGCCTGGAAAGACAGATTAGAATCAGGTTATATCAGACATTCAATGACAAACTGAGGAGTTTATATTGTATCCTAGATGCAACTAGGAGTTGTAGGAATTTAAAGAGTAAAAGAATAACATGGTCAGATCTACACTTCAGGAAGAAGTGCTCGGGCCACTTTATGATCAGGGTTGGAAGAGACTTGAATCAGAGAGAACAATTAGGTGGCCACTGCAATAGTCCAGAGGAGACAACACGGGGACCTGAGCTAGGATTCTGACTGTGTGAACAGTCAAGGCCAACGTTGAAGTTATAAATCTGAGGGTTTGGAAGAATGGTGGTACCCTCAACAGAAACAGGGAAATTTTCAAGGAAGGGGAGTTTGGATGGAAAGATGATGAGTTCAGTTTGGCCTTATATTAAGTTTGAGATGTCTTGAGGAGATCAAGTTTGAAAAGGCCAATAGGAAATTGGTGATATAGGAGTGATGTTCAGGAAAGAAACTGGAGCTGGATATATAGATCTGGAACTCAATGGCATAGAGATGAGCTAATTTCATTGCACTCTGTGGCCTCTGCAAGACTCCTTGGAGAGACTTTAATCCTAGATTCATAGAGGCTGAAGTAGTGAGGGAGAGAAGAAGGAAGGTAAAGTAGGGAAGAAGAGAGGAGGGATGGAGAAAAGATGAAAGGAAGGAAGGAAGGAAGGAAGGAAGGAAGGAAGGAAGGAAGGAAGGAAGGAAGGGAGAGAGGGAGGGAGGGAAGGACGGAGAGGGGGATGGAGGGAAGGAAAGAGGGAGGGAGTTTCCAAAAATTGAATCTCATTTCAAAGTCATTTCTGGCCTTTGTCAGGGGCCTAGGTTAAATCAGAGAGCCTAGTCAGATACCTGGTCCCTGACCCTGAATGGAATCTTCCTTGGCTGCCACAAAATAGGCAGAAATCATGTGGTACCCTAAAGATGCCAACTGGCAAAAAAAATCAACCATCTTTGAGGAGAGAAAAATTGCTTTCAACGATTTCAGGATGCTATTGCCTGTGCACTCAGTGTACCAGGAAGCTGAAATATTGATCCAGAGGTCACTGCTCTGCCTCCTGGGGAATTGGGGCCAAGTAGAAAAGAAACTCAGGAAGGATCTGCTGCATTCAGACTGGGAATCCCACCCTTCCAGGTGCCTGGTCTTTCTTAGCCAAGATCCCATTCTAACTTTCCTTTAAATGTTTTTTTTTTTCCTAAATGTATCTTAACCATTCCCTGACTATTTGAACAATTCTCCCTACGAATCAGGCTTGTTCTGGATTTTTCCCTTCTATTTCTTTCCTTGTCAGTAAATCTGTTTGAATGTTCTTCATCTGAGTTTCCTTCTTTTTTGGGGGGGGGGGTGTCTCCTTCCCAGTTGAATCTCCTATAGGTGGTTCATCTTCAGAAACAATGCCACCTTTTATTGAGTGGGTCTCTTCATAAATGAGGGAGCTACAGGCACAGAGTAGATGATTCACATATAAGAAAAACCCAGAAAGGTGAGTCCTTGATGGCAGAACAAAGAGGTGGCCAAATGGTTACTGCTTACTAGGTTTCCAGAGGCAGTGTGGCATGATGGCTAAAGTATTGTCATTGGAGTTAGGAAGACCTGTCTCTGATGCTTACTAGCTAGACAGGCCACTTAATGTCTGTTTGCCTCAGTTTCCTCAACCATGAAATGAAAAGCGTTGCAGCAGACGACCTCTAAGGGCCCTATTACAGCTCTGTGCCTATGATCTATTTGTCTTTTGCCTTTCTTTGTATACCTAGCACTTAGCACAGTGGTTGGCACACAGCAGGTGCTACATAAATGTTTAGTGACTGAATATATAGACTTGAACCCTAACTCTTCCACTTGCTATATGTGGCTCCTTGGGTAAATTATTTCCCCTCTTTAGCCTCAATTTCCTCATCTATAAAATGAAGGAAAGTACACTAGATAATCCCTGAGATCACTTCCTTCTCTAAACCCAAGATCCTACCCTTGGCTCTCCCACAACTGATCAATGGACCAGGGATCTGATACTCTTTTCTGTTACGCAGCTGTCGCTCTTCCATGCCTGCCTAGCCCAAGAGAACCTCATCCATGTCCTCCCCAAAATCTGTATCTCAACAGTCCAGGAGCACTTTTTCATATTCTTTTTCCATTTCATAGGAATCAATTGAGAAGGTGACTATCCATTGCTTGTCCCGCCATCTCTACACATGGTTACTTCATATTTTTTTCCAGTTTCCATTTCTCTGAAATAAAGAGAGAGCCAGGCTCAAAGCCAGAAGAACCCAGGATCAAGTCCCACCTATGACACACATTGGTTTGTGACCATGAACAAATCATCCAACCTAGATAATTGTTTAAGACAATAGATTGCAGAGAAGATGCCAACCTGCATGAGATATATGAGGGTCTCACTACTGGCACAAACATGAAAGCATTGGTCCCCACTCATTGGGAATTTGGGGTGAATTTTCTCAGGACTAGGTGGAAGTTCATTGTTACAGACAAGTTAACAAGCATTTATTAAGTGCTTAAGAGATGCCAGGCACATATTACTGACCACTGGGATGTAAAGAAAAGCACAAACAACAAAGTTCCTGCCCTTAAGGAGTTTATATGATAATGAGAGAGATGACATGTAAACAGCTGGGTACATACAAAATAAATTCAGAGTGTCTGTGGAAGGTGATCTCAGAGGGGAAAGTATTAGTAGCTGAGGGACCTGGGAAAGACCTCCTGTAGGAGGGATTTAAGAGGAATATTGATGGGAGGCATGGGGACTAAGAAGAGAAGGTAGGTATTCCAAACATGAGACATAGGCACTGCAAAGGTATAGTGGTAGAAGACAGGGTGGTATTTGGGGAACTGTAAGTAGGCCATTGTTACCACACTGCAGAATGGCTGAAGAGGAGTAAATTAGGAAGACTAGAAAGTCACAAAACAGCCAAACAGAGGAATTTCCATTCGGTCTTGGAGGTAGTAGGAAGCCTATGGAACTCACTGAGTAGAGAGCAAGGCTGACATGATCAGTCCTTCAGGATCTATGCTGTAGAACAAATCATTTTCATGGCAAAGCAGAAGATGGGTGGGATAAACTGGAGGGAGGAAGATCAATTGGGAGACTTGCAATAGTCTGGACTAAAAGTGATGAAGGTCTGAGCTCAGGTGGTGGCTATGTGGGTAGGGAAAAAGGTACCTAAGCAAGAGAAGTGGAGGTAAAAATGTTCAAATTTAGCATTGGATTAGATATGTGGGATGAGTGGGGATAGCTCGCCAAGGAGCGTAAGACTGAGGAGTCTGGGCAGAAGTAATGCCCTTGACAGGAAAAGAGACACTGAGAAGTAGGGAGAGCTTAGGGAAGGAGAATAATGAGTTAGTTCTCTTTTAGATATGATAAGTTTGAGATGCCTATAGAACATCTAGTCTGGGACGTCCAACAGGCAGTTCGAGATTAAAGACTGGAGATCAGAGAAGAAGTTAAGGCTGGATACAAAGATCTGGGAATCATCTTCATTGAGATGATCATCAAACCCATGGGTACTGAAGAGGTCACCAAATGGGACATGATAGAGCAACAAGAGATGGGGGTCCTAGGACAAAGCCTTAGTGGACACCAAAGGTTAGCTGGTAGAAGTTGGACAAAGAACCAACAAAGGAAACTGAGGTGGAGTAGACAGATGGCTGGAAAGAGAACGGGGCTCTCCCAGAGAAGAGATCCTATTCAGCAAGAGACAAGTATGAGCAGCGTCAAAGGCGGCAGAGAGGTTAAGAAGGATGAGGACTGGGAAAAGGCCATTAGACACCTCAATTAAGAGACACCTGGTAACTTTGGAAAGAGTAGTTTCAGTTGAATGATCCAGGAAGAAAGGTTTGCTGAGTACATTACTAGCATAAACAGGATTGCAGGGGGGATGCTTAACCTCCTTCAGAGAACCAGCCCTTTCAAGTGCTTTAACAACATCCATTTGCATACAATTAAGGGGCTGAGTGCAAATAAGTCATTTGTTACAGCGAGCCAGCCCTCAGTGAGCCATTGGTGCCGAAGACTGCAGGCGCTTGAAAGCAATAAAATTGCATATTCTTTTTAAATATGACACAGTTCAGACTTTTCATTGATACCCAGGAGCTGTCCCCTAATTAGTCCAAATGAAGAGGTGTCACTAATGAGAAGCCTCTCCTGAGTCCTCAGAATTATTGTTGCTTATTTGATATGTACTGACTCTCCACAACAGGTCAGGTATGGAGCAGACTGCGCTGGGGCTCAAGTGGGTTCTTTTCCATTTTTTAGAGCTCTTCCCTCACTCAGTCCCCCAGGATCTGAGAGGTGAGCATTTGCCTTATTTAGCCAGCAACTGGGCCCTACTTCCTGCAGTCTCCTCACCATACCTTTCCTCCTAGCCCCCCTTTCGAACCCACCTTTAAAATGTAAACTCCTTGAGGGGCAGGGACTGTAATGTTTAGCAAGGTCTGGCATATTGTAAGTACTTAATAAATGCCCTTTCTCCCCTCCTCTTCTCTCCCCCTCCTCTCTCTCTCTCTCTCTCTCTCTCTCTCTCTCTCTCTCTCTCTCTTTCTCTCTCTTTCTCTGTCTCTCTCTCTGTCTCTCTCTGTCTCCATCTCTGTCTGTCTCTCTGTCTGTCTCTGTCTCTCTGTCTCTCTCTCTCTGTATGTGTGTCTGCCTCTGTCTCTGTCTTCCTGTCTCTATGTCTCTGTCTCCCTCTCTGTGTGTCTCTCTGTCTTTGTCTCTGTCTCTCTATCTGTCTGTCTCTGTCTCTGACTACGTGTCTCTCTCCTTGTTTCAGTATGTTTCTGTCTCTGTCTGTCTCTCTGCCTCTGTCTCTCTCTGTCTCTATCTGTCTATCTGTCTCTGTCTCTCTGTCTCTGTCTCTGTCTCTCTGTCTCTCTCTCTCTCTCTCTCCCCCACTCATTTCTCTTCTCCAGTCCCCCCCAGTACACAGTGCAGAGGAGGTGACCCTGGACTCTCTCTCCAAGGCTATGCTGCCTGAATTTCTGGCCAGCACCCACTAAACTGCAAAGGCTTCCCAAAAGGTGCTAGTGGTAGTCAAACAGTCTGTCATCTGAGTGTTACCAGCCTCTGAGGTCTGGCCCCTTCCCCTCTAGAACAGAGAAAGAAACTGAGATGGAGAATTTTTCAAACAGTTTTACTGATGAGGAGAGAAACAGCCGGAAAAACCCAAGCCAGTCCGGTTCAGAGAAAGAATGGTTCCAGCAGATTTAAAATGGCTTGGGCACATTATAAAACTCAGAGAGGTGAATCTCTAGGTTGGCTGAAAGGGCATGAATTTTATGGCAACTTCCTAAGGGGCTGGAAATGAATTTTTCATCTGCCTACTAAGCTAATGAATCTCCTACATTAGAATGTAAGTTCCTTGGGGGCAGGCACTAATTTTGTACTTTCTTTCGTACCCATAGTTACTACTTAATAAATGCTTGATAATTTGCTGATTGATCTTTAGCTCTCATTAAAGAGTTATATCTATGACCAAGGACTCAAGAAGAGGTTTTAGGCAGAAGGGCACTGAGGCCCTGCTTACCTATTTGTCATTGTTGAATAGTTTCAGTCATGTCTGACTCTCTGTGACCCCATTTGGGGTTTTCTTGGCAAAGATACTGGAATGGTTTGCCATTTCCTCCTCCAGCTCATTTGACAAATGAGGAAACTGAGGCAAACAGAATTAAGTGACTTGTCCAGGATCACACAGCTAGTAAGTGTCCAAGGCTAGATTTGAACTCAGGAAGATGAGCCTTCCTGACTCCAGGACCAGCACTGTATGCACTATGGCACCACCAAGTGTCTAATGCTTACCTATAGTTTCCAGAAATAAGGAAGTAACAATCCCTTTACATTAATAGGATCCCACACCCACAGATTTATTGATGGAAGACAATTATGAGATGGTCTAATCCAACCCTCTCATGTTACAGTGAAGGAAATGGAGGGTAGTAAGAAAGAGACTAGATTTGATCCTGAGGTCCCAGGTTTGACCCCAAGTCCCCAGGTTCCAGTCCAGCCTTGCTGCCTATCCTGGCAGGAGGGCCATTGGTATGAGGAAGAGGTGAAACATGATGGTGAAGTCAATCCCATTTCTTATGAGCATTGGTTGAAGGACTGGGAATATTTAACCTAGACTTGAGAAGACTCAGGAGAGCTAGGATACCTGTATTCCAGTATTCAAAGGACAGTCATGTGGAAGATGAATTTGCCCCAGAAGACAGAACCAGAAGAAATGAATGGGAATTACCAAGAGGCAAATTTAAGCTTGAGGAGAATAAAAAGGTTCAAGCCGAGAGAACTATCCCAAAGAGGAATGGGTTGCCTCAAGACATAGTGGATTTCCCTTCATTAGCTTTCTCTAAACAGAGTCTGGATTATTTACTTGTCATGTAAATTGTTGAGAGGATTCTTGTTCCAATTCAGGTTGGATTCTAAGGATGCTAAGGTCTCTTCCAACTCTGAAATTCTAGGATTTGGTGATCAAAGTTACAATATTACTAGCCATGTGACCTTGGGCAAGTCACTTAACCCCAATTTGCCCAGCAAAAAAAAGCAAAAAAAGCACAAAAAAGCTGCAATATATGTCAGTTACCTCATAAAAGAGTAATACTAGATGTCCTTTCTAGCTATGATTCTACAATTTCCTTCAAGTCCACATCACATGAGGACCAAGTGGAAGAACTGGGATTGCTGAGCCTGGAAAAGAGAAGGCTTGGGGTGAGGGGTGGTGGTGCTGGAAAGGAGGGAACATGATCACTATTGTTGAGTTGTGTGTGACCCCATATGGGGGTTTCTTGGCAAAGATACTGCAGTGGCTTGCCATTTCCTTCTCTAGCTCATTTTACAGATGAAGAAACTGAGGTAAACAAGGGTGAAGTCATTTGTCCACGGTTATAAGTACCTGAAGTCAGATTTGAACTC
Source organism: Pseudochirops corinnae (assembly GCA_028646515.1). Taxonomy (NCBI): domain Eukaryota; kingdom Metazoa; phylum Chordata; class Mammalia; order Diprotodontia; family Pseudocheiridae; genus Pseudochirops; species Pseudochirops corinnae. The sequence goes on along the minus strand of CM053588.1, from coordinate 41,423,640 downwards.
ATGAAGATTAGGCTTCCTGATTCCAAATCTAGTGTTCTATCCACTGGCCACCTAGCTGCCCTAGGGGACACCACAAATGCCTTCAAATGCCTGAAGCAGCCAGTGAAGCTAGTGCCTTGTAGTCTATGATAATAGCTCTGAGTCTTTGAGCATGAGTTCCAAAAAAACTCAAACCCTTGCTCCCTCTTTTCTACCCAGCCTTTGGTCACAACTAATAATGGAATTAATATGCCAAGAGTATGACTCCCTTTTTTACATTACCTTGGATAAAAATCAGCTCTGAACATAAATACATCAGCTGTCATCTCCAATACCAAACGCTATTTGAATTTGAGATGGAAGGGAATCCATTCGGCATCTACAATATTTTAAAAGCCAAAGTCTAAAATAACAGACTTAGCAATTTTTTTCTTCTGAGTAGCAGTTAACACAGTGACTAATCCCATCAAGGAAGCATTAATTGGTGTCTAGATGCTCTTTCTCATAGCAGCGGTGGGCTGTAAAACTTAATCCTTACCTCCTCTTTCCAGCATGTAGCCACAGTGTTCATCAATAAAACTAATGCTATTCATTAAGTACGGGTGTAATTACCTACAACTCTAACACAACAACAACAACAAAAGAGGCCCATGTAACCAAGTGGCAATGCATCTTGGGTACCCAGGCCATTGCAACAACCGTGTCTGAGGCAGAGAATAAAGCCAGGCTCAAGGGGAAGGGGGAAGGGCGGCCCTTCCAAGTGCTATGCCCAGGACAAAAGGGCAATGCCAGGTCTCACACTGACAGCATTCCTTTCCAAGCTGACACAGTGTCGCCATATTGTCAGCTAGAGTCAACTGAGAGGCCAAGGGTCTGAGGCATTTGTAGCACTGAACAGATTTACTGAACCTCGCCTGCTATCTCTGTGCCTTTATTATCACTATATCCCCTGCCTCAAATCTCACCTTCCCCTCTCCATTCAGGTTATCCCCAAACTACCAAGCCACTCAAAATTGAGCTCTCTATAGCCTTCCTGGAGTCCTAGCAGCCCTTTTTATTTATAACACACAATCCAGTATTTAATTACTTAGCTATACTGTGCCATGAGCTCATCACTAATTTTCTCATGGTTCATCTCTCCCATTCACTAGCCAGGTGATCAACTAGGGTATATCATAACCTCACTTCCTTCTCTGTAAAATGTGCAGACCTGCCCTGACTCTTATGCTGAGCATCAGGAGAATCATGGGATCATAGAGTTAGAGGCCTTTATCTAGTCCAACCCCCTCATTTCACTGACAAGGAAACTGAGGCAAATGCAGGTTTAAGTGACTTGCCTAAGGTCACATAGTAAGCATAAGAGATTCAAACCCATGTCCTCTTAAGCTAGGGCATTCACTAGTGCATCATGCTATACCTATAAATCACTATATAAATGGAAGTTGTTATTATTGTAGCTGTTAAACAGGTGACTATTATGACTATTATCTCCCCAGCTAGACTGTACTCCCTTTGTGGGCAGGGACCATGCTTTAGACTTCTTCCCCTGAGCTCTGAAGGAAGGGATAGACTTCAAGAGGGGGTACAAGGGGATATCATTCCAGGGATGGCGAACTGAGGGTTGAAGACTTTGAAGGAAGAAAGGAAGGAGACTGAGAAACATTGAAGAGTATGGCCTACTTAGAGTAGAATTGAGCATGAAGGCAAGTAATATAGAATAAGGCAGGAAAGGCAGGTTGGAACCAAGCTGAGGAGGGCCTGGAATGGCAGATTAAGAAGTGAGCACTCTATTCACAAGTGATGGGGAGTCACTGAAATGTTCTGAGCAAGCGAAATATGCAATCAGACCTACACACTGTGCAAATAACTGGCAACTGGGCACATGACTAACACAGAGTAAACACTAAATGCCAAATGACCAACTGAAGGATGGGACACTGAAGGCAGAGGCCAGAGGCAGGGACACATATCAGGAGGGCACAGTACCAGCAGAGAGGCATAGCTAGTGGTTGGCTGGACTTTATTTTCTTTACAAACTGATTTCACTAATTCAGGTTATTCATTGGAAGGTCAAATACTGAAGTTGAAGTCTAAATACCATGGCCACATAATGAGAAGACAGGAGTCACTGGGAAAGGCCATGATGTTGGGAAAGATTGAAGGCAAAATGAGAGAGATGGCAGAGGACAGGAGGGAGAGATAGTGTCATGGAATGGAGTGGCTAGGTGGTGCAGTGGAGAGAGTGCCAGGCCTGGAGTCAGGAAGACCTGAGTTCAAATCTGGCCTCAGACATTTATTAGCTGTGTGACCCTTGGCAAGTCACTTTACCCTGCTTGCCTCAGTTTCCTCATCTTTAAAATGAGCTGGAGAAGGAAATGGCAAACCACTCCAGTATCTTTGCAAGAAAACTCCAAATGGGTCATAAAGAGTCGGACAAGACTGAACAACAAGGGAATCACTGAGGAGGAAATACCAGTTTATCAACTGACAGCATTAAGAAGAGTCTCCTGGGGCACTGATTGTATCAGAGGCAGGATTTGAACACAGGTCTTCATGATTCCAAGACTGACCTTCTGTCTACTCTATCACACTGCCTCTGGTAGTTACTACACTACTCAGTATTTAATAAATTTATAATAAAAAATTAATAAATGTTTACTGAAAGAATGCTTGACTATGGATTGGGAGGACTGGTCTGCTGCAAGAGATCTGAACTCTCCCCATTCCAATCCATCCTTCATTTAGCTGTCGGATTCCTATGGCCTTCAGGATCGAATCCCTTTGGACTTTAAAGCCTTCTACAACCTCCTATCTTTCCAGTCTTCTGACACCTTACATCTCCCCACATACTCCGTGATCCAGTGACACCAACCTCTTTGTTGTTCCTCACAGACAACACTGCATCTCCTACCTCTGAAGGTTTTCTCTGACTGTGCGCCATGGTTGGAATGCTTTCCCTCCTCATCTCCACTTCCTAGTTTCTCTAGCTCCCTTCAAGTCCCAGCTAAAATCCTATCATCTACAAGAAACCTTTCCTACCCCCTTCTTTTAATTCTATTGCCTTCCCTCTGTTGATTATTTCCAATTTAATTTGTCTATGTTTTGTCTGTATACAGTTGTCTTCTCCATTAGACTGTGAAGTCCTTGAGAGTAGGGACCATTTCCCCCTTTGCTCTGCATCCCCAATGTGTAGCTCAGTAGCTGGCAGAATCACAACCACCCTGAAGCATCATCTCCCAGTCAGCAGCTCTTCCTACCCACATGCCCACAGGCAAGCCCAGGATCTCTCTCCTTGCCAGTTTCTGCTTGCTAGGCACACATCGATGCCCTAATGTCCATTTATCAGTGATGTGACCCAGTCAATCAAGTTTCAATTCCCTTCCAGCAACTTCCCACCCTGCAGGAATCCCAGTGCCTATCAAAAGACCCTTTCAATTTCCTATCAAAGACCTGTGGGGCTGTGGGCTTGGGACATGCAAAGCACTTTTGTACTTGAGATGAGTGCGGTTTGGAGCCTCAAGCACAACTCTCTCTTTCCCATTTCTTGGGGGAGCCTGCCTGTTTGCTGAATTGGCAGGCTTGGCAGAAGATTATTGAGTGTATACAGAAGACACTCCATATTTGAGTCCATAGCAAGTTGAGAGAGGTGACAGAAAAAAAAAAGGGAAAAAAAATGGAATGGCATTTGTTCCCTCACTCTGGAAAATGTATCTATCATGTCCCATATGTTTCTATTTCCCCCTCTGATCCTCTTTCTCCTATTAAAATGGTCCCTTTATGACTCCCACATTCAGACATTCATTCTCCTCAATATGTCCTAGGCTGTGAACCACTCCAATGGTCTGGGGCTGGGCTTGGGGGAAGTTGAAGAAATGAGGAGCTCACAGTGGTTCATTATGGACTACGTGGAAGCTGCTCCAAAGCTTTCTCCTCCCTCTTCCCTTGGTCCTTTGAAGTCCTTATGTTTATTAATTTTTCATCTCTGTGTTGGGTCATGAAAAGCTGAGACCCTCTGCCTCTCAGGAAGCGTGCCTCAGTGGCAGCCAAGAAGTGGAAAGCATAAGCTAGGGGATGGGAAAGATGTGTAGGTACATGAACAAATGATGGGTATTTATTTAAGTGTTTATTATCTGCCAGGCACTAGGAAGCCAAATACCAACAAGAGAATGCCTGCCCTCAAGGGGCTTACATTCCAATGGGGGAAGATAACTCATAAAAGGGAAACAGAAAAAGGAAGAGTGGGTGATGCCTTGAGAGGAGACTTGGAGATGTCCCAGGGGCAATGGTGGAGGCCTGTATTGCATGAGACAATAAATATGAAGAACACATAGACACATAGGAACATTTCTATGAACTGATGCAGAGTGAGGAAATCAGAACCACGAAAGTAATACACAATGAGGCAGTTGGTGCTGCAGTGAACAGAGCTCTGGAACCAAAGTCGGGAAGACCGGAGACGCAATCCAACCTCAAACACTTCCTCTGCTGTATAACTCTGAGAAAAGGTTAACCTTTGTTTGCTTCAGTTTATCTTGGACTGGAAAACAAGAATAGTAATAGCACCTATCTCAAAGGGTTGTTGTGAGGATCAAATGTTTAAAAAAGTTCTTAGTACGCAACTGGAACACAGTGGGTGCTTAATAAATGTTTACTCCCTTACCTTTTAGGTGGAAAGAACAACAACAAAATCCAAACTGAATGCTGTATAATTATTATGACCAAGAAATGCAACCCCACAGAAGAGGCAAGAAAATTCACATTCCTCTCGTCTTTGCAGCGGTGGGGGTCTATGGGGAAGGGAAGATCCTATATACCATCGGTTCACTGGTGTGTTGGCTAATCCTGCTGAATTATTTTTTCTCTTTCTTTTTATAGGCTTTGTTACAAGGAATGTTTCCCTGGAGAGGAGAGGAATATACTCAGAAATGAAGGTGAGATAAAGACAATATCAATATTTTTTTAAAAAAAGAAATAACTTTAATGATCTCACTCATTAGAAATGCAAAGCACAGCCCCCCAAACCACACTTTACAACATGGATGTACTTTTCCTCTTTTCTGTGAATCCGACAAGCTCTTTCCTTCCTCTATGGCTTGGCTCATTTACAAAGACTAGATTGGTTCCTCTAACCTGGAATGTCCCTCCCCCTTTCCTCTGCACATTTTTCAGATCTTTCAAGTCCCACATGCTCCAATAATGTTTGTTAGAGCCAAAAGAGAACTTAGAGATCGTGTAGTCCAATCCCCCTTGTATTACAGACAAGAAAACTGAGGCTCAGAGACAGGAAGTCACTTGCTGACGGTCACATAGATAGTAAACTGCAGAGAAAGGATTAAAATCTATATCCATTCACTTTAAATTCAGGTCTCCTTCCAACTCCAACCATATCACAAGGAAAATGGTGATTTTCTAAAATTTCTAAAAATCATATCTGTCTCAAAGTGGAATGAGCTGGCAAAAGATATGGTTGGTCCCCCATTCACTAGAGATCTTCATTCTAACTTCATTTCAAAGCTCAAAAACCATTACCTAGAGAGGCTGCCTGGTAAGGGAAAACTGGAACACTCTCCCAATTTATCTGTTTGCAAGTTGGATTCTAAGAGCAGAATATAAGCTCCCTGAGGGCAGGGACCGTTTTGCTACTTAGTTGACCCAGAACAAAGCCCTGTCATGGTGCTCTTTGGAGAGACAATTATTAAAGTTTCTGTGTGACCATTTACAACTCGGAAATTGGAAAAAATGATACTAGTCAGGCTTTGATTTATTTATTTATTGTTGTTGAAATACTTAAGAAATTACTTAAGAAAGTAATAGAGGAAATATTAATAATGAAGAACAAACTGCAAAGTGTGTCTTTCAAAGAACCAGCTGTTAAGTATTTATGAGAATATACCTCTTTGCTATATCTAAGGCAGCCAGTGAATAGGGTCACTAAACCTTGAGTCAGGAAGATTTGAGTACAAATCCTGCCTTCGTCACTTATTAGCTATGTGACCCTGGACAAGTCACTTGACCTGTTTCCTCATCTATAAAATGGAGAGGTGGGGGAGAGGATTAAGTATTTAATGGAAATAATAATAGCACCTACCTCCCAGGGTTGTTGTGAAGATTAAGTGAAATAATATTTTTTAAGCATTACAGCAGTGGTTCTCAACCTATGGGTCACGATCCCTTTGGGGATCAAATGACCCTTTCACAGAGGCCACACGGATTGCCTAAGACCACTGGAAAACACATATTTCCAATAGTGTTAGGAACCAAGACACCGCTCCTCTATCCATCTCCAGGCGAGTCCACCCACATGCAGATATGAGTATATACATACGAGTATTAAAGGGTCACAGCATTAGGAAGGTTGAGAACCACTGTGTTACACAAATGCTAGCTACTGTTCTGTGAGGCAGGATTTGAATTCAGGTCTTCTCAACTCAAAGTTTTGCTCTCTGTCCTCTTTGTCTTTGTCTTTGTCACTTAACTGCTTTTTGATTGGATTGTTGTGTGAGCCTGGGCAAATCACTTTACTCAGTTTACCTCAATTTCCTCCAGTGAAAATGAGAGTATTAACACCAACTTCCCAGAGTTATTATGATCAAGTGAAATGACATTTGTAAAAAGCTCAGTACAGTGCATTGCACATAGTAGGTACTATATATTTATTCCCTTCTCCTTCCTTTTCTTCCTTAGCTGCTCTTAAATCACTTCAGATTACTTAGCCAATACTTTGTCTTTGCTTATCCAAGTAGATGATCACTTCTAAATTGTAGAATGTCAACTGATGGCAGAGACTGCCTTTTCCTAGCACCTTGCCTTGTACATAGTAGGCACTAATGATAAATATGATAATAGCAGCAGCAGCTAGTAGATAGAGAGCTTTTTAAGGTTTGCAAAGCTCTCGACATGTGTTGATCTAACTTGATCCTCACAACAACCCAAAATCATGGGGATTATTCTTTTCCTTATTTAACACTTATGGGAAATAAGGCTAAGAGAGATTAAGTGACCTGTCCAGGGTCACACAGCCAGGTCATACCTGTGGAAGGATTCAAACTCAGCTCCTCCTGACTGCAAGCCCAATCCTCTATCCACTATGACATACCCAGCTGCTTTTAATGCTTATTGAATCAGACCTAATTAAATGGCAAACACCCAGAGACCATCAATCATTATGGATAGGGTTTTTGCTTTAATATCCCCTGTACTTTGCAAAGGGCTTGCATATAGCAGGTACATAATAACGTCTTGTTGAGTTTGATCGAATTGAATGACTAATCCTAAGGTGCCACTAACCAATACGGATGTTGTGTCACTTTCTGTATTTGTAACGCCAGTAACTTGTACATACCAGACCCTCATTAGATGTTTGTTCAGTCTTATAAGAAAAAAAACAGGCATTTATCATCTTTAATTTGAAAAAAAAAGGATTCAAAATATTTATCCTGAAATTCTGCCTTATATGCCAGCTCTGGAATTCTTCTAGAAACCCTTTTTTAAAAAATGCACTTCCCAGGGAACCAAGCAATTGAAGCTTTTTCATTATAACTTAGGACTGAAGGAGGAATATTAAAATCACCATTAAGTAGAATGTGTATGAAATGCTGAATGTCTTCTAGAAAATAATTTCTGGCTCTAATGACATACCATAGACCTAAATCTTAGTCCTAGACATGGGAAGAAAAAATGGCTAAATCAACTTTGTCCATTTAAAAATAATTTTAAGATATCTAGAACCCATCTCTTTATTGCTCAACAATGTTCAGCAATTTCTTTTGTCCTCATTTATTCCTGGTTCCAATGGGGTTCTGGTTTGATTTATTGAAAATTAGTTCTTACAGCTAGTGAATGCTTTAAACTGTTTTCATATAAATCATTCAGCTATCTGTTAGTATGCCAAGAAAGGGCTCCAGCTGGAGTTTCTATCTTCAACAAAGCCAGAGGGTGCCTGACCACCTTTTGTGCTAACAGGCAATGCCATTTATTGATTGAGGTCTCCATAGAAACAGGTCATTATTTTCAATACCTGAGGCTCTAATGAACTTTTCCCCCATCAAAAAAAAAAAAAAAAAACAACCACAACAACAACAAAACCCTTTATCTTAACCAAATTCAAATTCAACAATGGTCTTTTGTTTTAGGGATAATTGCTTGGTTTTCTTGACAAGCCAGTCACATCATTAAAAAGGGGGGGGCTGGGAAGAGGGGAAGGCCACTTTTGGTGCAAGGGTACACATGTGTAGAGGAAGTGATCCATAGACATTTTTCACTTAATGGCAAGATTGGAGCTTCATTCCATTCATCTCTATTTCAGAACACCTTAGGTTAGTCTAATGACAACACTGTTAAGAGTCTTGCTAATTCTTTGTGGTAAGCAGAGTATCATGTACATATGTAGTGTGTGTGTGTGTGT
>CM053588.1:41378453-41414757 GCA_028646515.1 Pseudochirops corinnae | reverse complement strand
GGAGAAAATCTGAAACTCAAGGGATTGTGGAACTGAATCTTGTAAACTAAAAGTAAATTAAAAAAATAAAAAATAAATAAATCCCACCTCTTCCACTTACTACCTGTGTGACCTTGGACAAGTCACTTGACCTCTAGTTTCTCCACCTGTAAAGTGGGGAGGGGGGAATTTGATGGCTTCTAAGGTCCTTTGATCCTATGATCTTGTCTCTCCCAGCTCTAAACCTATGATCCCTCAAAGTTTCCAGGTCTGGGGTCCTGGCAATCCCTCACAGTATAATTCCTGCTCCCTTCACTAAATACCTAAGTAATTAAATTCTTTCTCATGTTGATTCTAAGAGACACTAATGAAAATGGAGTAGGATGATGGAAATGTCTAGGAAACAAAGGGTCTCATTTCTTTTTCAATGCTCTCTGGAGAATATAAAGTTCTTAAGGGTAGGGACTGTTATTCCCTTTCATCTTCATAACCCCACTTAGTTTTACAATTCATTTTTAGGGGATTCTAGAAGCAGAAGTTCCACATCCCACCAGACAATCCCATATCCAGACAAGGTCCCAGAGGGCTTTGCCCAAAGGGTCCCAAATGCATTAGGTCCCAAGCCTAGGTTCTGTCCCCAGGGAAAATGAAGCTTTCTGCCTCCAGATTCCAGACAATTTCACTATCAGTTCTGTTTCCTTTACATTCATCTCCACCATTTTCCACCCCCCACCCCTTACTATCCTCCTCCAGAAAGTCATTCTCTATTATCAAAACATCAACCATTTAAGAAAGGAAATGTAGTCAGAAAGAAGTAACCTACATAAGAGTCATAAATTCCAGAAGGCACTGGGCACTGGGGAAGTGGGTGGGATGGACCTGGGGGACAGAGAATCCAATTTGAAGAACGATGCTCTCTCTGGAGCGCAAATGGAATTCTTTTATTTAATTGTATTTTGTCGGTTCTCAAGAATTTATTTTTTTCCTCTCCCAATGAAAAAAGAAAAGAAAAACAAACCCTTGTAACAAATATGCACATTCAAGTCAAACAAATTCTCACACTGGCCATGTCCAAAAAACTGATGTCTCATTCCGCATCGTTGGGTGGTTCCTTTTAAAGGACCGATCCAATCAGAAGAGGAGTGACTCCCAGGAGTCTTTGGTGCACTTGTAGCCATTAGTGGCCTCGTGATTAGAAAGCAGACTTCTTCCCCTGGCTCTAGCTTGGTGAGAAGCGGCTGTGCAGTATGCCTTCTCCAGGCTGCTGGGGCAGAAGCTAGCAGTGCATGCTGCACAAGACCGCCTGTATTCCTACACCCCCCATTTGCTTGCTCAAGACAAATAGAAATCCTTATTGTAGCATATTCTTACCCCTTGAGGGCAGAACCATAACTAAGAATTCTGGTGCCTGGTATAAATTTAGTCCATTCGTTCATTCATGAGCATTTATAAAATGCCTACTATGTGCCAGGTTAGGGGTAGAAAAGGAGAGGGTGAGCCAGGAACTGAACCGACCCAAGAGGACATTAGTAAATGTTCTGATGCTCTTTTAGATGATGGCTACAAGGATCCAGAAATGATGGAGTGAAATTTAAAGGAAGAGAGATAGATGCCAAGTAGTGGTAGCAGAAGAAACATCTCAAAGTGGAAGTGTGGAGGAAAGAATATGTCAACTCCTCCTCCTCCTGGTCCCTATGTATCAGTGGGTATGGGAGAAGTGGTGGTCAGCCTTGTAAAGGGGGCCAAGAGATGTGATGTTCTCATGAGAAGGTTGGGCTTTGATAATTAGCAGAAGAAGGAAGGAATGTAAAGAGCAGAGAATGTAAGATCACAAGATCCCAGATTTAGAACATGAGATGGTCCAAGCCAACTCCTCATTCTAGGGATTAAGAATCTTAAACTCAGGGAAGTAAAGACATACCTAAAACTAGACTGTTTGTAAGGAACAAAGGCAGAGTTTGAACTCAGGCTTTCTGACTGTCAATCCAGTGATCTTTCTACAACAGAAGATAACAGATAAAAGGAAGAGAGATGAGAACAGTAACTGGGGAGGAGTAGGGCTACTTTACTATGAGTAGATTGGGATGGGGCTTGGGTGGATCTCCCTTGGGAGGCAGAAGTATGTTTGCCTCTAGTTTTATCTTCCATCTTGATCCCTCCACCCTGAATGGTTGGTAAAGGACCTCCAACAAAAATAATTCCCACCAAGTCCTCTGTTTCTTCTTTTAGTTCTTAAAAATACTCAGCTTTGAAAGTTTGGGAGCTTCCAAATTTCTGAACTATAGTCCTGGCTCCTCTCTGGGAAGAATCCAGCATAAAGTAAGCTCTTCAAGGACAGGGGCAGTCTCAGTTTTGTATTTTTATCTACAGCACCTAGGACAATGCCTGAAACATAGCAGGTGCTTAAAAACTGACTGGTAAATTGACTAGCTGAGTAAGTATTGCTTCACCTCCTTTCCATGTCAATAATTGGCTTTCTGGTCCAATCACATATCTTTTTTTTTTAATGTTTCTCATTAAGATGAACATCTGGTGGTTTCAGAGCTGCCAGTGAAGAATAATGCAATGTGACTCCTATACCCTCACCCATATCTACACTATTCAAAATGGCAAAGGGAATTATAAACTCTACTCCCCAGCCCCAATAAACTTAATCTAGTTTAAGAAAATTGGAAAGACTATCCCTCAAACCTCTAACATCTCCATATTTGGTGGCTTTACAACATGATCTTGTTTCCCCAAGAAAAAAAGTGAGTTGGGTGGCCAGTAGGACCATGTGCACCACAGAATAATAAAACATGTAAAACGGCATGAAATAGGATCTGGATTTGTGATTTCTTTGGGGAACTCCCAGGTGAGGAAATTCCATCTACTAATAAAAGTCAGCACCTTCTCAGCAACATATAGTCAGAGAGTTCTCTGGGGGGAACAGAAAGATTAAGTGACTTGTTCAGGGTCACAGAGCCAGTATGTGCCAGAGATGGGTCTTGAACCTAGATCTTCCTGGCTTTGAGACCAGCTCTCTCTCTTCTGTACCAAACTACCTATCTTTGGAATAAACTACATTGAATCTCGGATATATAAGCACTCCAAAAGGTCACGACCACTCTGTCAGTCACTCTCCAAGTACCTTTGGAAAACATGACATTGGTGGAGTTTGGCAACATTTCCCAGATGGGGAGTATAATGTCACTGAGTGAATGATGGACCTGGAATCAGAGGACCTAGATAGTTCTGACACTAGCCATGCAAACTTGAACAATGTACTGCCCCTCTCTGGGGCAGTTTCCTCACCAATAAAAATAGTGCTGACCTGTTTAGCTGGTCCTTCAATTGGTGGATCCCAGGATATCGAGGTAAGGTAAAGATTTAAAGAAAAATCAGCAGCTGTTGATAATAAAAACAACGCACGAGGGATCACTTTCAGAAAGAGAATAGCTCTAACCTGTCTGATGAATTGCCTCGGTCATAGATTCCAGCAGAAGTGATGGTTTAAAGTGGTAATCAAGTATGATGCTGTCATAATTATTTGTAAAGGGACTAGTTTCTTAAAGGAGAAAATATGATTCATCACCCTTAATCCTTGAAGAGGTGGGGGTTTGTGGGTGTGGAATGTTGTATACGCTGTCAGAATTAATCACTGTATCAATTATTCCTGCTGAGCTGCTTTTTTCCCCTTCTTTATTTTATATTTTTTGTTACAAGAAACACCTCACTGCATAAGGGAGGGGGAGGGAGCTATTCAGAGGTGACATAAAAGCAAAATACATCAAGAAAAAAGAAAAACATATATGAAGCATGATACAATGGAAGAGCCACTGCACTGGGAGAATTAGAACCTGGGTTCTAGTTCTAAAATTTCACCTTCTACTGGAAGACTTTCCTAACCCCTCTTTTTTGGAGGGGGGAAGGCAAGGCAATTGGTGTTAAGTGATTTGCCCAAGGTCATACAGCTAGTAAGTATCAAGTGTCTGAGACTGAATTTGAACTCAGCTCCTCCTGACCCCAGGGCTGGTGCTCTATTCACTGCACCATCTAACTGCCCCTCCAACTCCTCAATTCTATTTGTTCGTCATCCTCAATTTATTCTAGAGATACCTTGTTCAAACAGAGTTGTTTGTATGTTCTCTTCCCCATCAGTCTCCCCAAATGTCTTGTGTATGCTGGAAGGAGGTAGAGAGGCAGAATGACTGGACTGGGAATAAAAGAGGCCTCTGCAGCCCTTCCTTAAACTCCAACAGAAGGAGACCTCTACTACAATGACACTCCCTCCTATGTCCAGTCTTCTCCCAAAAGAACAGAAGCTCCTTGAGGGCAGGAACTGTTTTCATCTCTGTCTCTGTATCTAGCACAGTGCCTGGAATATAGGAGACACTACAAATGTCTGGTTGATTAGATTGCAAGCTCCTTGAGGATAGAGACTGTCTCTTAACTTTTTTTGTATCCCCAATACTTTAGCATAGATGCTTAATAAATGTTTATTGACCAACTAATTCTTAACTATCATTTGTCCTAGGGCAAAGTAAATCCCTTATCTGAGCTTCCTTTTCTTCATCTATAAAATGGGAATACAGTGCAGTGCAAAGAATGGATCCAGAGGATCTGAGTTCAAATCTCAGATCTACTACTTATCACCTTTGTGACCTTGAGCAAGTCACTTTAGTTGGACTAGGTGACCTCTGAGTTCCCTTCTGTCTCTAAATTCATGATGCCACGATGCTATTATGAATTAAATGAACCCCCCACTCTTCATTGAAAATTATGAGTTTGCAGATATGTGGAAATATTTGAGTAGAGGGTTCTTCCCAATCTACATCTTATCAGAACAGAGGCAGAAAGATTAAGGAGGCTGGCTCAAGGTGATATGACAAATTCACAACAGCTACAACATCATGGTAACAATGGAAAAACCATCAGATTTGGAGTCAGGGGAACTGGGTTCAAATACTGACTCTCACTTCCTACCAACATGGCCTTGGGCAAGTAATTTCACCTCTCTGACCCTCTTCTGTAAAAAGAGGTGGTTTGTAAAGCACTGAGGAACCTGCCATCTCAAAAGCTCTGATCCTATGAGTCAGCGAGTGAAGACAGGTGTCCTGACTCCCAGCAGGCTCTCTCTCTCCTCCCAAGGATGCTGCTGCCCTGCACCTCTCTCTCTGTGGGAAGGGAATATTACTGGTGAAGCCCTGTGAAGCCTGACACTTTGCCAGGCAGATCATTGCAAGGGATTGTAAACTAGTGGTGCGGAAATCGTCAATGACAGAGCGTCTCCTCCCCAGCATCCGTATTTGTTATCGCCACTTCTGTCCTCATAGCTCATGCCTTGCAGCTGTAGCAGATGTGGAGAAAATTACATGTTCCCTGAAACTTAATGACCAAATTTAAAGCAATTTTGAACTAATCAGGGCTCTGTTCAGCTGATTTTATTAATTTAACAGTTTTAAGAGTTTAACTAAATGATGCACTTGGAAATCTTTGTTGTCGAGGCTGCTTGTCGGGGGCTGCTAAGGGCAATGGTACCACCCTGGGAGCCTCTGCCAAAGAAAAGGATGATTGTAAAGTAACTAAATAATGGTTCTTGTAGACACACAATTATTGATAATACTGTGGCAGGATCCCTGTACCCGCCACTTAGCAAATTAGGAAGAATTTGGATGGCGTCTTTGTGCAGAAGATAAAATAATAATAAGCTTCCATCTCCAGCATTAGAGAATTCAGTGGTGACTTTGGAACCACCCCCATCATCTGCAAACATTCTTTCACATCTAGGATGGTAAACAATGCTGCTAGGTGTCATTCAAAACAATGAGAAATGCTATCCTCTTGTTAAAGATTTTAGGAACCTCCTCATTCATTGCTGGCATATTTTCTATGATGGAATAAAGAGGAGTGGAAGAGGAGAGAAAGAGGACAGAAGAAGAAGAGGGGAGAGAAAAGAAGGGGAAAAGAGAAAAGAAGAAAAGAGAGGAGAGGAGACAGGAAAGAGAAGAGAGGAAAGAGGAGAAGAATGGAGGAAAAGAAGCATGAGGAAGTGGAGAGAAATAAGGGAAACCATGATGAAGGGAAGGTGAAGTAAAGGGGATGGGAAGGAAGAAATGAAGAAGAAAAAATGAAGTCGTAAAAATCACATCAATCTCTTTAATGTAAGCCAAGGGAAAAAGCAAAAAACTAGACATACAATAATGAATTTTACATGAAAATAATCTATAAAACATAATCTTATAAATAGCCCTTTACCCACAATGATTTTTAAATGAGTGATCAGTAGCTTAAAATGAAGATTATGTTTATTTTATATCACTATTGTTGTACCTAACAAAAAGAATGCAGTCAGATAAAAATAAAATTATAAATTATATGGGCTGGTAAATCTGATGCTTATTGGCAAGGTTGCCTTCATTCATTTCTGCTACAAAAGATGTCCAGCCAAAGTTAAAGAGATACTTAAATTTCTGTATTGGATTGAACTACTGAGCTATGATAGTAAAAAAAAAACAACAACAACATTTTTATTGTATCCAACTGAAGTATCAACATAGAAAAGATCCTGGAGGAATGGAAAAAATTCACATTTCTATCTCCAGTGCCTCGCATATAATAGGGATTTAATAGAGGCTCGTTGATTCAGTATGTGTTATAACAACGACCAAGGAAACCCTTTGGCAAGAACAAGGAATGCAGGAAGCATGGACCAATGTGAAAGTGAAGTTTGGCCCATTCTAATGATTTCAGCGAAGATGTTTTAAGTACTTACTTAAATTCTATATACACAGACGAAAACAAAAACAAAACCGTTCTTGGTTGGAGGCAGCCTATGTTCTAGTAGAATACAACATGTAGATGGATAAACACACAGAATATCCATAGTAACACAAAAATAATACGGTAGCAAATACAACAGTTTCAAGTGAGAGAGAATACTAAAAAACGGGGAGGGGGCAGGAATCAGGAAAGGTTTCATATGGGAAATGGCACCAATGTGAATGAAGAGAGCACACAGTAGGTAGGTAATAAATGTTTGTTGAGTTGCCACCTTAAGAGTCTACATCACCATTCAGCTAGAGACTTCTAATTACCATCCAAGCAGAGAGTCAGTCAGTCCCACTTTCCCTGGGAAGACAGAAGTATATTCCAATAGGACCCATGGTGATCCTAGCACCGAGTGTGTGGATCCTGATCAGGTTGGTAACATTCCCCTGGACTTCTCTTCATTTCCCCATCACTTAGCCTTCCCAAATACACAGTCCATGAGAACTAGTCTAGAAGACATGACTGGTTTGGAAAAGGACAAATGGTGAAAGGAAGTTACTGTGCCCCAAGAATACATGCACATAGACACTGTACACACATGTGACCAACAGCTACAAACAACCAACCTCACACAGACATCCAACTTGAAAGTTCTCATTATTTTCACAAAACATCTCCTAAGTTGTACAATGCCACGGTGTAAGAGCAACATGGAGAACTAGTCCCTTGTGTCAACTAAAAAAAGATAGCATTGACTATGGTGAACGACCAAAATATATGCTCACTTAAGCATGAAAAAATAAATATAAATATTTATATTATTATATACATGTTAATATTATAAAAATATTTATGTTATATAATATAAAAAAATAAAGAATAAATGCAACAGACCAACTCAAATTCCTTATCCTGAGATTCATGGCCCACAGTCTAGTCCCAAAGTACTTTTCCAGTCTTATCTCATGGAATCATGGGAGCGCAGATTTTGAGCTAGAAATGACCTAATCTAAATAAAGCCCTCATTTCATCGAGGAGACTCTACCAGAGTCACACAAATAATACAGCCAGAATGTACATCCAAGTCTTTTGACTCCCATTCTAATATTCTTCCCACTATCTCCTGAGATAACTACCCCCTCTCCCCTAGGCTCAAGCTCATCCCATCTACCTGTCATTTCCCCAAAAGGCCTTGTCCTTTTCAACTCCCACCCATTTGTTTATGCCAATCCCTCTTCCTGAAATACCTTTCCCCCTTCCATCTTGTCCTCCTGAAACTGAATCTCATCCTTCTAGGCTCAGCTCAAATGCCCCATTCTCCAAAAGCCCTCCCTCCTCTGACCATTTAAAGCTATTTGTTGGAACCTTTTTGAGCACAGTAATTGTACACTACCTGGAACTTCATACACTTTCACTCCCTTTTTTGATTGAAGGATCCTTGAAGGAGAACATTCTATATTACTTACTTTCATATTCACCCCCAATGCCTAACACAGGATATAGCTGCCAGGATAGAACATTCTGGCAATGGGCAACTATAATTTCTGAAAAGTCATTGGAATCCTCCTTGTCCTATCAACTTCAACATCCAGAAAACACTTTGCCTCAAGCAAATTTTAACTCCTTGGAAATGGTTTGTTTTGTTTTTCTTCCTGTCAATGAAGACACCTGCTGCCAGGCTGCTGGAGAGAAGGGAAATCAGGGCCTGCTGGGGTGTGCCATCTAACTCCCAGTCAGTACCCCCAAGGAGCTCCCTGTTCTGTGCACCACCCCAGCATCCCCTGCAAAGCAGCAGCTGTCAGGAAAGGGAGGGAGACATTTAATCCTACTGAGTTCTAGAGAGAACAGAAAACAAGAGGCTAACATAAAAATGATGCTGAATGACGTTAAGTTTTCTTGCAGACAATGTGTCCCATTCACAATAGCAGGGTCACTGTTCTAGACTTGGAAGGGAAATCCAACTCTCTCCCCTCCCCCCCCCAACCATTTTACAGATTAGGAAACTAAGTAATGGAGATGAATTAATAGGTCACACAGATAGTAAGTAGCCCATTTGGGATATAGCCCTAGGTCCACAGACACCAAATATATCGGTCATGTGTCATATACTCCCAATCCTTTGATCCTATGGTCACTCTGGCCACATTGTTGGGGGGGCAGAGGTGGAGGGGGTCCTGGCAGGGGTTATTGCATGACTTAAAGCTGCCCTGAATGCCCAGATTCACCCCCCTTCTCCTCCTGATCCTAGTAGGTCATAGCAGAAGCTACTTCTCCTCTAGCAACAAAGGCCAAAGCCAAATCATCTTGTAATAAAGCACTCCCAGCTCTAGGCTGGGCCGGAGTCGTGTAGGGATGCAAATGGGAAGCGCTCCAGTCGGACTATCCTGATTAGCAAAGCAAAAACCTCCCGAAAATGAGACTGGTGTTAATCAGTCGGCTGGGGGAGGAGAAGGATCGAGTTAGACATCATTAAAATTCACTTCCTCCCTTCCCCGGCCCAACACACAGTCAAAAATATTTTACAGGATCTATCAACCTAATTAAAAATGCTGATTTACCATTGAGCCTATGTTTGATTGCTGATTAATCGTCACCGTAAACATAAATCCGGACCGATCCGAGCTCAGGAGGGGTTCAACACACCATGCAAATGAGCCCTAAGTGGGGGAGGCATCACTCTTGCCCAGGCAGACCAGACCAGCTTAGCTCAGGAGAATGCTGGGCTCGACCAAGATTGTGCTTGTCTTTCCAGCCCACATGCCCCCCTTCATGTACAGATCCTGGTGGCATCCAGAGCATTAGTGACCAGGAAGAAGCATGGTCCAGAAGCAGTAAGATACATAACACAGAACTGGGGCATAAATGCCTAAAGGCAAGGCAAAGGGATGGCTCAGAAATCCAGGCAGATGGTCAGTTACCAAAGGGGTATAAAGTTGGCTGCGAAACACCTCACAGAAGTGCAGCAAATCTTAAAGATGGTGGAGAAGGGTGGCCTTCCTCTCTCTTTGCTTGCTCCTCTTACCCCTTTCCCCAATACCAAACCATCCCAGAACCCAACTGAGATTCCATGGGGCAGAAAGGCTCAGCAGCACCAGGGACAGCATCTCCCCTTTTCCTTCCTGCTTAACTATTCTGAGGGCTTAAGATGAAAGATGGGAGTTAACAACTATGTTCTTTCTGATAAGATGGAGGACCAGCAGCCCTTACCAAATGTCTTGCCTCTATGCCTTGTAAACGCCAGCCCTAGCACTATCATCCAACCAATAGAAATGTAAAATCCTAAGAAGCCCAGAGCCTTACTGACCTCCCCACTGTTTTACCCTTGTAACTACTGGCCCTTTCCATCTACCCCAAACCTGAATTTTCTTTTATGAGTTGCCTTTTCCAAATAATATATAAGCTCTTTGAGACCAGGAACTGTCTCAATCGTCTATTGGCTTAGCCCTTGGCAGATAGTAAATGCTTTAAAAAATGTTTTTCCATTCACTGAAATCAAGAAGACCAAGGTTCAAATCTTTCCTCAGATAAGTCATTTCTCAGTCCCTCAGTTTCCTTATCCATTAAAGTGAGGGGGTTAACCTCAATAAGCTTCTAAAGTTGCATCCACATGTGATTATAGCTAGTCTAATCCATAGAGTAGTTCTTATTTTCCCTCTGAGTAATTTCTCTTCCCATATCTGAAGATAGCTTCTTCAAGGAGGTTGTGTGCTAAAGAAGAAAGAGCATCAAACTTGTCTCAAAGCATATAGGTCCCTGTCCCAACACTACCACTTGCTAGACATGTGATCCTGGGCAAGTCCCTTTACTTGTATGAGCCTCAATTTCCTCCTCTCTAAAATGGGGTAATACTTCTTCTTTTATATGCCACCCAGGACCTTGAGGAGAACAATTCTCTATTTCCTCTAGAATAAATAAAATGCAAACTCTTGGTTTGGCACTGAGATTCAGGATCAACCCGGCTCCAACCTTGGTACAATGGGGAGAGTACCAATGTGAATGAAGTTAAAGGCTTTGAGTTCTAGCACTGTTGCTTACTACTTCAATAACCTTGGGGCAGTCACCCAAGGCAAATGAAGGTTAAGTGACTTGACCAGGATCACATAGCTATTAGGGGTTGAAATTAGCATTCGAACTCAACTTCACAACTCCAAGTCTAGAACTTTACCCAATGTACCATCTCTGGGCTTTGTGTTTCCTCATCTGTAAAATGAGGGGCTAGAAATATAGAAACTGAGGCTCACAGCAGAGGTGAGTTGCCCAATGTCAATCAGTAAACACTAATTAAGTGCCTACTGTGTACCAGGCACTGTGCCACTGGCAGTCCCTACCCTCAAGAAGATTACAATCTAATGGGGGAGACAACATGAAAATAAATATATACAAAGCAAGCTATGGAGGTAGTAAAACCATTGAATTTGGCTTTGAACCTAGTATTGGAACTGTGAGTTGCAGTGAGAACTGAGTCAGTCGAGAATTGGGTTCGAATCTCTTTAACAAAGAGTAGGTGGTACAATGGATAGAGTGCCTAGCCTGGGGTCAGGAAGACTGATTATGGTCTCAGACACTTACTAGCTATATGACCCTGGACAAGTCAATTAACTGTTTGCTTCAATTTCATCATCTGTAAAGTGAACTGGAGAAGGAAATGGCAAACCATTCCAGTATCTTTGCCAAGTAATCCCAAATGGGGTCATAAAGAGTCAAACATGACTGAAATGACTGAACGCAAACTTTAAATAGTTTAAAATGGCACTGAGATTATACATGACACTATATATAAATTATTTTAAAATATTATAAATAAATTATTATTTTTAAATAAAATTTTATTTCAAAAAATGAATAAAATAAAATGA
Source organism: Pseudochirops corinnae (assembly GCA_028646515.1). Classification (NCBI taxonomy): domain Eukaryota; kingdom Metazoa; phylum Chordata; class Mammalia; order Diprotodontia; family Pseudocheiridae; genus Pseudochirops; species Pseudochirops corinnae. The sequence continues at coordinate 41,403,172 of CM053588.1, read as the reverse complement.
GAGGACTGGACTAGATGGCCACTAAGGCCACTCTGGCATCCCTGATCTCATGAATTAGAGGAGAAACCCTTCCTAGAATGTGGGTAAGCCACAGGACATTGATAGGGCCATCTGGCTAAATCTGGAAGTAGGGGGTGACCCCTAATAGCACTGAGGGTCTCCAAGCAGGCTGATGGTTAACACGAACAGAAATACTCCTGCAGGATTGAAACAAACTACTTGCTCTGTTTCTTTTTCTTGTTTTATTTTGTTTCCTCTTTCCCACTGATCATTCCATCAGTTACAATGCTTCTTTACAATCTGACTAATGATTAATGGGAAGATATTTGTAGATCCTGTATCCGAGTGCATGCCGCCATGATGGGGGGAAGTGAGAGGGAGGGGTAAAGAATCTGAAACTCAAGGGACTGTGGAACTGAATGCTGTAAACTAAAAGTAAATAAATCAATTTAATTTTTAAAAAAAATGAAATACTCCTGCAGGTATCTTAGGATGTGCTGTGGGATCTGGAATATTTCCCATATGTCCTTTCCCATTTTTAAAGGCCCTGAGGAGCCCCATCCCAAAGAGGAATCTCTCCCCTCCCAGTGCAGCCAGAGAGCACTCAATACAGCGGTTCCAGTCTGCCCATGATCAGCATCCCCGCCTCCACTAACACCAAGTGTGATAAACAGCAATGGCCTCCATGTACAGCTGAAAAAGACACATTTGGAAACTGCCTCAGCCTCCCCATTACAGCCTCCCACAGGCGGCTGCCCCGCATGCAACCTCATTCACTAGGCTGTTGCAGACAAAACCACATTTCGGAAAGCTCGGGATTCCACATTTTAATTCTGATTATAGCTTAATACAATACATATCCCATTTGGCGGGGTGCCTTTCTGCTGAATGTAGGAACATCTTAATGGAATTGTGTTATCATGCGAATGTGTGACCAACTGTTCAAACAAGATACTCTATCAGAGCCTTCTCAAAGAGCTGAGCAAATTGCAGCAGCACAGGAAATGCTAGAACAGAAATTCCAACACTGAGCTTTTTATGAGGCATTTGAAAAAAAATTAATATTTCTCACCCATTTATTGATACGTAGCTGATTCATGGGTCACTGAAATGAATATGTTGTAATGAGCTCCATGATCACTCAGAAGGAATCAACCTAGCTACATATGCAAGAAAAACAAAGTGGATGAAGCATGCATATTGCTCAAATAACAGTATATGGTTGGACAGGAAGTCCTACAGGGACAGAATGCTGGATTTGGATTCAGAGACCCTGGGTTCAAATTTCTTACTGCCACTTACTACCTTGCTATGTTCGTGACCCTGGGCAATTCCATTCCTCTCTAAGAAAAATTAACCTCTCAGTCTCAGTTTCCTCTACTGCAAAATGGTAATAATAGGGAGAGACAGAGACAGAGACAGAGAGAGAGAGCACACATTTATTAATTTGTTAAATACTTATGATGTGCTAAGTACTGTGATAAATGATGGGAACTACAAAAGTAAGAAAATAAGACATTCTCTACTCTCAAGGGGCTTGTATTATTAAAAAAAAAAAAAAAAAGTAAAACATAAAGCCTAAAGAGCAGTGGGAAAGCAGTGGAAGAGAGGACTACAATCCCTCCTGGGGAGGGGAGGGCAGCCAATGTGGTAGTAGAGCAGACCAGAAAACATGCTTGGGAGGGGCAGTGAGAGTACCTTGTTGTTCAGTCATGTCCAACTCTTCGTGACCCTTTTTGGGGTTTTCTTGGCAAAGATACTAGAGTGGTCTGCCATTGCCTTCTCCAGCTCATTTTACAGATGAGGAAACTGAGGCCAACAGGGTTAAGTAACTTTCCCAGGGTCACACAGTTAGCTGAATTTGGACTCAGGTCTTTCTAATTCCAGTCCTGGTGCCACCTAGATGCTCTAGGAAAGCACCTAATAGCATCTAAATCACAGGGTTGTTCTGAAGTGTGGAATTGTAAGGTATAAAGAGTGCTGAATTTAGAGTTAGAGGATCTGGGTTTGAATCCTACCTACATCACCTTGGGTCTGCCTGTATTACCTTGGACAAGTCACTCAACCTGTGAACCTTCTTTTCCTCATCTATAAAATGAGGCAGTTGGACGAGATGGTTTCAGAGGTCCCTGAAATCTCTAGATCTATTCATTGATTAAATGAGATAAGGTATATGAAATGCTTGGCAAACTGTAAAGTACTATATGCATGTCATCTATCCATTTTCAATGCTGCTACCACCACCATCATCATCATCTATGCGGCCATGGGCAAATCAATATCTCTAGACTTCAATTTCCTTATAAGTGAAATGAAAGAGGGAGACAAAATGAGCTCTAAGGTCTCTTCCAGCAGTAAATCTACAAACCAATGATCATGGGTATCTTCGTACTCCCAGCACCTAGCAGAGAGCCTGAAATGCTGAGCACGTAATAGATACTTATGGAAGGGAGGAAGGAAAGATGGGATGGAGGGAGAAAAGGAGGGAGGAAGAAAAAAAGGAAGGAAGGAAGGAAGGAAGGAACAAAGGAAGGAAGGAAGGAAGAAAGGAAGAAAGGAAGGAAGGAACAAATCAATCTTGGATTATCACTGTAGGGAGACAAAGAAAACAAAAACAGTTCCTGACTTTAGAGAGTTTACATTCTAATGGGAGAAACAGTATATACATAAATCAATATATACAAGACAGATCTTGAATAGATAAAGGTAGTATTAAAGAGGAAGGTACCAGCAGCTGAAGGGACTGAAAAGACCTCCTGTAGAAGATGGCATGTAAGCTGAGTCTTAAAGGAAGCAAAGAATTCTAAGAAGCAGAGGGATGGAGGAGAGCCTTCTAAGCTTTAGGGACAGGGATGGGGAAAGGAGGGAAGAGAAGAAACATTTATTAAGCATCTACTACGTGCCAGGTGCTGGGAGCTAAGCAAAGACACTGAGTGACTAGAAGGATGGTGATGTTCTTGATGGTAACTGGGAAATTCAGAAGAAGTGCAGATTCAGGGGGAAGAATGAGTTGGGTTTGAGATTCTACAGGACCTCCAGTGTGAAACATCCAATAGGGATTTGGCAATGCAGGACTGCAGCGCAAGAGAAATACTAGAGCTGGATAGACAGATTTGGGAATCATCAACATAAAAATGATCACTAAACTCATGGGAACTGCTAAAATCAACCAATGAGACAGTAAAGGGAGAAAAAAAAGAGAGATGCCTTTTTAAATTAATTTAATTAATAAATTAATTGCTAACATGGATAAAGAGACTGGGAAAAGAGGCTGAAAAGAAGCAATAAGATAAGTAGGAAGAGAACCAAGAGAAGAGAGAGTACCAAGAGGAGGAAGTGGCTCAATAGCATCACAGGCTGTGGAGAGATCAAGAAGGATATGGGTGAGAAAAGGTCATTAGGATCACTGGTAAATTTGGAGAGAGTGATTTCAGTTGAATGGTAAGAAAAAAAAAACTTTGCAAAGAGTTTAAAAGCAAACGAAAACAGAAGTACCTAGTGAAGACTGATTTCTCAAGGAGGTTATTCATAAAAGAGAGGAGAAATATAAATGGGCAGATCAAGTGAGGCTTTTTTTTTTAATAAGGATGAGGAAAACAGGTATATTTGCAGGCAACAGAGAAGGAGTCAATACATAGCAGAAAATTGAAAATTAGAGAAAGTAAGGATGACAGTGGTAGAAATGTACAAGAGAAGAGGGGATAGGATAGGATCAAGGGGGCATATAGCAGGACTTACTTTGGCAAGAAAGAACACTTCTTCATGAGACAAGAGGGAAGAAGGAGATAGTGGGGGAAGATGTTTGAGTGATATGAGTAAAGAGGAAAGGGAAAAGAAAGAATCATCCTCAAATGGCCATAATTTTTTTTCAGTGAAATATGAAAGCAGTTCCTCATCTAAGAGGATGGGGAAGGGGTGCTATGGGAAATTTGAGAAGAGATGAAAAGGTATGGAATAGCCATTGTGGTGAATGGGAAAGGGAATCAATTAAGAAGGCTCAGAAAGGACTGGCTCAATACAATAAGGACCCAGTTGAAATTATGTGGCACAGGGATGGCTAGGTGGCACAGTGAATAGAATAGCGGCCCTGGGGTCAGGAGGACCTGAGTTCAAATCCAGCCACAGACACTTAACACATACGCAAAACTAGCTGTGTGATCTTGGGCAAGTCACTTAACTCCAATTGCCCTACCTTCCCCCCTCCAAAAAAAAAGCAAAAAAAAAAAAAAGAAAGAAATTATGTGGCATAAATTTGCATGCAATCTAATCAGCATTATTCAGTTATTTTCTCCAGCTCAATTCAGCAGAACATGAACAAGAGTGAAGAAGGTGGATGATGGAAGTAATCAAGGTTTGAGTTTGGCAAGGAGTGAATGGTGATAGGCAAGAGGGTAAGTGTAGAAGATAGTGTTGAGTTTAACCAATTTACCAAGAAATAGAGAGAGAGAAGGGAAGAAAGTATAGCCAATGCATAGGTGGTAGTTTGGGAGAAGACTGAGAGTTGGAAGATGTGAAGGTCATGGAAGGATGAAGAACAGATTTAGGACTATATAAGGCAGTGAGAAAGAAAGAATGATAAAAGGTTATGATCAGATAAAGGAACTTTAAAGGTCCCGAACATGGAAGTGGACCACTTGCAGGTGATGGCAAGACTATGGGTTTGACAATCTCTGTGTACAGCTGAGGTAGAATGGAGGAAGGGGGCATGAAAACAAAACAGTTTGTGTATTCTCTGTGTGTGATATATGTGTGTATGCATATGTTACATACATACATGTGCATATACAAAGATCCACTGTATACATAAATAGGACATGCTATATATGTGGACAGAACTATAAATACATGTGTGCATAAATACATATATGTGAACAAACACACTAAGGTGTGCCTAGGGTGTTGAGTAAATCATCTTTATTCTGTTAAATGTCAGCCAGACAATAAGCATTGATAATGCTGACATAATTTGATATCAGACTGTATTATTCTTGGTATCAAATGTACCACAGCTGATTTTGCAAGGAACTGCAAAATCTCAAACACTGGGGAGGATTGTAATAGGGTTTGAGAGCTACCTGGCATCCTAGTAGTTGTAGTTCAGAAGAACAAGTGTTCCCAATTAGCTCTAAGAGTGATCTGGACTATCATGGTCTCTGAGCTGGAAAGCAGACTTGAGTTAAACTCAGGAGCTTTTAAAGTCGTCCTCACAGTCTGGGAGGGTATAGGAAGAAATAAGGACTACATGAGCTGAGCAGCAGCAACAACGAGAAGTATAACATCCTGAGCCTTACTAGGGATTTAATTAGCCAAACTGGGTGGGGAATACTGTCAGTTTAGTGGCAACAGGCATCAGAAGAAACTGAAAAGAGATCTGAAGAAGGGAGAGATCAAAATGAACCACTGGACCTCTGAATACTTCTCCAAACAGAAGATTCAGACTCCTGGTTTTGGGGCTTTTTTTTTTTTTTACCTCTTCAAAGACCGAGAAGTTCCAAAGGGTGCACTTTAACTCATACCTGTCCAGTTACAGGCACTTTTAATATGCTCTACTCATTTCTTTTACCTGTATACTGATTTTGCCTCAAATATAACGAAGCTAGGAATTCACTGGAAATATACAAAATTTAAATTAGGACAGAGAGTCAAACCTCTGTCTGAATGTTAAGTTTCCTAATCTGAGATCTTTTGACTATACTAACAGCTTTTCATCTGATAGAAATTCCACTTGGAGTTCCTATCAGGCCACATGGACCAGAAGGCCATTAAGTTGCCTCTTAGTTAAAACCTAGTTAATTGTTGTAACAAGGTATGGCTAATTAAATCTCCAGTTGACCAAAAAAAAAAAAAAAAAAAAGATCACACTATAAACTATCTCCCCAGGGAGGATATAGGCAAGGCATTGGAAGAATTCAGCTGCACCCCTTTCTAGAAGGGAGAAGGAAGAAAAAATTGTCCTCTAGCCAACTCTATCACACACAGAGACAGAAAATAATAAATCAACAAGCATTTATTAAGTACCTACTATGAGTCTGGCACTGTGCTAGGCACGTGGCAATACAGCAAAAATGAAATAATCAACAAATGTCTATTAAGCACCTACTATGTGTGCTAAGGAATTGGAAATACAACGCAAAAATAAAACAGTTCCAGCCTTCAAGGAACATACATCCCAATCAGCAGAAATAGCATATTCATCCATAAATTTAGACAGAAAAAAAATACAAATTGAATGACAATTCAGGGGACAAAGCAGTGGGGGGCTGAGGGGATCTGTAAAGGTGTTACTTAAGCTGAGCCTCCAGGCTCCAGCCTCCCAGCCTCCAGACAGTCCCTTCTAGCCTGCTGCTCCCCCTCAAAAGAAGCTGAAGGAAAATGGTATTTTTTTCTTCTTTCTTTTTCAGAAGTTGGAAGCCTCAGATATGGAGATTAGAGAACCCTTTCTCAGTGCCCCTCAAGGGCGGAATAGCTTGGTCTTCCCCCAAAATCAAGGCTGCTGGTGCCATTTGGCTGGAAATGAGAGCTCCCTGGGCCTTGGTATTATCTGCCAGAAAGGCCCATGAGCAGCCCCGGTTCCTGGTGCCTTCCAATCTGGCAAAGGGAAGCTGTTCTCCATCCTGTCTTTCGGCGCTTTCTTTTTCGGAGGCTCCTAGTCATTCCAGGGCTTTCTCCGTTTTCTCTTCCCCCACACAAGGCACTTGTAAACAGTGACTGTTTGAAAAAGGGCCTGGTGTATTTTTATGTAGCAGAGATTTATGGAAATAATTAAGAAATTTGATTACAATTCCATTGTGGCTGTTTACTTGGAGAACAAACCTTTCTCGTGAGCACTTCCTCACACTGACTAAACTCACATCGAGTTTCTTTTTATTTTAAAGGCATAAATTTTCCTTGTTGATGGGGAACTATGTATAGCAAGCGGGTGCAGCTGTGGCTGTTTTTGTGAAGTTTCAAATCTAATAATTCCTGCAGAAGAAAAATATGGGTGTTTTCCCAGCACCAAAGAGCTGTTCTGCAGAGGTTTAGAGGGCATCCAAACCAATCCAAGAGACTTTAATTAAGCACCTACTATGTACTTGGCATAATGGCTAGAGGACTGAACTTGGAGTTAGAGAGACCTGGGTTTGAGTCTTGCCTCTAATAGGAAGAGAGGTTTGGAGATAGAAGAGGCCCTCTCATTTTGTCAGATGAGGGGACTGAGGACCAGAGAGTTTATATGATTTACTCAAGGTAGGATTCAAACCCAGAGCCTTCTAGTTTCAAGTCCCTGACTATCCACTACTCCACACTTCCTCTGCTAGCAATATGACATGGTTAAATTGATTAATCTCTCATTGCCCTAGATAAATTACAATAGAAGCTGCTGATCTGCATTGATAGAAGTTTCTACCCCAGGGGCCCCCCAACACTGGAAATCATAGGTAAAGACTGAAGAAATAGAAAGCACAAGGTACTGAGTATGGCATTGGGGTTATAATGACAAAAAGAAACCCAGTCCCTTCTCTCAAGGCATTTACATTCTACTGATCTTTGCACCTGATCATTGATGGGTCAAAGATTCTTCTAGGAAAGATGCTTTTTCTTCGGGTATCTCATCATAGACTTACAGGTGATTAGAGACACTCTAATCCAGTGGTTCTCAACCTTCCTAATGCGGTGACCCTTTAGTATAGTTCCTCAGGTTGTGGTGACCCCCAACCATAAAATTATTTTCGTTGCTACTTCATAACTGTAATTTTGCTACTGTTATGAATCATAATGTAAATATCTGATATGCAGGATGTATTTAAATTGGACATAACCCACAAGTTGAGAACCGCTGCTTAATCCATCCCCCTTCATTTTACAGATAAGGAAACTGAGACCCAGAAAGATCAAGGGTCAAATAGGAACTGTACAACAAGGGTGGGATTTAAAACCAGATCCTTTCATTCCAAACCCATCATTCTTTCCATCATACTCAGCAGATGCTTAATAAATACTCATTGAAATATTACTGAATATTGATTATTATTAATAAATTAATTGATAAATATTGAAACATTAAAATATAGTGGATAATTAAGACTGTAACTTTTTGCATTTAACAAATGCTTGTTGAATTGAACGGATGAACTTTCTTGAACCAAGCAGAGTAACTGGATGTTAATAACAATGCCCAATTATACAGTCCTGGCATAAGGAGAAAGAGTCAGCCTTGAAGTCAAGAAGCCTTAGGTTCGAATCCTGCCTGTGATTTCTACCAGGGACCTCAGTGAATCTCTTTAAGCTTCAGACAGCTTCCTGTTCAATTAAAGTAGGCTTGAAGGCAGTTTTAATAATACCTTATTTCATGTGATGCTCAAACTGTCCCCTTGCTCGAGACTGACTAGGGTCAGACCACCAAAATTTGAACTGAAATTCGAATTCAGAACTCTCTTGCCTTGTGCATCCGGCATGGGTTCCATTGCATAACACGCCTCTTTGCCTCTTCTAAGTCCAGACAAAGATCACATCGGTTTATAAAAGGGCTGGGGTTACTCCCAGCACCATCACTGTCTACTAACAATTCAGAACCACGCACCCGGAAAGCCATGTCCCCTGAGGCTCAAGCAAGACAGCTCTGCAGTTCCATCCATGATTGGGGTGCCACCAGACGTGCCCTGGTGACGGATGAGCAGGGCTGTCCCCGTCCTCTCCCCTGGCTGGGGAAGAAAAGCTAATTTTAGCTCCCGGGACCTAAAACTGCTGGTGCGGAAGGAGATTATTAAACACTTGACGGTTCTGGAACCAGAGGGAATCACCGAAGGGAGAGCCTATGAGAGGTGGGGGATCTTGGAGAAGCCAGCTCTGACGCCGCATCGCCCTGGGGGCTCCGGGAGAGCTCCTGAGAGCCGAGCCGGGAGTCCTGGGCTAGAACTAGCTCCCTTCCAGGCAGAACACAAGCCGGTTGTCATCTCCAGTGGGAGGCCTGAGCATAATAAGGATATTACCTCTGGGTCTGGGGGTGGGAGGAGGCTTCTGGGGAGACACGGGATGACCCCGGCAAGCCGTTTAAAGGTGAGCAAAGTGACCCATTCTCTCACTCAAATAAACTGTGTCTTCCTGACTTTGTCCTTCTAACAAAAGGGCAAACAGCATATCTTTCTGTGACTAAAGAATGAGTTTGCTCCTTCCATCCACACCACAGAATTTCATGTCGTCTCCCCCCATGATTCCGAGTGCTTCCTGAGAACATGGACTATTTTCACCTTTCCCTATGGCATACTGCCTGGCACATAGTAGGGGTTTATTAAATGCTACTGACTTCAGAGGTCATTCAACTCAAATCAGTTCAATAAACAGTGATGGAGCACCTTCTGTATACCATGTGCCTCTGACAGAAACTGTGTGACCCTGCCAAAGTCATTTCAACACCTGCCCTCCACTGCCTGACCCTCCTGCCCAAGCAACCCTCCAATACTGTACAGTTACCATTTGCATGGGTAGAGGAAGTTTTCTTATGGGGAGTTCCTTCTTCCAGTCAGTCAGTGAATAAGCATTTATTGGATGCTGACTAAGGGGCAGGCACTGTAATAAGCACAGTGATACAAAGGAAGACAAAAGGCAGTCAGTGCAAGGAAGGAGCTCACAATCTAATGGCATCCATGAAATCCCAAGTCAGATTGCAGAGGCGGTGGGTACCGGGGAGAGAGGCTAAGGAGAGGACCATATATGGACTCCCAGGTGAGGAAATTCCCTTTACCAATGCAAATTGGCACCTTTTCTGAAACCTATAGTTTTAGAGCATTTCCTAGAGCATTAAGGGGCTAAGTGATGTAATCAAGGTAACAAAATCAGTATTCATCAGACATGGAAACTGAACCCAGGTTTTCCTGGGACTGGGGCCACATCTAACCGCTGTAACCATGCTAGGGATACAAATTAGAAAGACAGAACTGTCCCTGATCTCGGGGAGCTTAATTCTTCTGTAGGCCATCAGTCCAAGCTCTTGTCTGAAGAATCTTCTCAACCATATACCCCACCTCTGCTTGAAGACATCCATTATATCCTAAGGCTGCCCGCTCCATTTCTGGACAGCTCTAATCAATAGATTATGGATCCAGACCTGGAAGAGGCTTAGAATTCACAGCACCCAACTCTCTCATTCTACAGAAAAGGAAACCAAGACCCAAGGAGTTTAAATGATTTGCCCAAGGTCACCCAGGGAGTTAAGCATCAGCGGTAGGACCAGAACCCAGTCCTTCTGACTCCAGTGGCTCTTCCCACTGTACCAGTTGTTAGGAAATTTTTTTCTTCCATGGAGTCAAAATCTGCCTCTCTGCAATTTCTACTCATTTCTTCTAGTTCTGTCCTCTTGTATCAAGCAGAATGAGTCAAATCCTCCTTCCTAGCAGACAATCCTTCAAAATAGCTGAAGACAGCTACCATGTTCCCCTAAATCTTCTCTTTTCCAATTTAAAAACATCCAGCTCTTTCTTCATATAGAATAGTAATCCTCCTACAGAATGATCAGGAGGGGCCTTCACCACCCTTTTTGACATCCTCTCTGAATGCTCTCTACCTTACCAACTTATGAACTAGACACAATGCTCCAGACGTGTTCTGAGAAGAGCAGGGGACAGCAGTATTTTTTTCATTGCCCTGGTTCTAACCACCAGACTTCTCTTAGGAGTAAGGACTAAGAGAACAGTAGTGCTTCCTGCTCCTGCCATGATACCCACTATGCAAGTAGGGTAACCTAATGAATTGTTAATGCATATTTTTATATTTTTATGTAATTTGAGGAGAAAAGAAAAGGAGAAGGATCACAGAAAAAAATAATTTATACTTCTTAGTCTTCTGGCTTCCTTGGAAAGTCAGACCCAAAGGCAATAACCAGAATCTCCAATGCCCTGGGAATACCCAGATATGCCCCTGAACCATTCAGAGTTACTGTTAAAGATATTGACGTAGGTGATGGTACCCAAGCTGGCAAGCATCCTTCTCTCTGTGCTGGCCATCAGAAGAAAAAAAATGGAGGGAGGACCAAGTGGGTTTCCTCTCTGGTCCTCAAAGGTGAAAATCTGAGTTCAGGTTCCTTGCTGGATGGTGACTAGGGACCAAGAACACAGCACAAGGATACCAAGTAGGAAGGGAGACAGAGATGGGAGGCCAGTTTGGGAAGCTGATATGGAATGCAGCTCTCTAGTTGCTGGGGCCAGAGTGGGCAGGGGCAGTAAAAGCTCCAGAGCTTTCAAATTAATAAAGCACCAGGCAGAATGGGGGATGCCAGCTCAAATACAGGCTCTGCTGGCATCAACGCCTTGGCACCTTTGGTCAGACGCTCATATCAGACAAAAATATCTGGCAAAAGGCCTCTGGCAAAATGATCATAAATTCAACTCATTCCCTACTCCATACTGGAAAAGTCCTTCTATAACCCAACCTAATAAGCTGCCCCAACATCCAAATAGCTGCTAATGGAAGCATCTGGGACTGGAAAGACCTCACCAGCTCTAATGCAGCATCCAGGGCCCTTGGCATCGCCAAAACTCAGAGATCAATTACTGGAAAGTTCATTACATATTTGAACATCTTGACTACTATATCAAGAGTCTGATTGACCCAATGAAAGGGAGACATCAGCTCAGAGGGTGGATAAGTCTCCAATTATTCAAGTGGGAGGAGGTATTTCAAAAACTAAGAATCTGCAGTAGTCAAACTAGATGGCTCTCCATCCTCCATCATTACCACGTTGAGATTCCTTCCAAGGTCAGCTCAATCACCTCTCCCACTGGGAAAAAAACTGAAACAAAACAAAGCTAGCATTTATATAAGCTTTTTAAGATTTGCAAAGCAAATCTCATTGATACCAGAAGCCTATCCTGCTCCCCTCCCTCATAGACTAGAACCAGCTCCCATAAATTACTTCCCATTTTCTTTGCATGTATTTTGCATTAAATTTCCTGGTACATATTGCTTCCCCTCCTCTCCCCCCAATATAATGTCAATCTCTTGAAGGCAGGGGATTCATTTTCTTTGTGTCTCCCCAGAGTCCGGTACATAGTTGGTGTTTATTAAACAGAGAGAGAGAGATGGTAAGGAAGGAGGGAGGGAAGAAGGATTTATTAAGGGCCTACAGTGTGTCAGGACCTTTACAAATATCATCTCATTTGATCCTCACAACAGCCCTGAGAAGTAGGTGCTATTATTATCCCCATTTTACAGTTGAGAAAATTGAGGCAGATAAAGGTTAAGTGACTTGCCCAGGGTCACACAGTTCATTCTTGACGTAAGATTTGAACTCAGATCTTCCTGATTCCATTCACAGTGCCATCTAGCTCCTTCCTTTTCCCTCCTCCTTTTTATAACTGTGTGAGGCCAGATTTTCTTCACAGACATCAACCAAAACAACATATCACAACAGATTGAATGCAGAAGTAGATCTGAGAATCCAACTGTCTTCTATCAAGCCAGATATTGAGGAGACAAGCAAAAAGATGTAAAACGATGTCACTTCTCACTAATTTGGGGGGGGCTTGGAAAAGAGTTATTTTTCATAAAACATGCCCTTTACGGTTTATTATTTTTATTTTTCAATGAAATGATGAATAAATACTTTTAAATTTTGTGTTTTAATTTTAGATGTGGCAAATATCCATAGACATAATGCATATGAACAAAAGATGAGGGGAGGGGGCGTACTGAATAATTAAGAGTGTAGGGGGCCTGAGACCACACACTTGGAGAAACAGATCTCTCATGCTCTAAGGTCTGCAGAATGTTCTCTCCACAGCCCCCCTGTGAGGCATGCAGTACAAGACTTATTATTCCCATTTTATGGATGAGGAAACTGAGGCTTCGAGTATTTAGGTACCTTGCGCTCTGTCCTATAGCTGGTGAGGGTCTAAGATGGGGTTTAATGCAGATCTCCTGATTTCCAGGATCATTAAAACATTGATTCAGATAGAGAAGAGCTCAAAAAGCATGTTGTCCAATCCCGATTTTAGAGATGAGAAAAGTAAGTCTCTCATAGCTCTAAATCTATGACCCTCTGACCCCTTCTGGAGCCAGAGGTGGGCCCTCATGTTAGCCTCTAGCCGGTCAGTCACCCCAGCTTGTGCCCTTACCTCCCTTCTGGCCCAGTCTCCATCCAAACTGGCTTGGACTTCACTCATTCCCTCAGGGTCCAGGTCTCTGCCTGATAGCTTGAAGTCAATTTGATGAACTAATTCCTTCTGAGGTTTAGAGTCCCTTCCTTCCTCCAATTCCAAACTCCATCCCCCCTTTCCCCCCCCACCATGGCCTGGACCATTCAAAGAAAAAAGTAGAGCCCCTGGACCTCTGTGCTCCAGCCCAGGAACTCTCCCCAAATTTTGTACTAGACAAAGGTATCAATGGAAACATTTGGCATCTTCCAAGATTGCTAAACTTGTGTTTTATTTACTTGCTAAAGGTTAATTTCCATTCTGCTTCCCCAAGCTGGCTGCCTTCCCCCAACCTGTACAGAGCAGTGTTAATGATGTCAGCCAACCCAGCAGCCCCTCCAGCTACCCCAGGCCCCAGCCCACCCTGGGCCCCAGCCAGTGACCTTTCTGCCGAGGCGATGTTCTCACGCCTCTTCAGTCTCTCACAAGGTGGTATTTCTGGGCTTTGTATATCTCACCCACTCTAGCTGAAAAAGACCTGAATCAGAAAGGACATGCAAACTGGGGGAAGTAATTAGTTCAAGCCCAGGATAAATTCACCTGACACAGGGGATTTTTAGTAAAATATTTCAGAGTGAGCCATCCAGGTTCAACAGCCAGAATCTGAGATGGTCAGGAATTAAAGGCACCCTTCAGGCTGGGACCTTGGCGGAACAAAGGCTGAACTCTCGTCCCTCTGCTGACATTTTGTTCCAATTATTTCGAGACTTTGGCCCTTATAGAATCTCAGAATGTCCAAACTTGGAAAGCCCTTAGAACAAAGAAAGTCAGAGCCAGGAAGGCCTTTAAAACACAAAATGTCAGAGCTGAGAGGGCCTCAGAACACAGGATGTCAGAGCTGGGAGGGCCTTAGAACGCAGAATGTCAGAGTTGAGAGGGCCCTTAGGACACAGGATGTCAGAGCTGGGAGGGCCCTGAGAACACAGGATGTCAGAGCTGGGAGGGACCTTAGAATGTCAGAGCTTGGAGGGCCTTAGACCACAGGATGTCAGAGCTGGGAGGGCCCTTAGAACACAGGATGTCAGACCTGGGAGGGCCCTGAGAACACAGAATGTCAGAGCTGGGAGGACCCTTAGAATGTCAGAGCTTGGAGGGCCTTAGACCACAGGATGTCAGGGCTGGGAGGGCCCTTAGAACACAGGATGTCAGACCTGGGAGGGCCCTGAGAACACAGAATGTCAGAGCTGGGAGGGCGCTTAGAACACAGGATGTCAGAGCTGGGAGGGCCCTTAGAAGATAGGATGTCAGAGCTGGGAGGGCCCTTAGAACACAGAATGTCAGAGCTGGGATAACCCTTAGAACACAGGATGTCAGAGCTGGGAGGGCCCTTAGAACACAAGATATCAGAGCTGGGAGGGCCCTTAGAACACGAAATGTCAGAGCTTCGGACAGAGAACGGCTTCTAAGGTCCTTTTGAGTTTTGAATCTGTGATCCTGTGATGCTTGTACCAGCTCAGAGCCAGAAGAGTGGGTAGACATAGCCCAGGAACCCAACTCTGAGACCTGCCCTCCCTTCTACCTCCTCTTCTTTCCTGGGGCCTCAGAGACCATGTTTCTTCTCCCAGACCTTTCTCATTGCATACTCAGGCTGTCCCTCCTAGATGTGTATTGTTTCTTTAAAGGAGTCACCTCCAATGAAGCTCTCAAGGGAATTGCTGTCACTATTGCTGTGGCCAGGCTGGCGCTCCCTTTAGAAGCTAATGAAGGCTGCAAAGCATTCTCTTCCTGCTGGTAAAATAAAATTTAAGGCAAAACTAAAACATTACGTGAAACTCTATTAGGACCTTAAGGGTCATCCATTTCACAGAGGGAAGGAGATCCCCAAATGTTTCTAATATAACTTTTAATTTGCCCCCCTACAATAAGTGATGGAAGGTCAGGCTGCTCTGAATGGATTTATTCCATTTTCCATTAAACCAAGTTTTCTAAGTAGTGGGAACTTTGTCTTTTTCATGAATATAAAATATTTCCATTAAAGGCCCTGGGTTGTTTGGGTTTATTTTTTGTTTTGTTTTGTTTCTTGGGGTTTTTTTGCATTTCAAATTGAGAGCAGAGCAGAGAGGGGTTCAAGAAATTCATTAGGAATCTATCACAACACCCTTCCGTGGCAGGAGTCTGATAAACTACTGAGATTCAATATCACTACATCCAGCCCAACTTGTTTCAAGTGTCTATGAAATGACCGTTGAGTTCATGCAGGTTTTTTTTTTTTTTTGCTACTGTCGCAGTATGCAGATTTTACAAACCAGATTTCGGCTCACAGCTGGTTTTCAGAACAGCTTAGACTCAAAAATTCAAAATGTGGGGATGCTGAGAACACTCGGAATGAGCGAGCTCTTATCAAAATGTCACAATCTATTTTGCTGCTAAATGCTGGCCGGAAACATCTGTGAGAAGTTTGGGGAGGGGGCTGGTTGCTTGGAGTTCAGATGCACAGCTAAATTCATCAGTGGAAATAAGACACGATAAAGCCACCTGAAGTCCTAGTAGTTGCAGCTTCTCCTCACTACACACACACACACACACACACACACACACACACACACACACACACACACATACACACACACACACACACTAGCTAGATGACCTTGAGCAAAGCACATCCCCTGTGGGCCTCAGTTTCCAACTCAAAATGTTTTAAATGGAGCTAATACTACTCATCACCTCTCCTTCCGAGGGACGTTTGGAAGTTTGAAAGGAGATAATGTATATGTGAGCACTTTGTAACCCTTGGCATGCTATACAAATGTCAACTATTATTATCACTGCTATCTTCAGTATCAGGCAGACTGTCCTTGACGGGAGGGCCTCTTTTTTGTTTTTGGCCTTTCTTTGTATCCACAGTGTTTATCCCTGTGCCCAGCACCTAATCAGCTCTTAAATGTTTGTTGACTGACTGAGAGTTGGGCGAAGGAAAAAGCACTGGACTTGAACTGAGAACAGAGCTTTAACTAGGATGAGGAACCTAGAGCTTTGCCCGGAGTCATAAAATTTAAAGGATACTGAAAGCATAGAACCAAATGAATCTAGCAAAAGGATAATTAGTTAAAATAGGGAGTTATCAGATGGAGAGGCTTCTTCCCACCCCTGTCTCTGCTAACATCAGGTTAGCTTCTCCCCACCACATGGAGGCAGCTAGGTGGCACAGTGGATAGAGTGCTGGGCCTGGAGTCAGGAAGACCTGAGTTCAAATTCCCCTTTGCCTCAGTTTCTTCGTCTATAAAGTGAGGATAATCACAGCACCTACCTTGATGGGCTATTGTGAGGCTCAAATGAGAAAATATTTATAAACAATGTCTGGCACATAGTAGGTACTCTATAAATGCTTATTCCCATCTCCCCTTTTCCCTTTTATCTCCTTCCCTTCTCTCTCCCTCCCATATTCCTCCCTTCTGTCTCTCCTGCCACAGTGGGTTCCACAGACAGGATTCATGCCCCATGCCCCAGATGTAAAAATCACTAGTTATGTCTATCTTAGGACATATGGGTTTAAATCTTGGCTCCTCCACTTGCTAACTGGGTGATTTTTGGCCAAGTGAAAACTTCCCTGAATGTTAGCTTCCTTCTCTGTAATATGACAATAACAACATCCTCACTGCCTCCCTCACAGGGTTGTTATAAAGATCAGTGTGGGAAAACATAGATAGAGAACATTCTGCAAACCATACACAAATCTCAGTGACAAGACTCAACAAATTCAACTCCACAAGGCACTATGATAGATGCTGGAGATACACATTTTAAAAAATAAAACAGTCCCCATCCTCAAGGAGTTTACATTCAGGGGCGAGGGTAGGACATGCACAAATACAAGGACAAAGTTTACACCAAATAATATCAGGTCATTTAGAGAAGGTGAAGAGCAGCTTGGGAGGAGAGAAGCAGGGTCAAGAAAGGCCTCTGTAACAGATGGCATCTGATCCAGGCTCTGAAAGAAGCTAGGGAATTCATGGAGTTGAGAAGGAAAGCTACATGCTGGAGAAGATGTTTATTTAGTAGGGGCCCCTTCTCCCAAGTGAGAGGAATTCCCTGCATTCTAAGACTAAAGGGACTTTAAGCAATCTTTTTGTTTCATCTATCCCCTGATGGGAACTTGTTTGTAGGGGGCCAAACCATTCATACTTCATCAGAAGCCTTTTCTGGATTCTTATAACCCCATTAGTGAAGGAGTTTCCCCTTGAATCTAGCTTAGGAACTTCATGTTTGAGTCAATATTACACAATGAGCTAGGGCAGCTAGATGGTATAGTGCAGTGGTTCTCAACCTTCCTAATGAGGTGACTCTTTAATACAGTTCCTCATGTTGTGGCGACCCTCAACCATAAAATTATTTTCATTGCTACTTCATAACTGTAAGTTTGCTACTGTTATGAATCATAATGCAAATATCTGATATGCAGGATATATTTAAATTGAACATAATCCATAGGTTGAAAAGCGCTGGTATAATGGATAGAGCATTGGGACTGGAGTCAGGAAAACATCTTCCTGAGTAAAAAATCTGGCCTCAGATACCTATTAGCTGTGTGACCTTGGGCAAGTTACTTAACCATGTTTGCCTCAGTTTCCTCATCTGTAAAATGAACTGGAGAAGGAAATGGCTAACCACTAGCTGTGTGACCCTGGACCAGTCACTTCACCCTGTTTGCCTCAGTTTCCTCATCTGTAAAATGATCTAGAGGAGGAAATGGCAAATCTCTCCAGTATCTTTGCCAAGAAAACCCCAAATGGGGTCACAAAGAGTCAGACACAAATGAAAGAACTGTATAATGATCTGCAGCCAGCAGAACTCACCCTCTGGAAGAGTAACTGGGCTTCCTTGTAAAGAAGAGTAATTGAGAGGGTTTGTGGCTGATCGAGATCATCAGACCAAATTCCCTTTAGGCAAAGGGCTGTCTTCATCATCATTCCTCTCATGGTCACCACCATATGTCACCACCATCCCCTCTAACCCTTCTATCACTCTTTACAGTTTCTAAAGTGATTTGCCATCTACATCTTCATCTGAGCATCACACATCATCCCTGTGAAGTAGGCTGGGAGAGAGTTAGCCCATTTCTTGTTTGACTTATACTTGAAGAATGTGAACTGACTTGTCCAAGGTTATACAAATAGTAAGTGGCCAGGCTGAGATTCAAGTGAGGTCATCAGACTCCAAGTCCAGCACTTTAATGGCTATACTAAGCTGACTTTCAGGAAGCAAGTGGACTTGGAAAGCCACAAATTGCTGTTTAAAGGCCTGCTAGCAGGAATATCAGCTGGTTTTGTGGCCAAGACAATGGGGGTACAAAGGATGCCCATTCAACACAAGAGAGCCTGTTTCTGCCAATGTTTTCCTGCAGTCTGCACCTGGACAGCCTCATCTCTTCTACCCTTCCCTCAGGTCACCTCTGCCCATTTTATGGATGAATGCACAGGACAGTGAGGTTAAGGCAGCTTGCCCAGTCTGACACAGAAAGGCAGAATAGATTCAGGTCTCTAGGAGCCGCAACCTAAGTTCCCATCTCCTTGTTGTTCTGATTCTGTAGAAAAAATTATCTCAGAACTGGATTTTCCAAGTGGTTGCATTTGGGCTGACTTCCCTGAATCCAGCAATAATGGTCTGGTCAAGCCCTTTCGGGGTGCCTTGGCTTTTTTCCCGGGCCTTTTGAATAAGAAGAGACTGACTGTAATTTGCTCTTATTACCAACGATCTTTGTTGCACCCACCCCCATCCTCCAAAAACATGTCCCTGACCTCAAAGAGTTTATAGTAGAATGGAAAAGACAACATGCAAAAAAAAAAATTGTACATATAAGATATGTACAAGTACAAATAAAAGTTAATCTCAGAGGGAAGGGACTAATATTGTGTGGAGATGGGGGAGGGACACCAGGAACAGCCTCCTGCAGGAAAGTGTTGAAGAAAGTCAAGGAAGTGACAGAGGTGAGGTGAGGGCAAATATTCCAGGCATGGAGATGGGTAAAGGAGGAGAACTGGAGCTTTGAACCTTAGATCCAATTGTCCCACTGACAACCCACATGACTATGTCATTATCCCCCTGTGCCTCAATTTTTCCACCTGTCAAATGGGAGTAACAGTACTTATTACATAATTAATATTGTTTATTAATAGAACTTACAACTCATGAATGAGCTTTAGGCACAGAGATGAGATCCCAGATATAAAACACCTTTTTGGAGAAAAAGTGATAGAGAAATCAAAGGCATCAATTATTATGGTTTCACAATAATTATGAGTATTATTGCCTAGATATGAGATCAGCAATCAAAAAAAACAAAAAAGGTAGGGTAGGGCTGAGAAGCTTTTGTACCAAATTTCTTTAAATGACAAAAGCTCTGAATACCAAATCGGCATCATCTCTTCCCTAGTGCTGGCTTATCTTGAGGTCAGAGCTAATTACTGATTCTAATTTTTTCACTTCAGACAGAATCATAACACTATTAAGATCTAATACATTTATTACTGTGATTCTCAACCGGGCAGCGTTAAAACTTGTGAAAGTGACTTTGCAAATTACCAAACAGTCACCAAGTTAATGAAGCAGGACTTTTAAAGTGACTGAGAAATAATCCCTATATTATAAAGACAGCAATCTGTGAAGGGAGATTTGGTTTAAAAAAACACATTACAACATATAATGGAAAATGTTAATCCGTGGTGAATCAAATCAGAGCTGGCTGAGAGGGGGAAATCTGGGGAAAGTAGGAACGCAAATGAGCCTTGGGGTCCAGGAAAATGCATACTCAAGGCTACTGGGAAGAAAACTTTTCAGAGAAAAGTAATGAGCCTCTTGGTCTTGGACAAAACCTCCCTTAAATGTTTCCACCGCCTAGTGTTAGTTTCTACCAGTGGCGCTGACCAGCCTGGGGTTTTACCCATGCATGGAATGTCATAATGAAATGTAACAATGGTATGTTATCAGCTTTCTGTCTTAATCCTCTATGTTAAGTAGCTTCAATATGAAAGTAGCTGAGGACTCTCCTTCCTACCTCAATTCCTTTGTCATGAAGGAAAACACCATGCAAAACTATGCCAGAGGCTCACTGGTGCCAAGGATTGTAGGTTCAGATATTTAGAGCTAAAAGGAACCTGAGAGGTCACATCACACACACACACACACACACACACACACACACACACACACACACACACACACCCTGACCACTTCACCATATCCTGGATGAGGACACAGAAGCCTGATTAAGTGACTCAATGCCAAGAGGCAGAGGTGACATTTGAACACAGTTCTCTGACATCAAATCCATCATTCTTTTCTGTATCACAGATACAGAGAGTATCTGTTAGCTCCAGGGTACACACGTAGAGATGTCTGGGCCAGGATTATCACTTTCCCAATGTGCTATGGCCAGAATTAGCTAAGCAGTTATGAATAGCATGGATTTAGAGTTAGGGTTGAGTTTCCTTCTAAATCTGGGAAACTTGAAAGAGATTGATACCAAATACTGGAGGTATGACCAGGGCCAACGGGGGCATCTCAGAGAGTAAAAGTGCTGTCCAAGGCAATGAATAGGCATCACAGGATCTGGCACACACAGTAGGCACATAATAAATGCTCGTGGACTAATTCATTAAATGATAGAAGGTGGACTAAATGACCTCTCAGGTGCTGACCAGGCTAAGAAACACTGACTGGGCTAGCCTCACAGGGCATCAAAGGGGGAAGGAAGGCATCAGGTAAGCAAAAAGCTCCACAATCAGCACTAATGATGGATAACGTATCAGTTAATTAGACTCCAGTTCTCTCTTTCATAGAAGGTTCTTTCGTTAATGAAAACACTTTGGAAGGTGTCACATCAAAGAGCATTGGAGAGAAAAGGAAGGAGACAGACATGAAAGCCAGGAGTCCCTCAAAAGCTAAAGGAGACCCATGTTTCTTGTTAGCATTTGTCAGTCGGCCCTGGGGAGCACTGGGGGAGGCAGGGTGAGAGGGGTGAGTTACTTAGTGAACCAAAGCCTCCTTTATGCAAAAAGTGCTCTTCCCCTTTCTGGCCCGGGGGTTTCAACTTTTCTTTCCCCCACAGATTTCAAATCCTATTATACAGTAAACATCTGTGGCATCAGTTTTCACCCCGTAAACAAAAGCTAGGCTGCTGAGGCAGATCACTTGATGAGTCAATCAATATCTCGGCGGCACTATAAATCAACCTTCTCTTCTCCGGCAGAAGGGAAGGGCGCTTTCGAACATCATCCGAGACACGTGAGACCCGTGCTAATTTCCAACAACTCAAGTCAGTCGACTTTTATTAAACACCTTCTAGGTGCTGGGCCTTGGAGAGAGCAACGCCAAAATGGAACGGAGATGACAGTAAACATTTGCTAAATGCCTACTAGGTGTCAGGGAGAAGCAGTGGGTGGGGGATGGCAAGAGAGTCTGGGAGGCAGGAAGGCCTGGATTCATCTCTCACCTACACCACAGCCTGGCTCTGTGACTCTAGATAAGTAATTCAGTTTCTCAGGGACCTTGTTTAGTCATTCCATCTGTGTCTGACTCTACCCATTTGGGGTGTTCTTGGCAGAGATACTGGAGTGGTTTGCCATTTCCTTCCTCAGTTCCCTGGGCAGATGTGGAAACTGAGGCAAACGGGGTGAAGTGACTTGTCCAGGATCACACAACTAGTAAGTGAGTCCAGATTTGAACTCAAGAAGATAAGTCTTCCCAACTCCAAACCTGGCACTCTATCCGTTATGCCACCTAGCTACCCCCTCTCAGGGACTCCTAGAAGCCAACAAACTGCGGAGCAGGCTCCAATCTGCGTCAGAAAGATTCTCCTCATCTAGAGTTTCCTAGAATCATGAAATAAAAGATTTCATTTTTTGTTTTTATTGTTGTTGCATTTGTTTTTAACACACCTGGCATTATCCTAGTGGCAGGAATACAAAGGAAAAAATGAAAAATAATCCTGTCCTCAAAGAGCCTATAGTATTCTGGGAGAATATAGCATATACACAGAATTCTGGTATGGCTAAAAAAAATGTCAAAAGCTGGAGATGAGGAAGGTGATGCGTATCACTTGAGATGATCCTTGGGGAAAGCTAGGAGTTCCAAGAAGCAAAGATGATGAGGAAGGACATTCCAGGAGATCTTTAAGGATTTTACATGCTATAGGATGGGGAGAGACACCAGGTAAAAGGCTAGGTATGATGCAAGGCGGTGTGTGATGGAGACAAAGAAGAGAACAGACAAACAGCCCCAAGAAAATTTGGGGAAGGAGAGAAAGTATTCAGCTGGGGGGTTTGGGAAAGAATTAATGGAGGAAGCAGGGCCAAGTGTTCTTGTCTGAAGGACTCTGAAAGTCAGAAATGAGGTGGGGCATGCCAGTAAACTATGCAACTGTTTAGAGACAAGAGATTTGAATGCAAGAAGATAAGTCTTCCTGGGTTAGGGGAGAGTTGCTGGGCCTTTGACTGTGTAAGGTTGAGCAGGTGAAAAGCAGGTTAAAGAGTGGGTTGGAGTCAGAGTATGGAAGCTTTACATTCCTGTCTAAGGGGTTTGTTTTTTAATTGCTAGAGGCAACAAAGGACCATTGAAGATTTTAGAGCAAGAGAATGTTGTGCCTTAGGAAAAAAAAATTTGCAAGCATGTGAAGGATTATTTTGGCAAGCACATGAAGATGACAGAAGGGGGAATGGAGGCAAGGAGACCCATTAGAAAGCCAGGTAAGAAGGGATGGGGACCCAAATTTATCCCCCTATAGAACATAAATTCCTTGATAGCCTGGATTGTTTCATTTCTGTTCCCTAGTACCTGGAATGGAGTTATGGTTTGATAAATGCTTGTTGCCTGGTTGAAAACTAAGGTGATGGCCATGTGGGTAGAGAGATGTGATCTGGCACTGAGTGCCACTGCACAGAGAGAATTAACAAAAGATTTAGCCAGAAAGATGAGGGAAAAGTTTAAGATGATCCAGGAGTTTTGACAAGGAATGAGGTTGCTTTATCCTCTGAGGCTGGATCAAAGCAGAAACTCTAGCAAGGCTCTACACAGGGCATGAAGGCATTCGCACTGGTGGAGAAGAACAGTAGGAGACAAGTTTAGCAGAGATACTTTGGGAGGAGTTCTAGCAAGACAACCAGAGACGGATAAAAGAAAGGCCCAGCAGAGGTCCACAGTCCCATGACTTGTTCCAGAAGCCTCCAGCAGCTTCGGAGGAGGAGTGGAGGAGCTGGATGGTGGGGGGGACACAAGGCTGAGCATTTATAGGAAAGACCAGTGAAAAGGTCACAGATAAGAGATCAGAGATCTTGAATGGGAAGGTCATCTAATCCAACTCTCATTTTTACAGATGGGCAGACTAAGGCCAAGTGAGGTTAAGAGACTTGACCAAGGTCATATAGGTAGTAAAGGCCAAAGGTGGGATTTGAACCTAGGTATTCTGGCTCCAATCAATCAATAGATAAACATTTGTTAAGCACTTTCTACTATACCAATGGCAGCCAGGTGGCACAGTGGATAGAGGACTGGGCCTAGAGTCAAGAAGACCTGAGTTCAAATCTGGATTCAGACACTTCCTAGCTATGTGACCTTGGGTAAATCACTTAACCTCTGTTTGCTTCAGTTTCTTGATCTGTAAAATGGTGATAATCACACCGACCTCCCAAGGATTTGTGAAGATACAATGTCAAGTGCCCAGCACAATGCCAGACACATAGGAGGCAGTTTATAAAGGCTTGTTTCCTTCTTTCATACCATCCTACCTCCCTCAGGGCAGGGGAGCAAGAGACTGAAGGGTGGAGGACAATGTCTGGCTGAACTGACTCCAGTAACCACAGGGCCATGACTTAAAGGAAATAAAGAGAGGCCAGAAGAGATGGGCAGAATGAGAAAGGACAAAGAGCAGTCCGAGACAAGTGAGGCCGTGGGAGGAGCAGAACAGAGAGAAGGTCATGATCAGTCAGGGACACTCTGACCTTCAAGGTGTTGGAAGTAGAATACTGGGAGGTGCTGGTGGACATGGAGGTCATGAGGCTAGAAGGGGGGTGAACTGAGAGGCCGGAGTGTTTGAGGAGAGAACAAAGGGGAAAGTACTGGAGTCGCCAAGAAAGAAGGCCAGAGATGGGGGTGGAAGGGGAAAATTGAGAGCCGGAACCCAATTGTCTTTTGGAAGAAAAATAGAACTGACCCAAGCCACCCTTCTGACCTTAACCCCGACTCCTTCCCTCTGACATAATTCAGCAGCCTCAGTACATTCTTGACCTTTTCTCCTGGCTAGAAAGGTTTTTTTTTTCCTTAGTTGTATTGATGTCTTTCTTTTTTTTTTTTTTTAGGAAATGCCTCATAACTTTCAAATCTTGGCAGCTTCATGCCCACAGTGGAGGAGAAGGGATTTAGATTTGACCCAGCCCTCTGGTTTTCATGGCCCTCCCTGTGCCCATCTGACAGTTAGAGAGGGATTCCAGCTCCCTGCTCCATTAACCACAGTCAGGACTGACCCACTATGAGCTCATTACAATGGGGGAATGTCCACCTGCCAGGCTGGAAGGCCACTCAAGCCCATCCACACTCAGGGCTGTAAATGACAAGGGGGCA
>CM053588.1:41313516-41377953 GCA_028646515.1 Pseudochirops corinnae | reverse complement strand
GATTTGACCCAGCCCTCTGGTTTTCATGGCCCTCCCTGTGCCCATCTGACAGTTAGAGAGGGATTCCAGCTCCCTGCTCCATTAACCACAGTCAGGACTGACCCACTATGAGCTCATTACAATGGGGGAATGTCCACCTGCCAGGCTGGAAGGCCACTCAAGCCCATCCACACTCAGGGCTGTAAATGACAAGGGGGCAAAAGGGGCACCCCAGGAAGAGAACATAAGACTCAGAGCCAGGGCTTGGAATTCAGAGTAAAAAAAAAAGCATTCCTCTGACCACTCTCCTCCCCAGTAAGAACATCAGACAGAAGCATGGAGCTGATGGGAAACCAGTCACCAGACTTTGAGAAGTCCCCAGTCTGGGGTCTTTCTCAGCTTTCTCCAAGGATCATCTCAAGTGATACCCATTGCCTCAGACAAGCCCTCCTTTATCCCCAGTTTTCTAACTTTATTTTGGCCACACCAGAGTTCTGTGTATGTGCTACCTTCTCCCAGGAGACTGTAAAGCCCCACTCAGGACCGGACAGAGGCCTGGGGACTGGCAGAAATACCATGGCCTGGCAGCTTTTTTCTCACTATTAGAGAAACCCTAAGCAAATCCCCTCTCTTAGCCTCAGTTTCCTTCTTTTTAGTGAAGGAACGACCCCATGGCCTCTGAGGTCCCAGCTCTAGCACTCTGATGTAATGAGGATGGTAACCATCATCATCATCGCCATCGTCACCACTGGCATTTTAATAAAGGTTTAAAGTTTACAGGCCTCTATACAACCTCAAAACAACCCTGGGAAGTAAATTCTATTATTATTCCCATATTATAGTAGGAAAAATTGAGGCTGATTGACAAAAGTCAAATGTCTTACCCAGAGCCACCCAGGTAGAAAGTGTCTGAGGTAGGATTAGAACCTAGATTTTCCTGATTCCAGGTCAAGCTCTTCTTCCACTAGCAAAAGATGCTATCTGGGTCAAGCAGAAGCAGAATTGGCTGGGACATTAGGGGTCTCAGGATTAACAGATAACTTTCTGGGTGACCTTGTAGAACTCTGGATTTTCAAATTCCCGATTAACAAAGCAAGGACAGTAATGCTTGCCTCAATGCAAATTTCCTATTACCCAGACTTCCCCTGTGCCCTTTCCCCCACTTCACAGGGTTGTCTTAAGGATCTAGTGAGATACAACAGGCAAAAGTTACCTTTGAAGTAAAAGCCCTTGAAAAAGACTAGGGAAAGAAAACTTATTTCTAAAGGCATAATTACTGCTCTGAAACCCACTGTTCTTCCATAAAAGTCATACTCTATGAACAAATGAAAGAATGAATGAATGAATGAATGAATGAATGAACGAACCATTTATTAAGCACTTGCTTATTAAGCACTTGCTCTGTGCTAAGCACTGTGCTAAATTACTTTAGGGATACAACTAGAAAAGTTCGACTTCCCCTCTTCTCAAGAAGCTGACATTCTGATGAGGAAGACACCACACATGGAAGGTTTCAGTTGCAGGTCAGATGGAAAGATCCCCTGGTCCTTAGGAGCAGCAACAAAGCAGATGTTAACACCTCTTCCTTAACGTCATCTTCACTCATTAAAATCCTATCAATTTTGATGCTGAACATTTAATGCTGCGAGTTTGTTCCACTGAACAACTGAACCATTTGACAGGGTCAAGGACATTGATAACAGGCACTTTCTTTTCCGGGTCTCCAATAGATGCAGTTGTTACACTTGCAGGATCAGGTCCAGGCTGCATCCCCATGGGGATGGCTGTGGGTACAGGGCTGGAAGCCTTGCCATGCTTCCCATGGGTCCTGGGCTCAGGGTCTTGAGTTGTCTTCATCGAGGTCTAAGGGAAGATGGTGGTCAAGGCAGTGGTGGTGGTTTTGCTTGCCCAGAATATGTCTCTTATCCCTCCCCCAGGGTAGCTTGATGCTTCATTTTACAGATGAGGAAACTGAGATACTGAGAAGTTAAGGGATTCCCCCATGGTCACTCATCTCATGTTAGAAGTGAGATTTGAACCCTATTTCTTCCTAAATCTGGGTCCAAGGTTCATGGTTCACCTGCCCCATGTTTGATGGTTAGTTGGTGGCTGGTAATGATGCCTAACCCCTTGTCCTGGATGATGGCTGTGAGGGCTGTCTAATGTTCTGCTTTTCAGATAGTAGAATCAGTGCTTGGAAGTGGGGGATGGCAATGGGGGGTGCTGCCCCTCCCAGTTCTCTTGTATTTTTTTCCCTGATGAGTTATAACAGTGGTCCTCCACCTCTAAAATCCTCCTCAACCTTTATGCTCATAGAGTTCACATCCATGCCTTCCTCCTGTTCAGCTGAACCCCAAGGCTTCCTCTCAGAGTGTTAGCCATTAGGTCTGACATCCTGCTTTTTCTAGCATATTCTCTTTATGGTTTCTATTTGTATCCTCAGGGTATGGCACAATGCCTGAAATATAAGAAGTGCTTAATAAATGCTCTGTCTCTCTGTCTCTCTATCTAGCTATCAGGTAGAAATCTTGCTCTCTGAGAATCTTTATCCTATACTGTCCATGCTGGGAGGAGGTGGGAAGGGGATACGGGTCAGTCTGAGAGTGAAGGAGGCTCCTGCAGTCCCTCCTTAAACACCAACAGAAGGGGCCATGTGTCTACGATGACACGTCTCATGCTTCCAGGTTTCTCCCAATAGAACCTAAGCTCCTTGGAGGCAAAGAGTATTTCATTTTTGTCTCTGTATCTCCTGCCCCTAACATAGCACTTGGCACAGGAGACATGCCCAATCCTGGACCGATTACATTGTGAGCTCCTTGAGGGCAGGGGCTGCCTTTTGCCTCTTTTTATATCTCAGTACTTAGCAGAGTGCCCAGCAAACAGTAATACTCGATGATTGATTCAATTTATTAGCTTATTAATTAAGTTTATTGATTTAAATTTATTTTAATTGATTAAATAATAGAAGGCATTGATATAATGTTTTACATACACTATCTCATTTGTGTCAAACAATCCTGAGACACAGATACTGAAAGTGTCATTATTTTCATTTTACAGATGAGAAGACTGAAGTACTAGGAAGTTAAGGGATTCCACTATGGTCGCAGAGCTAGTGTTAGGAATGAGATTTGAACCCTATTTCTTCCTGAATCTGGGTCCAAGGTTCTATTCATTCTACCACACTGCCTGGAAAACAAGCCCTTGTTCTTTCTACTTCCAACCTCTTTCCTTCCCTATGAAATATTTTGGGAAAGAAATCCTAATAGAGCCCCAGGGCCAGCTCCCCAGTAATCGATTCCCATCCTCCCCTACCAGCCTGGTGCCAAGTGACTCTGATCCTTGGCTGGAGCAATGGGGCACAGTCACTGTCTCCATACCTCTCTCAGAGGACCCATCAAAATACACTCCAGCTGTTCCAATTGGGGGCCTGACTTTGTTAAATGAAAGGCCATTTGGGGCGTGATTCCCGTCTCTGCAACACTGGCTCCAAGCAGAATACGAATGACTACCTTCTCATTGAACAAATGAGACAGATATTCTGAGACAAGACACTTGACTGAAAGAATTTCTGCTTTTCTTAATTGAAAGATAACCTTCCCACATTTTCTTATCTCTTCACTTCTCTCTTCCTCACCACTACCTTCTTTTTTTTCTTCCCAATGTGTGCAAAAATGGACTTTTAATAATACCCAACCAGTACTACCTCATTGTCCATGTGCCTAGGGAGCAGCCAAGAGAGAGCTGGATTCAGGGGCCAGCTTTGAGACCACCACAGCCTTGGAGCTGGAGGGTGCTGAGCCAATCATAGAGGGATTATACTAGGGCTATATCACAAGGTCATTTAGCTATGAAGCTTAACTTCGAGAACCTTTACCATCTTTCCTTACTATGTCACCCCCCTAGTTGGTCCTCTAGTCTCCAGATACTACAAATCTTCCAGACCTGTTTCCTCATACATTGGCCCACAGACCTGTTCCTTCTAGCTGCCCTATCCTTCCCTACCTCCCACTAAGGAAATGATACCTCTCTAATGAATCAGGGAAAGGCAAGCTCCAGACTCCACTATCCCCTTAATAGCAACCCCACACTCAGTAAGGAGATGATACCTCTCCAATGAAAGGACAAGTTCCAGACTCTACCCTCCCCACAAAAGCCAGGAGGAGCAGGAAGCAGTGGCAGTCATGTTTCTTTGTCCTTATCTCCATATGGGGAAATAGGGGCATGGCAGGACACCAAACCCAAAGGCCCAACCTCTTCACCATTCTGGGCCCTCTGGACATCATCAATACCTCCTATTTCCACTCGGTTTCTTGAGTAAGTTATAGAAGGACTCTACTATTCGTCCTCAATAAAAAGTCCAATTTTCTTCGTGCTATTAAACAAATTTCTTTAAGCATAGAACCTCACAGTGAATTAAGCCCTTTTTGGGGAAGTCTTTAACATTTTCCATAAATACAGAAAATGAATAAGATGGCAGCCCAATAAAACTCTTATTAAAAGCAAGATTAAGCTGCCAGATGGACACTTGGGGAGCTCGGCACATGCCGACAAGGACGTAAAGAATAGATTTCCCCTTGCCCTCTGTCCTGGGGCCCAAGCAGTGCTACCCTGATGGGGCCAACATAGCCTACATGAGAATCACCTCAACTGTAATAGCAGAGAAGGGCATTAGAGGGAGGCAGAAGAGGGAGTGGGAAGAATACTGGGTTGATATTCTGGGTGACACCAGCCAAGTTTTTTTTTTAATTTTTATCTCTCAGTGCTTCAGCCTTATCATCTGTGCCAAAGGGATCCTATTCTTTTCTCATGCCCTTCAAAGGATTGCACATAGGCATTTGAGCTAGACAAGACCTCAGAAGTCACCTGGTCTGATACCATCATTTTACATATAAGGCTAAGGGAAGGGAATGGTTGCCCAAGGTTCAAGGTAATGAATGGAAGAGCTGGGACTAAAGCCTAGGTTCAGGGGTCACAGCATCCTAGATCCAGAACTAGAAAGGACCCCAGAGGCCAGTCAGTCTGATCTGCTCATGTAAGATCATGAAACAAGGGCCTAGAGAAAGGAAACAACACCCAAAGTCAAAAGCAGAGAACAGCACAGCTAAGATACAAGGCTCTAAGTTCTAGGATCACTGTTCTAGAGCTAAAAGGGTCCTCCAAGGTCATCTCATCCAATCTCCTAATTTTATACATCAGGAAACTGGAATCCAAGAGATAACATGACTTTCCCAAGGTCACACATAATAAATGGCACTGCTAGAAATCAACCCCAAGTTCTGGGATCTTGAGATCCTTGGTCTGGAACTGGAAAGATGCTTTCAGTTTATCCAGTTTGAGTTTATCCAATTCAACCTTCTCCTAAGGAAGGTTCTCTGGTTCCAAAGCCAGTTTTCTTCCCACTGCTACCTCAAGCTGCATTTTTCTCCACTAGGGTAGGGGGTGGGATGGAGATGAAGGATAAAATCCTTCATCAAAATGGTGGACAAGGATCATGTCTGGGGCCAGGTGATGAGAGGGGAAGCGTCTCTTTTGAAAAGCAACAGCGCCATCTTGACCTGATGCATCAGATCCAGACACATGGCTTCTAACCAATGCCAGGAGGAAACTGGGTGTTTATGACACTTAGGAGCTCAATTATGTGTGTAAAACGCAATTAATTTTGGTTTCACACATCAAATGTGGCTCGAAACATCACTAACTCTGGGAAAGTCGGGCATTTCTCAGGGCAGGTTACATTGGCTTGTGCCCAATGGCATGGCTACCAGACTGTCAGCTCTGCCTAATGGCTCTCTGAGTGCGGCCCTACTGCATCTCCCTGCTGTCCCTACTACAGGATCCCAGGAGGCTTCTGTGTGCTCAGGATCCATCCTTAGTCCCAAAGCACACCAAAGTCCCCACTATAAACAAAAGACCTCAGCTCCTTCCCCTTGGACCCTGGGCTCTGGATGGGTGAGAGCTCCGCACACTTCACCTGACCCAGACCCAGCACACTATTCTCTAGTCCTCTTCATATCATACCACCCCTTCCTCCACCTCTGGCTCTGGGAATAGTCAACACACAAACATGGCCATTCCTGAAAGAACTCAATCCATTGGCCTCTTGCTCCACTCACCAAGTCAACAAGCATAGAGTAAACCTCTGTTTTATGCACCAGGTATTGTGCTAAGTTCGAAGAATTCAAAAAAAGGCAAAAATAGTCTCTTCCCTCAAGGAGTACACTGTCTAATGGGAGAGACAGCATGCCAAAACCTATGTACATACAAGATATATGTGCCTTGGTGTAAATCAGAGGTAGGGAAGGCACTAGGCTGGAAACAGCTTCTGGTAGGATTTGAGCTGAAAGTGTGGGAAGCCAGCCTGGGACTTCCCAAATCAAAACATCCTTCCCTGGCCTCCACTCCTCCCTAAGTGTTATCACCTCTATTAAGAGTAAACTCCTTGAGGGAAGGGACTGTCTCCCTCTGAGTACTTATCATAGCACCTAGTACCCAGTAAGTGCTTCATAAAGGATTGTTCATTCATTTATTCCTTCAGCCCTTCAGCCTATCGGCTACAACATGGCTTCCCTTGGAATGGAATGGACTTGGAAGGAGCTAGGTTTAACACAAAATCTACAATTCAATCCAATGAAGATTTATTAAGCTCCAACAGTGAATGAATCCTTCTCCTTAAGGAGCTTACAATCCTCGAGGGTATACACCATGATAAAAATAATAATACTGAGAACCTTAAAGCTCTATACAAATACTAGCTACTATAGTGCTTTAAGCCTAACAAAGTGCTTCCTATTATTAGCCCCCATTTACAGAGGAGGAAGCTGAAGCACAGAGAGGTAAACTGAGGCACAGAGCGGTTAAGTGACTTGTCTAGTGTCACACAGTATCTGAGGTAGGATTTGAACTCAGGTCTTCCTGACTCCAAGGTCAACCCTCTAACCATTGTGCAAACTACCTAGCTGCCCAGATCAGTAAATATAAAGTATACACAGAGAAATACAATGCACTTTCATGGAGGAGAAAATGCTAATACCCAGGGGAACTAGAAAACACCTCCTAGAGGAGCTGAAACCCAAATCCTGCTTTGAATGGAGCCAAATATTCTATAAGGTGGAAAGTGAGGAGGGAATGCGCTCTAAGTATAGACAGA
Source organism: Pseudochirops corinnae (assembly GCA_028646515.1). Lineage (NCBI taxonomy): Eukaryota > Metazoa > Chordata > Mammalia > Diprotodontia > Pseudocheiridae > Pseudochirops > Pseudochirops corinnae. The sequence continues at coordinate 41,370,824 of CM053588.1, read as the reverse complement.
AACAGGAAGACATTGAAGGTACCCCTGTCATCAGATGATAAAATCACAGCATTTCCGAGTTGGGAGAAGTGCAAAGATCATCTGGCTCAACCTCCTCATTCTACATATGGAGAGAGGCTAAGGTCAGACAACCAGCTAAGAGACAAGACGGGAACGCTCACCATACCCAATCCAAGATTCCCACCAGGTCCTGCTCCCAGAGCCTGCTCCCCTGCCCTCCCACTGCCAGCTGGGCCCTTTCCTCCCATGGCAGGCAGGGAAAAACTCCTACTGCCTGGTAGGAGTAAAGAGAGACTACATTTCTAACCAGAGAAGAGAGATATAGACAGACAGGTAAAGAGAGATAGAGACAGAGAGACAGACACAGAGACAGAAAGACAAAGAGACAGAGGCAAAGAGACAAACAAAAAGGCAGAGACAGACAGAAAGACAGACAGAGGCAGAGACAAACAAAAAGACAGACAGAGAGAAACAGAGACAGACAGATAGAGAGAGACAGACAGAGACACAGAGACAGACACAGAGAGACAGAGATAGACAGAAAGACAGAGACAGAGACAAAGAGAAACAAAGAGGCAGCCAGGGACAGAGACAGACAGAGCTGTATCACAAACTTCCATCCTGACTGTCTCTCGCTGCTGTAACTCAAAGTGATGCATTGGCCTGTCGCTTATATTTACAGGATGACTTAAAATACAACATAATTTCACTTGTAAATAAACTGTCCTTCTGTCATGTGGATCACTCATTGTCGGCAGCCCCACGGCTTGTGCACGGAGCACAGGGTGGGTCTGGGTACTTCCCAGCTGGAAGTGCCAGGACAAGCTAAATATTAGCTGTCCTTCAAGGTCCCATGCCTCCAGGAAGCCCTCCCTGACTGATTGCTTCAGGTCTAGGGGATCTCTCTTTCTCTCTCTCTCTCTCTCTCTCTCTCTCTCTCTCTCTTTATCTCTCCCTCCCTCCTTCTCTCTCTGTCCCTCCCTCCCTCCTTCTCTCTCTCTCTCTCTCTCTCTCTCTCTCCCTCCTTCTCTCTCTCTCTTTCTGTCTCTCTCTCTCTCTCTGTCTCTGTCTCCCTCTCTGTCTCTCTGTCTCCCTGTCTCTCTCTCTCTCTGTCTCTCTCTGTGTCTCTGTGTGTGTGTCTCTATCTGTCTGTCTGTCTCTTTCTCTCTCTCTCTGTCTGTCTCTCTCTTTCTCTCTCTCCTTTCCTCTCCTCTCCTCTCGAAGGTGCCTTCCAGCACTCAGTCTATGAACCAATGATCCTGTGAATTTCTATAATCCTGATAGTTTACTACACACAATTAGGCCTCAGTCGAATTCTGCTCTTCTGTCCTCAGCTGTTGGTCTTGCCCAATTAGACTATAAATTTCCAGAGAGCCAGGCTTTGTTTTTGTCCTAAAGCCCTCCTGGTACCTAACTGGAGTCTAAAGGCTTTCTAAATGCTCCATCAATACAGGAGGCAATCTAGTACAAAGCAATGAACACTTGCATCCAAATCAGAAAGCCTGGGTTCAGATCTCGCCTGTGTGACTTTAGGCCAGTCATGGGCTTCACTTCTCTCATCTGGACGATGAAAATCTAGATGTTTAGATCCCTCTAGATCCAGAACACTATGACCTTACTGATGGACTGGCTAGTTGGTGACACATAAAAGTGAAATAATGGATGGATAGATTAGCAGCCCAGGTCACGGACTGTCGAGAGCTGGAGGGGTCATCTGGTCCAACCCAGCTAGAATAAAACTTTCCTCTGTACCATCACTAACAAGCGGTTACCTGACCTCTGTTCTGAAATATTCACTGAGGTGGGGGTCGGGGGAGCTCATGATCTCCTGAGAGGCGTTGGTGGAGGATAAAGAGGACTGGCCTTGAACTCAGACTAAGTGTATGCAAGTTCAAATCCCAATTCTGACATTTATGAGCTGCATGACCTTGGACAAATCACTCAATCTCTCTGGGCCTCAGTTTCCCCACTTGTAAAGTAAGGGAGTTGTATTTGACAGATTCTAAGGTTCCTTCCAGCTCTAAATCTAAGGTCCTAAAAGTATCAGAGAGCTGCAAAATAAGGTACCAGTGTCCTCATTCACACGGAGGCATGTCTGACTCCTCCCACACACAGACCCAGGGGACAAAGCTCTAACTGTGACATTCGGGGGCCAGGTACACCCACTACAGGAGGAAGTTAGTCAACCAGCATTTAGCAAGTGTTCGCTGTGTCCTAGGCAACATGCCAAGTGCTGGAAAAGAAAAGAAAGATCCCAAAAAAGAAAAGAAAGACCAAAATAAAAAGAATCCCTACCTTCAGGGAGCTCACACTCTAATGGGGGAGATGACATTCAGGCAACTTGCTACAAACATGGAGAGATTAAGCAAATTCTATTGTCACATTCCTTGCCAAGCCCTGGGGTTACAAAGAAAGGTCAAATAATTCTCTTCCCTTCTGATGGAAAAGACAACATGTAAATACCTCTGAACATATTAGATTTATACAGAGTAGATGGATGGTAATTTCAGATGAAATAATCATGAAACAATAATGATGGTGACGATGACAATAAACCAGTGCTTTGCTGCATGTGCTATAGTGCTATATATAAATAATGCTTTATTATCACCATCACCATCATCACCATTACTATTATTCTCATTAATATTATCTAGCAGCTAGAAGGGAATGGGAAAGGTCTCTTGTAGAGGGCTGGCTTTGAGCTAAGTCTTGAAAGAAGCCAAAACATCAATCGGGAGAGGTGCAGGGGCTTTGCAAGGCAGATTGTCAGTGCAAAGGCCTCTGGATGGGAATGGAGAGCCATGTTCTTCTTACTAAAGCCAATCCTGATCTTAGCCCTTTCGACAGATAACACCATTGCTGTTTATCCTTTACATAACAAAACAAACTCTGAGGACAGTAATGCCACCACCCATCCCATAGACCTATGGGATGACCACAGTGAGGCGTATGTTCCAAGTTCCAGGCTAGTCCCATCTCAGCCTGGCCTAGTAGGGTTCTCTCCTTCTTGCTGTGATGGCCTTGAGCAAGGTCAGGTCTTGTGGGCAGATACCCTCTGACCCACCCTATCCCACATGCCAGGCCCTGCTCAAACATAATGACAATTAATATTTAATAGAACACATATCTGAAACAGTCCTGAAGGTTCACAGAGCTGACCCTGTACTCTCTCTTCTGTTGGTAAATTTTTAAGAAAAGTGATGGAAAGGTAGATAGTGCAGAGTGAGAATGGTTCAACTTTAAGGTGCATTTTTAATTAAAAGAAAAAGACCAGAGCTGTGATGCGGTGTCATAAAGCAGATAATTTTACAGCTGGATGGTCTCCCTCTGATGTACTTGAAAACCATTTTCAAGCGACATAAAGTTTAACATAGCGGTACATCTGCCTACCCACTAGATTCTACATGGAATTTAAAATTTAATTATATTAAAGCATTGTTACAGTGTGCATTGCAAGCATGCTAACCAAGTGGAACTTTAACAAAATCTCTTCAGATAGGTTTTATTTTTTTTTTCTTTTAATCTATCTTTTATAGAACCAAGAGATCGGTTTGACACACAATTGGCGGCTTCAGCCGATGTGTTTATTGCTTACATAACAAAGCAACTGAGGACCAAAAATGTTTATTCACTTCCCCCTGGTGTTGTTACTGGGTGACTAGCTCTGCTTTGCTTCCTCAGTAGCCAAGCACAAGAGCTAGTCTGAGAATGCTGGGTGAGCTCTGTGCTGCACTGGCCCTCTGATAGCTTTTTAAGGAAAAAGGGAGAAGAGGGAGGGAGAGTGGGAGAGGAAGAAGAAGAGGAGAAGAGAAAGGGAGAGAGAAAGGAAGGGGAAAGAGGAAGGGAGGGAGGGAGAGAGAGAAGGGGGAAAGGAAGAAAAAGAGAGAAAGAAGTTAAGGAGTCATGCATAAAGGGAAAGGAGATATGGGGAGAGAGAAAGGGATAGAAGACAGTAGAAAGAGGAAAGCAGATAGAGAATGGGGGGAAAGAAAAATGGAAGGGGGAGGAAGGAAGGAAGGAAGGAAAGAGAAGAGAAGGGAAGGGAAGGGAAGGGGTAGGTAGCTCCTAGAACAGATCTTTCCACTTTGAATTTTATGTACAAATTAAAGAATCATTTTCTCAAACAAAATCCAAAATGTCACCATAATAAGATATTTGCCTGGATTGAAAAAATCACTTCTGGCAGGAGAGGAAAATACCCTAGAACCACATAGTCTGGCAAAACTGCCCCCCCCCCCAAACAAAATAAAACACAATTCTGTGGTAGTTGACCCAAAAACAGTTGACCCCAGGGCAGGGAAGCTACTTGCCCTGGTCCCACCACTTCTTGGGCGCCATTTTTGAACCAAGGCACTGTGGGGTGACACAAAGGTAGAGATGCCCCTAGGCACAGTCTAGATTTCTCTTTGTTCTGGTACTGACTCATGCTATTGGGACCTCCTGTTTTTTCCTTATTCATTTTAGAGCATGAGCTCCTACATTTAGAACTGGAAAGCACCTCGGAGGCCTACAAGTCCTCTCCTCCAGCCATCATTTTACAAATTAAAAGGACACCAAGGCTTTGAAAAGAGGAGGATATAGCTACGATCCCACCAGTAGTAGCATCAGAGGTGAGATTTGAACCCAAGTGCTCTGATCCTATAGTCACCTCTCCCCCAACTGGACTACTCCGGCTCCCTACACATACATAAGCATATATGCTGTGTCTCCATCCAGGCAGTTTGACAAACCTGGAGCCCTCAACCTGGTGACTGAGCTGGAGCATCAAAGTGAGATAACAGTGAATCGGGAATGACAAGACCTGAATCCAAATTCCAGCTCTGCTACTTTCCACCTATCAGATACTGGTCAAATGAAGGGATCTTAGAGGCTGTCAAGTCCAAACTTTTAATTTTACAGATGAGGAAACTGAGGCACAGGGGCACACAACTAGTGAGTGTCTAAGACAGGATTTGAACTCAGATCTCCCTAACTCCAGATTATTTTATAGAATCAGAGGGTATACAGATTTAAAGAGAAAAGGAAACTCAGAGGCTGTTAAATCCAAACATCTCATTTTATAGATGAAACTAAAACCTAGCTAAGTTAAATGGTATTCCCAAGGTCATACAGGGGCCAAAGCTGGAACCCAGTTTCTCTATCTATAAACCCAGCATTCTTTTCATTGGTCCAGCTTCCTTCTCTGGGCCTCAGTTTCCATACCTATAAAAAGAAGGTTGAACTGCAGCATTCCCTTCCCCCCCCCTTCCCATCCCCTACCCCTTATAGCTCTAAAGCCCATTATGTTCCTGGATTCCTCCATGCTACCGAACATAGCCAGACTCAAAAAAGCAGATTCATTCTTTACACAATGGCAGGGGGCCCAGTTAGAGAAGATAAACTTGGAAGCCGGTGATTGAGAGTCCCATGTGTACAGGGAAACTCATTAATACATGATGCCCTCAAGTTACTGCAATAACCTTCTCATGGTCTTTGAACTGACTTCTAAAGCCACGGGTTCTGGCCAGATCTAAAGATGCCTGTTTTTATCCAAGGGAACACTGTACAGACTCCAGGCCCTCTTGCCTGGATCCAAGGGAGCCCTGTCCTTTGGGAAGCCCCCCTCAAAACTTCAGTACTGGGTCCTAGGTATAGGGAGAGCAGATGAAAAGATCAGAAGAGTTTAGGGGGCATCTAATGACTCTCCCTATCTGCGATCTTTAGCCAGAAATGGGAAAGCATCTCTTTAGCATATTAAAGTTAGCCAGGACCTTGAAGAACGGCTAATGAGGGTACGCAGTTAAACCTCAAAGAAAAAAAAAAGGAAGCTGCTCCTGGAATCAGGCTCCCTCTGCAGCACAATGGAGCAGGTCCAAATCTTTTCTCCTAATGGGAAACAGCATTGGTCCAGTGGGCAAAAGCACGGTCAGAATTCACCATTAGAGCAGACCCCAGGCTCAGGGGTAAAAAAAGGATTGGTTGTGCAATGCCTTCCTTCTTTGAAAAGGTTGGTGGTTAGGGATAGGGAGCACCGCATATACCATCAGATTCAACTAATTGTGTTTGTTAGTTTTGCCAAACCTCTCTTTTTTGTCTTTGCCACAAGGGATGGTTTGGTGCATAGGAGAGGAAGTGGAAAATATTCAGAAATGAAGGCAATGTAAAAACAAAAATTAATAAATAATTGCTTCAAACATTTGACACTTTCAGTTGACACTGAAAAGATGTAAATCCCCATCACTCTCCTCAATTCACTTTTACCTCCAATTCCACAGTCTGTACCTTTGCTCATGGAGATTCACTCTTAGCTCAAAAAGTCTTCCCTCCCCTCCTTATTCCTTTAAATCAGGGATTCATTTCCTTTTCTGAGTGTGTGATAAACCCCTTGGGCAGTGTGAGGAAGCCTTCTCAGAATCATGTTTTCAAATACATAAAATCAAGTGCATTCTATTCCAAAGACCAACTCTACTGAAATACAACTATCAAAATATTTTTTAAAAATAAATTCATGGACTCCAAGTTAAGAATCCCTGCTTTAAAGGATAAGGAAAGGGGATAAACCTGTGATTTCCTTGATAGAAAGGACCCCCAGGTGAAGAAATTCTCAGGACCAATGAGGGTTGGCACATTACAAGCAACTTAGAATCTCAGATTGCTGCCTAAAGCAATGGGAAGTTTAGTGACTCAGTCAGAATTATACAGCCTGGCCCAAAGGGCTATAAAACTGTGCATACCCTTTGATCCAGCAATGCCATTTCTAGGTCCGTATCCCAAAGAGAGCATAAAAAATGGAAAGGACTCACATATACAAAAATATCTGTTAACAGCTCTTTTTGTGGTGGCAAAGAATTGGACATTGAGGGGATGCTCATCAATTGCGGAATAGCTGAACAAGTTGTGGTATATGAATGTAATGGAATACTATTGTTTTATAAGAAATGATGAGCAGGTGGACTTCAGAAAAACCTGGAAAGACTTAGATGAACTGATGCAAAGTGAAATGAGCAGAACCAGGAAAACACTATTCACAGTAACAACAATATGTGTGATGATCAACTCTGATAGACTTAGCTCTTCTCAGCAATATAATGATCTAAGACAATTCCAAAAGACTCATGATGGAAAATGCTATCCATCTCCAGAGAAAGAACTATGAAGTCTGAATACAGATTAAAGCAGACTATTTTCACTGTTTTTGGGTTTTTTTTCCTTGTGTTTTTTTCCTTTTGTTCTTATTTGTCTTTCAAAACATGACTAATATGGAAATATTAAGATGATTGTACATGTATAGCCTTTATCAGATTGCTGTCTTGGGGAGGGAGGGAGAAAAATTTGGAACTCAAAATCTTCTAAAAGTGAATGTTGAAAACTATCTTTACATGTATGTAATCAGGAAAAAAATGCTATTAAATGGGGGGGTGGGGAAGAATTACACAATCCACACATGTCAGAGGCAGGATCTGAACCCATTTCTTCCTAGCTCCATAGCACCATACTGCTTCTTATTCCTATAAAACTCAGCTTCAGAGCCTTCTCTGTCAGTAACAACTTCCACCACCACCCCCACCCTTGGATTTCTCTGAGTACTTTCTTTTGTATTGTTTAAAAAAAATAATAACTCACTTTTATACAGCAGATAGAATTTTACAAAGTACTTTCTGCAGAACCACCCAGTGGGGTGGGCAGAGCAGGTATGATTACCTCCATTTTATAGTAAGGAAACTGAGGATCAGGAAGGATGGTTTGCTTCTGTTTATATGGTTAATAAGCAGCAAAGCCAAGATCTAAACACCATACTACACTGACATTCCTCATACTTTTCCTTTATTGTGGTATATTGTAATTTAACAATATTGTAACAGAGAGATACATGGTGGGTGTAAGTGGACTTACAAATTAAGGTCTGCATACCAAAAACAGGAAGGAAAAACATGGCATAGAGGAAAAGCTGATAGAAGCCATAAGGAGATGGAAGGAACCTCAACAGCAATCTACTGAAACTCCTCATTTTACAGATGAGGAGACTGAGGCTGAGTAGCCTATGGTTACCTGAATAGTGAAGGTCAGAGGCAGAATCTGACTTGAGACCATTACTCTTGCCAATATACCCAATCAGAGGACCTAGGTTTGGATACTGGCTTTGTTACTCACATATTAGATTGGATTAGACTGCTTACAGGCCTTTGCTACCCTTGACTCTGTTCCTTCCTTTGTTTTCAGAGTTTCTGCCCTGATCAGCCCTTTTTTTTCTCATTAAAACATGGTTATCTGTATTTTTATCTACTAAACTGTAAGCTTCATAAGGACACAGAACTGTGTTTTATCTAAGCTTTGTATATCCCCCAGTGACCAAGACAGTGCTCTATATCCAAAAGGCACTTAATAAATGTTTTCTGGATTAATGAAAGAATGGACTAGAACAGAGTGGGGGCTTGGTTTTGTTTTTGTTTTTAGGAAATAGTAGTCAGAATAGGGACTGAGGAAAGAGAAAGTGATCATAGCATGAAGGTGATACTAAGTTCTTGACTGTGTCAGCAGAGCACAACCTTGGCGGGCCCTACCAAGATGGAATGGCTTCAAACATGGCCTTAGGAGTAAGTCTGTCATCCAAGGAACAGCTTAGCTCCAACTGCAGAAGCTCATCACTGTAGTGTTGACCCCAGAGTGATGGATGAATCCTCAGTCCTGGCAATTCTTGAGGTCAATTCACTGAGATGGGGAGGGTTTACAATCTATATTGGTTGATAGAAAACAGAAAGAGGATAAGACAAGACTTAGAAACCTCATGAAACCATCAAGATGAGAATTCTGCCTACGGGTTTATTGGGACCTTAGAAGCTAGAATGACAGTGTATGTTCTAAGGTCAGTCCCTGAAGGTAGGTGCTGCAGTGGACAGAGCACTGGGCTCAGGAAGACCTAAGTTCAGATCCAGCCTTAGACACTTACTGGCTGTGTGACCCTAGGCAAGACACTTACCTCTTTCTGTCTCAGTTTCTTCAACTGTAAAATGGAGATCATAATAGCACCAACCTCACAAGGTTATTGGGAGGATCAAATATCTGTAGAGTGCTTAGTACAATGCTTGGTATATAGTAGGTGCTTAATAAATGAGTATTGTTTTCCTTCTCTTACCTGCTGCTGGCTCAGATGTTCTGCATTCTAAGGCAAACTCAAGCAGTCAAGTCCATATAACTTTTGAAACTTTTGAAAACAATTTGTTCTCAAAAAACAAATTGAAGTTGCTTGGCCTAAACCCCCAAGGGCATATAACACCACCACAACCCAAAAAAAGGCTTAAATTGCTCTTAGAGAATGGCCCTTTCTCTATACATGGAACCAAAGATTCATAGGATTTAGAGCTAGGAAAAACTCAGAGGTCGTCCAAGTCAACACCCTCATTTTTTTTTTTTAGATGAAGAGGTCAAGATCACACAGTGGTAACTGCCAGAGCTAAGATCTGAACCCACGTTCTCTGACCTCAAATCCAGAACTCTCTTTATACAATTCTACCTAGAGAGTCTGAATACAGGGGAATTCCACTGGGTTCCCCAGTGTCATTTGGCTACCCAGAACACTAGCAATTTTAAAGGAAACATTGGGCTATTTCTCTCCCAGAGTTCCCGAACATTCCTGTGGCCCTTGGCTAAGCAAAGGAAGCCCCTGGGGCCTGAGAGAAGACACAGAAAGTAGAGGCATACATGAGGCTTTAAACATTCAAAGTGGGACAAATTTGGAAAAAGGATGCAAAGTCTTAAGTATTATTCAATTATTTTAATATAGCCAGATACTGCATAATCAATAGAAATCCTTGTATTTTTAATGGGGATCATTATTCAAAATATGTCACTGCCCAATCAACACAAAAGTTAAAATTCATCAATATTTAAATTTTTCCAATTGACATCTTATCATTCTATCCAGGAAAGAGCCCCGGGATCACAAAATCCATTATTTAATCTTTCAAGTTTGCAAAGTTCACGATTAGACACCGCTCTGTTTCATTAGCTGTTGGGAACAGAGGCCAGGAATGTGCTCCAGCCAAGTCAGGATGAGGGGGATACCTGCATGGTATCAGGGGGAGGGCAGCTTTGCTCAGGTGTAGCAGAAGAAATTAACTAATGCAAAAATGCTGCCCATGGTAGGTACCCCCACCCATACCCTATCCACACCTGATAGATCATCTAGAATCCTGGGCTTCCAGGGGGAAACAGAAGAAAAGGCACCAACCCAAACCTCTGCCCTGAGACCTGGGGGTGCATCAACCCATATCGCCTGGTATCCATCAGTTCTCGTAGCCTCTCCCAAGGCTGCCCTAGGGGAAAGTGACCTCAGACAGTGGGACATTAACAAACAGGGTTGTGTCTAGGGGAGGGTGAGCAGGTCTCCATGCAGTTCTATGCTATTAAATGTCACTATTAAAGCTTAAAACTGCACTAAGACTTCTGGAGGAAGGAAGGAAGGAAGGAAGGAAGGAAGGAAGGAAGGAAGGAAGGAAGGAAGGAAGGAACGAACGAATGAACGAACAAACGAACAAACGAACGAGGGAACAAGGGAGGAAGGGAAGGAAGGGAGGAAGGAAGGAAGGGAGGGAGGGGGGAATGGAGAAATGAGGGAAGGAAGGAAGCTAGAAAAGAAGGGGGGAAGCCTGCATCAAGCATCTATGATATGTGAATTCTGATATTCTGTGTTCTAAAGTCCCTCTCAACCTTGACATTCCATATTCATGTCTTCCTGATTCTAAGAATAGTACTCTGTGAACAGTTCTGCCTTCTTAAGATGGGCACCTGTAGCTTCCTCAGCTCTGGGCAATATAATACAGCTATTGGGTTGTCCCTGTGTCCCTTGTGTCCTTGTTCCAAAAGATGAATCTACCTTAAAACCCAGAGGGCAGAGACTGCACAAAGATGAGTCCAAAGCATCCGCAGCTGAGGATCTGACCCAGTTAGGATCCTCGGGTCTTAAGTGGATAGTACTGCTTAGAAGGGGAGCAAGGTAGATACACTAGCCACAAGGTACCTCCACTTTGGACTAATCAATCTACTGAGCCCTATCTATCTATCTAATCTACTTAATGGAGCCCAAGCTTTCTCATCTGTAAAATGGGCACTGGTAATCACCATAATACTTCCACATAGTTGTAATGAAGATCTAATGAGATTTCTATGGTCTAGGTTCTGGGAACACTCAGACAAAACCAATCAGTTGCTGCTCTCAAGGACTGCAGAGATGCCTTGAGGACACAGATAAGTAGATAGAGAAGAGGAAGGAAATAATCATTTATATAGCACCTAAATAAGCATTTATATAGCACCTACTATATTCTGGTTCTGTGCTAAGTGCTTTTTACAAATATTGTCTCATTTGATCCCCACAATAACTCTGTGAAGTAGGAGCTATCATTATCCCAATTTCATAGTCGAGGAAACTGAGGCAGACAGAGGTTAAGTGACTATCCCAGGGTCACACAGCTAATGAGTATCTGAGTCTGGATTTGAACTCAGATCTTTCTGACTCCAAGGCCAGTTTTCTATCCACTGCACCACCAGGTAGCTGTCTCTAACTACTGCATGGGCTCTGTAATCCAACAAGGTGTCTCCAAATACAAGTTGTGACCTTCCCAGGCAAGGTGAACTAGCACGGTAGAAAGAGCCCTGAATTTGGAGTCAGAGGTCCTGGGTTCTGAATTGTAATGAGAATGGGAAATTGAAGATCTTCCCTGCCCCTTAATAGACCTCAGGGGGAGTTTGAAGACCTGCCCTGCTTTGAAAGTAAACTCTGCCCTCTGATAGGCTGAATGTAGTCACATGGAGCCTGTGATGGAGGGAATTTGCTAAAGGGTGGAGCAGAGCCCACAGGAAGCTTCCCTGCTGTGAAGATAAACTCTGTCCCCTGATAGGCTGAATGTAATCACATGGAGGCTGTGGTAGGAGGAGTTTGCTGAAGGGAAGCAGAGCTCACAGGAAGGTGGTAGTCAGAGCTAGGGAGACAGTGGGGGAGAGAGGATGCTCAGGTAAGGAGTCAGATAGGCTTGTGAGTAGATACTGATCTTGTATTGGTTTGTGGGAAGGCTGAAGGATGCTGTGGCTCTCAGCGTTATTATGGCTTCTTAATGTCTTTGGTACTATGATGGAATCGGCTTACTGGTTTTGGGATTTGGTTCTTTGGTGTCTAAATAAATGCTTCAGTTCTATCCTCTATCTGGAGAGTCTGGTATATTTTGCAATTGAACATCATGTGATACTCATAGTCATGGACTTTATTGTGATCGTGGGCGCTGTAAATATTGCATTGGTGCTACACAAACCCAGCTCTGCTCCTTACTAACATATGATCTTGAGCATATTCCTTCTCCTCTTGAAGGCTGCAGGTTCTTTCTCCAAAGTCCTGGATGAAATAACCTCCCTTCCAGTCAATCAGCCAGTCAGTCCACAAGCATTTATTAAGTACCTATCATGTTCCTGGTACCGTCCTAAACTCTAAATCTGTTACTATTGCATTTTTGTTCTTCTCATCTTTACATTTCATAGAGTTTAAATAAAAACGTGTTCTGGGACAAACTGCTGACCTGCTACCTTTCTCTCATATTTGAGGTTCATGGTGGATAAAATAATTCTAGATAAAAGTTTGGGGATGGATGCAGGGTCATCAAAAGCATGTTGCGAACAAAACTCGAAGAGCAGACAGGAGGATAGGGAGGATGGGGAGGATGGGTGGGGATGTCCTGTTTTCACATGGCTCTGATCTTCTGATTCCTGTCTGTTTCAGGGCTTTTCACTCCCCATAGGTGGAAGGCACCAGTATCTGGCATGGCAACATCCATTAAAAGCATTGTTCTGCAATTTTCACAGGTCATTCTGGGTTACACAGTCTGACTGTTGACAATGCCAACTTCCAGGACAGTTTACTGATATTCCTGTTATTATCACTATTTTGATCTTTTTTTGTGGGGTTCAGATAGAAGCAACAAAGGGCCCTGTTGCCTTGCCTGGGACAGGTCACAATCCTGCTATTACTCCTTCACATTTAATGTCCTGTGAAGGGTTGCACAGATGGATAAAATAACTGCTTTGGGTAATTGGATTAAAAAATGGAGACTATGCTTATCCTCTGGAGGCTCCCCAAGAATGTCTTCAGCTGGGGGCAGCTAGGTGGTGAAGTGAATAGAGCACCTGGAGTCAGGAGGACCTGAATTCAAATCCAACCTCAGACACTTAACACTTACTAGCTGTGTGACCTTGAGCAAGTCACTTAACTCTGAATGCCCTGCCTTCCCCCTCCAAAAAAACAAAAAAAAATGTCTTCAGCTGAACATTAGCCACAGACAGGATGGTGAGGAGGAAGTATATCTTCTCTCATCATTGCCTGGCTTTCCTGCACTGTTCATCATCATCCTCACCCTCGGTATTAACTGTGCCAGAGACAAGGTCACCTTTAGAGGAGAGGATTGCTGATCTGATGCAAGCCGCAAGAGAGCACCCAGAGAGCCCACTCGCCTCCACTGACTCTCGAGATGCCTCAAGTCCCACCATTCAGCCTTCAGAGTGTGAAAATTATTTCCCTCTTAAATAAGTCCTTTTAAAAACTCACAGATTCTTATGAGCCATAAGTTTGTTTATTTGTTTTAGCAAGTTGCCCATCCATTCATTCTTCAAGCATTTACTGAGATCTATTATCTATTATTATCAACTAGGGACCAGATGGAGCAGCTGGGTAGTACAGTGGGTAGAACACTGGACCTGGAGCCAGGAAGACCTGAGTTCAAATCCAGCCTCAGATAATGACTGGCTGGGTGACCCTGGACTAGTCATTTCTCCCTGTTTGCCTCAGTTTCCCCATCTGTAAAATGAGCTGGAGAAGGAAACAGCAAATCAATCCCATATATTTTTGCCAAGAAAACCTCAAAAAGGGTCACAAAGACTCAGGCATACTGAAAAAGGACTAAAGAGCAACAAATGGACCAGAAGCTAGAACTTTTAATAATAATGATTTAAATAGTGCTTTCAGATTGGCATTTATTATTTAATAAGAACAGCAATAAAAATAGGTAGCATTTACATGGTGTTTTAAGGTTTTCAAGGCACTCTATATCATCTCATAATAATAAGTAACATTTGTATAGCCCTTTAATAGAGGCAAAGTGCTTCATATGTTATCTTAAAATAATAAAATACCTAATATGCTTGAAGATTCACAAATGCACTTTACAAATATTATCTCATTTAATCCTCACAAAAGCCCTGGGAGATTGTTTAGATCCATTTTATCCCCATTTCTGCTGATGAGAAAACTGAGACAGAAAGAGGTTAAGTGACTTGCCCAGGGTCACACAGCTTACACGTATCTAAGTCAAAATTTGAACTCAGGTCTTCCTGACTCCAAATCCAGCACTCTGTCTACTCTGTCACATCAGTCTTGTGAATGTGAGTGTTCTGATTATCACCATCTGACAGATGAGAAAATTGAGGCTAAGAAACTTGTCCAGGGTCATAACTTTTTAGGGCAGAATCTGAACTCTATAGTCTTCCTGACTCCCAAATCCAAAGCTCTGGCTACAATATTACCTAGCTGTCTCTTAGACAAAGTTCATAAATAAGTAACAGAAGAGAAATATGTAGGATACAAGCTCTTCACCATTCCCATGCCTACCTCCAACACCAGATTAGTGGAGATGTTTTATAAGATGCTAAGATGTGGGGTAATACCAATGGCCAAGAGGAAAATCGGATCCAGAAAGAGAGAGGGGGACAGAGGGGGACACAAGAAGGACCATTAGGAGGGAGATGAAGACCAACTTGGCCAGTCTCACAATCTGGCTAAGGATCAGCCAAGGGCAGAAGGTTCCCAAACCAGGTAGGACCCCTGAAAACACACAACCCATAGTTCCATGAAATTACAAAGTCTTTCAGAGTACTAGTAAAGAATTCTTCCCTGTTTTATTTTGCTTGAAGACCTTTGGGGGAATTTGTTTAGATGTTTAGATAGATAGATAGATAGATAGATAGATAGATAGATAGATAGATAGATAGATAGATAGACAGACAGATAGATAGACGGATAGACAGAGAGATGGACAGACGGACGGATGGACGGATGGGTGGATGGACGGATGGACAAATGAATAGGTGGATAAATGGATATGGATAGATACAGATAAATGTGTATGTGCATATATACATACATATACATATATACACACTTACACAGATACATATATATTATGTTGTATGTGATACATGTAAACTTATAATTCTATATTACAAATCTTAAAGAGCTGTATAAATACTATCATATAACTAACATTCTATTATACATATAATTATATGTTATTATACATTATTGATAACAGAATGCTAGATCTGTAAGGCACCTTAGATCCTCTTGTCGAAACCTCATCCCCTCTTTTTTGCAGAAGAAGAAACTTATCATAGACTCCTGAATCTTGAACTGGAAGGACCCTCAGAGCCCAAGCCCCTCATTTTGCAGATGGAAAAGCTGAGACTAAAGGACATGAAGTGCCTCGCTCAAAGTCACCCAGACAGAAATCACCAGAGGCAGGATCTGAACTTTCCCTCTTGCAGCAGCACACACTAGTCATGGGTAGAACTGGACTCTTAACTTGGCTTCCAAGTCCAGAGTTCTTTCCTCTCTATAAACTTCATACATATTTTTTATTGATTTTTCCAAAAACCTTGGCTTCCCCCAGGTTCAGAATTCATGCCAAGACATGGGAGACAGGTGTTTTATAGTGCATAGAAGGCACTGGGAACCAGGGAGCCTGGGTTCAAGTCACTGACTCAGTCATTTGCTTATCACATGGCCTTGGACAAGTCACTTCTTTTCTTTGTGGCCCAGTCTCCCCGTCTGTAAATTGGGAATATTTGATGATCTTTAAGACCCACTTCCCATTCCAATGTTCTATGTCCTATACTCTAAGGCACCTTGGGTGAAAATTGCAGAAAGATCAGTTTTAGCTCAATATGAGGAAAGACTTGCTATCGATTAGAGCCACCCAGGGTAAAAATGAGCTGCCTCGGCCCCATTTACCCACCCACTGCGATCTATTCAAGCAAAGTCTGAGGAGCCAGTCTTTTAGTCAGCGAGCATCTATTAAGCACCTACTACATGCCGGTCACTGGGCTAAGCAAAGAAAATCCAAAAGCACGGCCCCTGCCCTCAGGGAGCTCACAGTCTGATGGAGGAAACTGACCACTTGTCAGAGGCACCTAAGAGGAGACACTGTGCTAGAAGATGCACTAAACGGCCTTTCAGGTCTCTTGTGTTTTGATGTTCTCTGATCTCTCTTACAACATTGTATGTCTATATTCAAGCATCCTCCTCACTCTGCCAGTGTTCTGAAGGCCCCTCCCAGCCCTGACATCCTGTGTTCTGAAGGCCCCTCCCAGCCCTGACATCCTGTGTTCTAAGGGCCCTCCCAGGTCTGACATTCTCTGTTCTAAGGGCCCTCCCAGCTCTGATATTCTCTGTTCTAAGGGCCCTCCCAGCTCTGATATTCTCTGTTCTAAGGGCCCTCCCAGCTCTGACATTCTCTGTTCTAAGGACCCTCCCAGCTCTGACATTCTCTGTTCTAAGGGCCCTCCCAGCTCTGAGATTATGTTTTCTAAGGGCCCTCCCAGCTGACATTCTGTGTTCTAAATGCCCTTTCAGCTCTGATATGCTGTGTTCTAAGGGCCCTCCCAGCTCTGACATTCTGTGCTCTAAGGCCCCTCCCAGTTCCAACATACTGTGTCCTGAGGGTTCTTCCAGCTTTAATAATCTACAATTCCTTATTTAGAGAATTCCGCATATTTCCCTGTGACAGCGTCCAGGTCTAACCTCTTTGCTGAGTAGGAGAGCTTCAATGATAGAACAGGGTCTTCACTGAAATGAAAGGTGGGGTGTACGTGGCTAGAGAATCTGGAAGAGGCTGTGTCCCCTCCTTCACCCTGAAAAATTCTGACATAAAAACAAAATTCCCCCTGGCCAGAAATTTCTGGACTGTGAGGCCTCCCTGCTCACCTCCTCCAGTAACTTGCATCTCAGCAGGAGAGAAACACTGGAACCGGGCCATTGCCAATCACCAGGATTATTTTCATCTGTCTTTCCTGAGTACACCAAGGGGACCTTCCTGATCAGGCTGCGCAGCCTGAGAAGACCAAAAGGAGAGTCGAGCATTTCCATAACAGAATATTGGCCCTACTGAAAACAGCTCCTTGTCAATCTGGGGACTGTCAAAACAGGCCTCACTCCTCCAAGAGGC
Organism: Pseudochirops corinnae; assembly: GCA_028646515.1. Classification (NCBI taxonomy): domain Eukaryota; kingdom Metazoa; phylum Chordata; class Mammalia; order Diprotodontia; family Pseudocheiridae; genus Pseudochirops; species Pseudochirops corinnae. Next base: position 41,353,584 of record CM053588.1, on the reverse strand, counting down.
TCCTGGGTCCCACCCAAGGATGACTCGCTGCTTCTGTTGAGTGGCTAATGCTTTTCCCCCGAGGTGTCAAAGCATGGCATTCCTCCCAAGTCTTGATTTTCTGAGTTCTGTTTTCTAACTTTGATTGTAAGCACCTTGAGGGCAAATATTTTCTTTTTTATCTTTGTATCATTGGCACCTGACACACAGCAGGCACTTAATTAATGTTTACTGAATGACTGGTTGGTTGCTATGAGTAGGACTGCACTCTGCTGAAATGACCACCCAGATATGGAATCAAAAGAAAGAGGCAGGAACACAGGCCAATTATTAGAGCAATGGACCAGGAGTCAGAAGATCTGAGTCCAAGAGACTTAACACGTTGTGTGACCCTGGGCAAGTCACTTAGCCTCAGTTTCCACATCTATAAAATGGAGACAGTAACAGAACCTGCCTCACAGAGTTGTGAGAATAAAATGAGATGATATTTGTAAAGCCCTCAGCACAGGACCTGACAAACAGTGGGAGCTTAATAAGCACTTATTCACTATAAAGCGCTTTACAAACTTTAAGGTGCTATGTAAATGCTAGGTGTTATTATCCCCATCTCGCAGATGAAGAAACTGAGACTCAAAGACATATGCCTGTGCTGAGAGAGTTAGGGGAAGAGGCAGTTCCAAACCCAGGTTTCCCAACTCCAAATTCCACCCTCTTCCTCTGTGTCACAATCTCTCTCAAGGAAGAAATGCAACAAGACAGAGACTGAGCTGTCCATTGGCCCCCAGTTTAAGCTGTGGGACCCCGGAGCAGCTTCTGCCCCACCTGTAAAATGGGTGCAAGAATGCTTTCACTCCTCACCACGCAGGACTATTGTTTACCCCTGCAGGAACTACTTTATATTCTCAATGTGAGTAGCCGCTGTCTAGCTATTGTTTAAAACTGATGTATGGCAGCTGGTGGTGCCGTAGTACATGCACCAGGCATGGAGTCAGGAAGACCTGAATTCAAATTTGGCCTCAGACCCTTACTAGCTGTGTGACCCTGGGCAAGTCACTTGACCCCATTTGCCTCAGTTTCCCCATCTGTAAAACGAGCTGGAGAAGAAAATGGCAAACCAGTCCAGTATCTCTGCCAAGAGAACCCCAAATGGGGGACAGCTGGACACAACTGAACATCAAAGATCTCGATTAAACCTTGGTGGGACACAGTTGAAACCTCCTGACACTCTACAGATGCCAAGAGACAAGGGTTGAGCATGAAGACTTGGGGATCTGAGAGGTGAGGAAGAAGACTATTCAGTAGGCTTCCAAGTTCAATTCAGGCCAAGAGAAAGGATACATTGATATAACAATGTGAGATTCACCGGGAGGCGAAGAAATTACAGGGACCGACTGGCTGGTCCTCACTCACAGCCCTGTGTTTATGGGGGCTGATCCTCCCTCCTCACTGCCTCCTCTTGGCTCTCTTTGGCTTCCTCCAAGGCTCAGCCCCTATATGACTGTCTGCTCCGGTCCTATCCCAACTCCTACCAGCCCCCAATCCCACCCTGCTCTGAGACCACCTTCCATTTACACTGTATGTATCTTCTATATTTACACGTTTTCTTCCACCATGAGACTGTGAGCTCTCCAAGACCAGAGGCTATGATTTCTCCTTGCTTTGTACCCCCAACACTTAGCAGATACTAAGCATTTAATGAATTCTCATTCTCCAGCAATAGAAAGGAAACCAGAAGAAGGCCTCTCATCTCTCTTATGGAGGGGAGAGGGAAGAGAACGAGCATGCATTAAGAGCCTAGTGTATGCCAGACACTATGCTAAGCATTTTACAAAAATTATTATGATAGAAATAGAGATAAAACCAGGACTATTTTTAAAAGCTTTTACCAGGGATGTGCTTTGAGGTTCAGACCATAATGATTGTTATGCTAACAATATTAATAATAGCATTTGCAAAGCATTTTTACAAATATCTCACAACAACCCTGGGAAGTAGGTGCTGTTACTATCCTGGCTACACAGCTAGCTAGTCTGAGGTCAGATTCGAATTCAGGTCTTCTTGGCTCCATCCCTGCACTCTGTGCCCTGGACAACCTAGAAGGCCCTTAGAGACCCTTTAATCCAGCCTTCTAGAAACTGAGGCTGGAAGCCCATAGAGGGGACAGTGGCTAACCCAAGGTCAAACTGGTAATAAAAGAGCTGGGACTCGAACCCAGATCATCTGACCACAATGCCTCTGACCACTGTCCCTCACTGATCCGGGCCATTCTCCAAACTAGTGTTTCTCTTACTCAGCAAGTAAGTACCTGAAGCCTGCTACAGGGGTGTGGTGGTTGGTGTTTGGAAGTGTGCAAATCTATGTCCATGGGGTTTTCTTGGCAAAGACACTAGAGTGGTTTGGTTTTTCCTTCTCTAGTATGTTCCCATTTTACAGATGAGGAACTGAGACAAATAGAGGTTAAGTGTCTTGCCCAGGGTGACACACACTTGAACTCAGATCTTCCTGACTCCACGGCACCAACTAGCTGCCTTTACTGCAGGGTTGGAGATGCTTTATGTGTTCTAGACAATGAATACTATGAAGGAAAAGGGACAGGGTCAGGATCCTGTTTGATTTTCCACAGCCCTGAGAGACAGTAAAGCCAGGCTTGCCAATTCTCCATCAGCTGGATGCCTCATTCCTCAGCAGCTCTGCAGCAGAATTATGAACATGCCACCTCAAGAGAGCCTCTCGTGGCTTCTAAATCACAAGTCACAAAATGACCCAGAGATTTTTAATGTCGAATGTATTTTTAATTTTTTTAAAATTTCATAGTAAGTCACTCCTTGTATGGCTCTTACAAGCTACTGCTAGAGAAAGCTTTCAAGTTAATAAAGTGATTTTTTTTTTTCCAAAACAACCCATTTCAGTAGGTGGTACGAGTATTCTTATCACCCATATTGCATATGAGGAAAACTGAGGTCAGTGATCTTAAGGGACTAAGTCAGGGTCATGGTGCTTCAACCTGTCCCCTTTTTTACACCAGTGTGTGGTTGGTGTAGATGCCCTCCTGTTGAGCTGTGATTAACCAGGGGCACATTTCCCCAGATGCGTAACACAGGGCTTTCATTACTTAGCACTTCTGCCCTGCAGTCTGAATAATCAATCCTGGACCAGAAAGGTCCTCCCCTAGAGCACAAAGTCCTTACACCCAGAGTGTATGTCTGTGGCGCTGAGGAGAAAGAGCCTGCAATTGGAGTCAGAAGATTTGGGTCTTAATACTGGCTTTGTCTGCGTAATTTGGCGGTGCCCGCCTTCCTCTAGACCTCTTCTTCTTCCTCTGGGAAATGAGGAGGCTGGACTATATGATTTCAAAAGTCCCCTTTACCTCTAAATCCTGTCGTTTAATGGAGACTGGCTCTAAATCAGAGGGCTTGGCTTCACATCTCACCTCTGACACTTATTCACCCATGTAACCTTGGGTGAGTCATGGGCCTCAGTTTCCTAATCTGTAAAATGAAGTTGAGAGTAGCTAGGTGGTGCCATGGTACACAGAGCACCAGGCTTGGAATCAGGAAGACCTGAGTTCAAATCTGGCCTCAGATACTTATTAGCTGTGTGACCCTGGGCAAGTCACTTCACCCTGTTTGCCTCAGTTTCCTCATCTGGAAAATGAGGATGTTGAACTACATGGCCTCTGAGTTCCCTCCCATGTTTATAATTGTAAGTAGGCCCCTTTCAGCCCTAAATCTATGATCCTAAGTCACTTCATTCATTCAACAAACATTTATTAGGCACTTACTATATGCAAGCCACTGTGCCAAGCACCACGGATACAAAAAGAGGCAAAAGACAGTCCTTGTCCTCAAGGAGCTTACGATCTAATGGGGGAGGCAACACGAAAGCAAAGATACACAAATCAAGTTCAGGATAAGTAGGGGATAACTGACAGAAGGAACTCACTGGGATTCAGAGAGGCTGGGATAAGGTTTCTGTTTCATCATCTATGAAATGAATCAGCTGAATGAGATAACCTCCACAGTCTTTTCCCTAAGACCATGATTACTGAACCATATTCTTTTGCTTCTCCTCACAGCTTCTGTCATTGAGCCCAGCCCTCCATGGAATTAGAACGGGGCTTCCTTGAAGTCAGGGTTTGAGGGGCTGGTTGGCTGGTTTCCATTTCTTTGTATCCCTAGCTCTTAGCAGGGGGCCTAGCACAGGGAAAGGGCTTGCTGGGCTTCAGAACCCAGAACACACATCAGATCTCATATGATTCCAGCATCCTGGAATGGAAAAGAACATCACAGATCTCTATTCAACAGTATCTGAAGGAGGATCCTATCTACAACTTTGGGGATCAATTGTTACCCAATCTCTGTTTGAAGACCTTTGGTAAAAGGGAACTCACTGCCTGCCCCATGCCCCAGTATCCCCCTGCACTTGGGGGTGCCTCTACTTGTTAGGAAGTTCTTCCTGGCATCAAGCCTTCTTCTATCTCTTTGCAATCCAACCAATTCTGGATCATACTGTAGGATCACAGTTCAAAAGCTGCAAGGGTCCTCAAAGGTCATTTCATTCACCTCATCATTTATAGGGAAAATAAGTCACAGAGAGTAAAATGACTTGTCCAAGGCCACACAGGGGACTCTAAGTCTGATTTCTGACTATGACTCTCCCTCTTTCTCCAAAGTCCTTCCCAAACCTCAGTGCCCAGAACAGAAGCACCTCCTTTTGCCATACACAGCACTCTTGGGCATTCATGCTGAGTGGACTGGCATAAAGAATTTCCCACGGAGGATGGCTTTATTTTCTTTGACAATCTTGGGCACAGGGCCCTCAGAAGGGTGATTCTAGTACCGGGCCACTCCACAGAGCTGGTATAATCAGTGGTCTTTTCTTCAGCATGGGTACCTCTCAGTCATTACTCTAGAAAGCCACCAGAAGTTACCGAGCTTCCACCAAGCCGCTCTGTCCTTGACATCTCTTCTCTAGGCTGGCAGGTTACCTTTCTTTAGTAAATCACATTCAGAAATGTGTGATATTTTATCTCCCACATTAATCAGAAAAGTGCCTGCTCTGAGATTTTAATGTTGTCCCCGATAACATCAAAGTGTGGGGAAACAAGGAAGCCTTATCACTCACCAAGTGGCCAGTCCAATTAAACATCCGGCATCGGCCCAGGGACACACAGCTGTCACTGAGCCCGAAGAACTCTCTCTCATGGGGGAGGGAGGGTATGCCTGAAACCTTCTCCACTTCATAAAGGGCAATATCCCTACCCCATGCCCACACCCTGGGGAATAAACCTTAGAGTACCCATGAGAACAGGTGTGGGTGAAAGTACATCCAACCCGAAAGCCGCCTCTACAGCAGGGTTGCTTGGTTTTTTGATTGGTAGGGTTTTTTAAGTTTTATTGATGTGTTTTATTTTTATGTTACATTTACAGATTACTTGTATTTTGGAGAGGTCTCCTGTCACAAAGCAAGACTAATAAATACAATGATTCCATTTGAAAATGCACACATTTCAGATCTACAGCACCCACACAAACACCTATTTTTTTTTAATTAACAGAAATCTAATTTGTCTGCCTCCAACCCTCATCCCATTGGGAAACAGAAAAAGAAAAGGAAAACAAATTTCTTATAACAAATCTGCGTAGTCAAGAAAAACAAATTCCTCTGGTGGCAGGCTACAAAAAGATGTATTTCTCATTCTGCACCTTAAATCCATTGCCTCTGTAACTGGGGTCCACAGAGCCCCTGAAGGGGTCCATGGATCTATCTCAAGAGTTGCATGAAGTTGGTTGGGGAAAGGAAATGACAGCTTCATTTTTAATAACCTCTAAGTGAAATTTAGCATTTCTTTCGATTTAACTCTGAGAAAGGGTCCATTGGCTTCACCAGATTGCCAAATGGGTGGTGCGTGACACCAAAGAGGTTAGGAAACCCTATTCTGGATCACTATCTTCCCAAATAGTAAGCGCCAGCACATACACCTGCAAAAAGCAGTGTGGTTCTATGGAAAGATCTCTGAATTTGGAGTCTGGGGACCTGGGTTCAAATCCCACCTGGGCCACTATCTACCGGTAAGTCACTTGTCTTGTTAGACTTAGGACTAGATGACCTCTGAGGTCCCTTCCAACTCAATCTCTGTTTCTCCTTTTTCATCCCTCAGTTTCCCCAACCAGTTAGGACATGGCCTTTCCCTTGCCCATCTGCCCTTTGCTGCCCTCCCTTCCCCTCCTGACCCCTCCCCTTGGGTGTTGTGTGTTCTCTCCCTCCTTATCCTTAGTACCCTCAGGCTTTCTCTTGGATGCTAGGAGGCCCTCGGCCTAGGCCACCCTCTAAGAAATCACTTTCCCAGGATACTGTTACCTCAGGACCAAATTTCTCGCCCTTCACCCATTAGCCTCTATTGAGAAGTGTTCTGTTTAATCTAGCCCTGTGCTAGACGGTTAGAAAGACCAAGAGAAATAGTCAGAGATGGGCCCTTGCCCACTTGGAGCTTTCATCTTTACATGACCTACAAGAGGCTATTGGTCACAAAATCCCAAAAGGCTAGGACTGGAACGGCCCTTAGCCAACCATCTTGTCTAACTCGTACTTGTCCAAAAATCTCCATTAGAATATTCCCAGCCTCTGCTTGAAGGCCTCCTGTGACAAGGAACTCACCTCCTCAAAATGTTATTGTTGTTCGGGCATCTCAGCCATGTCTGATTCTTCTGACTTCATTTGGGGTTTTTCCATTCCAATTTGAGGTATCTCTATTCCAGATCATGCCATAACAACATATATCTAGTAATCCAAATTCTATCTCATTTTATCCTGACAACAGCCCTGGGAGATAGATGCTATTATCATCTCCCCTTTTTTTCAGTCATTTCAGTCAAATCCAACTCTCCCGTGACCCCATTTGAGGTTTTCTTTATACAGATACTGGAGTGTTTTGCCATTTCCTTCTCCAGCTCATTTTACAGATGAGGAAACTAAAGCAAACAGGCTTAAGTGACTTGCCCAGGGTCACACAGCTAGTGTCTGAGGCCAGATGTGAACCCCAGAAAAAGGATTCTTCCTGACTCCAGGTCTGGTTCTCTATCTACTGCACTACCTAGCTGCCCCATATCCCTCTTTTACAGATGAGGAAACTGAGGCAGACAGTAGTTAAGTGACTTGCCCAGGGTCACACAGCTAGTAGGGATTAGAGACTGGATTTGAACTCAGGTCTTTTAGTCTAATTCCCTCTTTTTTCAGAGAAGAAAACCGAGGCCCAGAAAAGTGAGAGTTTTTCTTTACACCTCCCTCTCTGCAAATTCTATCCAATGTTCCTAATTCTGTCCTCTGGAGCCAAACAGAACAAGGCTCATCCCTCCTCAATGTGACAGCCCTTTAAATATTTGGAAACAACTTCTGGGTCCCCCCTGAGTCTTCTTTCCTCCCAATTAAACACCCCTAGTTGTTTAAGTTGCTCAGTCATATGGCATGAATGCCAGGTCCTTTAACCACCTTGGTTTCCACCACATGCAATACTGGAATCTGGTGTTTACTTGGTGACATCAACAGCTTCCATGGATCTGAGTGTCAACTCTATACTGATCATTTTCAAATAGACTCATCCAGACCTAATATAGCTCTTGACCTCCAGACTAGCGTCTCCAACTGCCTATTGACCATCTCGTAATGAATATCTGGGAGATGTCTTAAACTCAACACAACTAAAACTGAACTCACTATCTTTCCCCTCCAACACTCCCATCCTTGCCAGTCCTGGGGCTCCCAACCTAGACAACATCCTTGGCTCCTTACTCTCACACTCACCCTCATATCTACTCTGTTGATGAAGGCCTGTCACTTTTACCTTCATAGCATCTCTCCAATACATTCCCTTCTGTCTTCTGGCATCGCCACCACCCTGGTGCAGGTCCTTATCACCTCATACCTGGACCACTGCAAGAGCCTGATGGTGGTTCTGTCTGCTCTTGGACTCTCTAGTGCAGTCCATCCTTCACTCAGTTGACTCAGTTGGACTGACCTTCCTAAGGTGTAGGTCTGACCACATCACTCCCTAGCCCACTCAGTACTTCTAGGATCAAATATAAAATCCTCTGGTTTTTAAAGCTCTTTATTACACACACACACACACACACACACACACACACACACACACACACACACCCCTTTCCAGTCTTGTCACACCTTGCTCCTAAACACTCTTCAATCCAGTGACACCAGCCTCCTGACTGTTCCACCAACAAGACCCACCATCTTGTGACTGGCCATTTTCTTTGGCTGTTCCCCATAGCTAGAATGTTCTTCCTCCTTATCTCTGCCTCTGAGCTTCCCTGGTTTCCTTCAAATCCCAGCTAAAACCCCACCTCCTCTACTTTCCTAATTTCCCTTAATTCTAAGGTCTTCTCATATGCAGCTTATTTGTACCTATATTTACATATTGTTTCCCCCCTTTAGACTTGGAGCTCCTTGAGATCTGGAACCATCATTTACCTTTCTTAGCAACCCCAGGGTTGAGCAGCACAGTAGGTGCTTAATAAATGTTTACTGAATGACTGCTACCCTTGTGTAGCAGTCTTTATTTCATATTAGCAAATTCCTGAAGATGGGATGCCATAGTTTTAAAAAGGAATTTTCTCATAGTGGTTATTCCAAGCAACATGGGGTGCATATTTGAAAGCTGGGGTGAGGGGCCTTGACTGTACCCCTCAAATTACACTGTGTATATATATGCCTGCTGGCAGCTAGAACAAGGCAACCCCTACCTCTGTAGACAGAGCTACATCTCATTTCACTGGAGCAGCGGAGAAGGCTTCATGCCAAGAATGAACAGATCATTTTGGTTCCTGGATATTTTGGGTTCAGAGGTTCATTGATTTTAAATCTCTAAGACTCAGGTTTGGCCCAGGAAAGTCATGTCCCTGCCTTTGCTGATTGTCAATATTTCTTAGGGATTAAACTATGTGGGGAAAGAGAAACAGCAAAGTTGAGTAGCATGGGGTGGGGATGTTAAGCATGCCTGGTGTGGACGTCTCTAAAGTTCTCTATTTGGAGGTTGGTTTTCATTTACCTCTTAGTGGCTTGGCCAACCTCCTGTGCCCTGGCTTCACAGCTGGGTCCCAGCTTCAGAAAACAGCTGGACCTGGAAGGTAGCCCTTTCTGGAGTGTCAACAGCAAGTTCTTGATGGCTTGGCTGCTGGGGAGATGGTAGCAAAGGAATAATTCTGATGAAGCAGCTCAAGTACTAGCGAGTCTTTAGAGAAAACAAAAACATTTAATTCTCTAATTTCTCAAATCCAAACTGACATCAGGGGTCCTTTAAGGGTTCAGTGAAGTAGAGGGATTTGGATGATCACCGAAGCAATAGTCAGGATTGCAAACGTCAGGCTGGCTGGTGAGGGGCTTGGGGGGCGGGGTGAGCTTACAGGCTACTGGCTTAGCAAATTATTTCTCATTCCCCACAAAGATAAACTCTGTTCATTACACATGCCACGCTCCACTCTTCAGCATAAAAAATCAGCTTCCGAAGTCAGCTCCTCTCCTGACAAACACATCTTGTTATACAAATGGATTTGTATTCAGCAAGCCTGAATAGCAGGCCCTCCATTATGCCGAGTTCCCTTCAGTCAAGGTCTCCCGCCAGTGTCCCTGACACTCAGATGGGTACGGTGCCACCAAACTCGATTCCCCACTTACAATGTTTAGTATGTGTTTGTGAAAATAAATGAAGTGCTATTTATCTGACACACTGGGACCCGGCTTTTTTTTTAAACAATGAAAAATCTCAAACATGATGTGTAAGAACATAGCTATAAGTATGCTGCAGTCCAAAAGTCACCTTTTGATTAGAATCAAAGACAGGAAAGCCTGGACGTTGTGGGGACTGGGAAGGTTCAATCCATAAACCACATCTCCTACTGACCTCTGGGGGTAGGGGGAAGAGATCACAGAATCTTAGATTTCTGCAAGCTGCAAGGGACCCAAAGGGCCACTGAGTCCATCCCGCTCATTTGACAGATGAAGGGAAGCTGTGATTTGTCCAAGGTCACACAGCTATTGGCATCAGAGGCGAGATTTGGAGTCTGGTGTTCTGATTCTACAGCCAGAGCTCCTAAACCCAGGGGACACTGTCAAGGAGGAACGGGGATAGTTGGTAAATAAGGATATCATCTGATTCGAATTTATTTCCTTTTTATTGAATAGAGAGTACTAGGAAAGTTTACTGAAAACCAAAAGGGGTCAAGGGACCAAAAAAGCTCTAGAGCCCCCTCCTTCCTCCCCTCTGGGAGATCATCCAGACCCAATGAGGAACATGAAACTGAGTTTCCTAATACAGCTCCAGACTAGGTTATTGCTTACAGAAGAGGCAACTGCATAAACTATGAAATTCTTATGCTCCTCTGGGTCTCTCTGATCACTTTGTCCTTATGATCTCTTCCACTGGTTAATTCCTCCTCCAGGCCTATTAAATGTGCACACACTTGGAGATAGGGCCCTTGGTCCTATCTGACCCCAGGCTTACCCCAGGATCTGAAATAGGCCCATTCACAATTTCTTTAGGATAGTCATTCAGTCCATAAACATTTATCAAGGTCAGGCATCAGTCAGTATAGTAATATATAAACGAAAGCAATAATTTTTTTAAAGGAGCTGCTATGAGAATAGGCATGGAAAAAACATTTCTGGCTTAGAGAATCAGGCAAGACATTACGAAGAGACAGCATTGGAACAGGCCCTGAAGGGTGGCTAGGATTTTACCAAGTAGAGATGAGTGGAGAGGACATTCCAGCTGTCCTGGGGTACAGATCCTGGAATACACAGGGTATATTTGGGAAATACCCTCCCAGTTAGCCTGAAGCTCACAGTGCACATAGAGAAATAATGGAACACGAGGTTGGATGAGTAAGTTGGGGATAAACTGGGGACCATCATGCTAGACTAAGAGGTGTTAGCTTTATTTAATAAGCAATATGGAGACATTGAAAGTTTTTCAGTGGGCCAGTGACATGCACAAACATTAAGTCACCATCTACTATGTGACAGGCACTCTGCTAGGAACTGAGGATATGAAGAAATTTTGAAATAGTCCCTGCCCTCAAGGAGTTTACATTCTCTAGAAATTGATCCTTAATATGACCAAAAATAATTTTTTTAATGTGCTTTAGGGAGGTTATTCTTGCAACATGCCCAGCTGGGATTGGCGGAAGAGAAAATAAAAACCAGATGGCCAGAGAAGAAGGGATTGAGCTTGAACTAGGATAGTAGCAGTGAGGGTGAAAAGGAAGGAAAGAATGCATGTGAGAGAGGTAGAAAAGAAAGGCTTGGCAGGTCTCAAAGATCATTTGTGACTCATGAATGAGAGGATGTTTTGGTCATTATCGAGAATAAGAAAATCAGGAGGAGTTTGTGTGGGGGGATAAGATGATAAATTCTGGCTCAGACATATTACGTTTCAGATGAGGATGAGGCACAGACACATTAAAACATCCAGCAGGCAGTTGTAAGTGAAATATGAGAATTTGGGAGAGAGGTCAAAGATACAGATTTGGGTTTCATTGTAATAAAGGTGATACTTGCAGCTGTGAGAGTGGAAGAAGGAACTTAGAGACAAGAAGGCTAAGCACCTAAATCCCAAGGTATGTGTACCTTTGGTAGGTCAGCACAGGGATAAACCCATGAAAGAAATAAAAGGAGAGACAAAGTGGTCAGAGAAATGGGAGAATTAGAGGCTAGGCAGGGCAATGGATAGAGCACCAGGTTTGGGGTCAGGAAGGCCCAAGTTCAATTCCAGTCTCAGACACTCACTAGCCGTGTGACCCTAAGCAAGTCACTTCACTATTTGACTCAGTCTCCCCATCTGTAAAATGAGCTGGAGAAGGAAATGGCAAACCACTCCAGGATCTATGCCAAGAAAACCCCAAGAGGGGTAATGAAAAGTCGGATATGACTGAAACAACTAAATAACCAAATATGCCATGAAGCCAAGGAAAGAGATCATCTTAAGAAGCGGAGGGTAGATAGTGTCAGATGACCCAGAGAGGTCAAGGAGGATGTGGACTAAGTAAAGGCTATCAAGTCTGGCCATTACTGGTCACTGTTCACTGCTCATCTTCAAGATCCTAGTCTCAGTCAAGTGGTAAGGACTGAAACCAAATTACAAGGGGTTGAGTAGTAAATGCATGCATGAATGAACGAGCATCTGTTAAATGTTTACTTTGTTTCAGGCTTTGTGTTAAGTTCTAGGGGTGCAGATACCAAAACTGAGACAGTCCCTGCCCTCAAGGAGCTTATATTCTAAAATAAGAAGCTATTACACAAAGGGATGAATTGATGATGGGGAAATGGAGGCATTCAGTGTAGACTCTTCTATCCAGAAATCTATCCCTATGCTGAGGAGCATCATGATAAAGTGGAAAAAGCATAGATTCTAGAGTCAGAAAACCTGGGTTCAAAACCTGACTCTCACGCTTATTTTCTACATGACTTTGGGCAAATCACTCAATTTTCTGAGAACTTGGTTTTCTTATCTTCATTCTTATTATAAATGAGGGATTTGCAAAAACTCATACACTGTGTGTACCCTTATTACTCCTGGTCTTATACCCTAAAAGGATCAAAGAAAGAGGAAAAGGACCCATAGACATACAAATGTTGACAGCAGCTTTTTAAATAATGGCCAAAATTGGAAATTACAGGGGTGTTCTACTTGAGAGAGGCTAAACAAATTATGGTATAGGAATGTAATGGAAAACTACTGTGCCATAAGAAGCAAAGGCGGATGGATTCAGAGAAACCTGGGAAGACTTGCATAAACTGATACAGAGTGAAGTGGGCAGAACCAGGAAAATACTTTCTACTAAAATATCAACACTGTAAAAATGAACAATTTGCAAAGACTGAAGAACTCTGACCAGCACAGTGATCAAACACAATTTCCAGAGGATTAATGATGAAGCATACTACCCACCTCCTGACAAAGAGGGGAAGGACCAATATACAGAAAGAGATACATTTTTAGACTTGGTTTATATGGGAATTTGTTTCACTTGACTATACTTACTTGTTCAAATTTGTTTGCTTGCTTGAGGGCTTTTTCCCCAGGGTGGAAGAGAGGTAGGAGAGACAGAAAAAAAAAATGTTTGCCAGTTTAAAAAAATAAAACAACTTAAAAAATAAAAGAGTACTAATTTAATGCAATATTATTGTGCCACAAGAAATGACAAAATGGACAGTTTCAGGAGAAACTTGTAAGAACTCCATGAACTGATTCAGATGAAGTGAGAACTAGGAGAATAATGTATATAATGACAACATTATAGAGGAAAAACAACTTTGAAAGACTTTTGAAGTCTGGTCAATGCAATGATGAACCAAAACTCTAAGGAACTGAAAAGAAATAATCCCTCCTACCTAGATGCCTAATAAATATTTAATGAATAAAAGATACAAATAAATAAAATGACCCAGTTGCACTAGGTAACTCTGTTCCTTTGCTTTCTCAATCCCCCCTGGTCGGTCAGTCAGTCAGTCAGTCAATTAGCATCTTTTAAAACCCAACTATACGACAGAGACTATGTTAAGCTCAGAATCTCTAGTTGACAGGACAGAAAGCAAACACTCCCCTTGACCCCTCCTCAACAGAAGGCTCTGGTTTTCACTCAGCCAAATCTCATTTTTTCAAGGCATTTAGATGCAATGTGTGCTTTCCTTCCCTGTCTGTTACATTTTTGATGCATAAAATATACAGCTAAAGTGAGAGAATATCATTAAAGGTTAATTATGAGAAACTCAAAGGTTATTTTTGCATATCTCACCTCTTGGACAAAAAGCCGCTTCCCTCATTACCATGCCAGAATATAAATTAATCTGTAAAGCATTTAAAATGCCACAAACTCTTTAATTTTATTACTACGTTAAATATCCATGAATAAATATGGCTTTCCTTGGCTCTTTGTGATTCAAAGGTGTTTGCCTAAGAAAGAGTCTCCTCTATAGAATTCCAGAATCCCAGAGTTAGGGGGAATCTCAGAGGCTGTGTAGTCAACCCTTCTACCCCCAGCTCCCATATGAAAACCACCCCAGCCAATAAAGCAACCATCTCTACAATCCCAGAAAAATGCTCTTTCCTTGGGCAAGGACACAGTCTTGAGCATAGCATATCCACCCAGTAGCATGTCAGGTCCCTGAGGGTACTAGCTGTTTTATTTTTTGGCTTTTTTGTTTGTTTTTTGTTGGGTTGTTTCTTTTCCCCCATCTTATTGCTCCATCTCCAATATCTAGCACAGGGAGTTGAAAGTTTTTGGACTGAACTTTTAATTTCATCGGTGAACACCCGCTCTGCCACTTACTAAGCTAGAGAGCTCCCTGAAGCCCTTAGAGGTCAAGAGATTTGTTCAACATCATCCAGTTAGCATCTGTCAGAGTTTGGACTTGAACCCAGTACTTACTGATTCAACTCACCCCCATTGTGCATTACCTCTCATGTGCTTGATAAATGCTTACAGAAGTAAATTAGTCATGCAATCTTGGCTTGAAGATAGGAAGAGGGGAGGTAATACTTCCCCAAATAACCTGTTTCAGCTCTAGATAATCCTAATTATTTGGAAATTTTTCCTGATAGCAAGTCTAAATTTATCTCCTTGCCACATAATAATAATAGTAGCAGTAGTAGTAGCTAGTGTTATGGGAGAAATATCTCCTCTCTGAGTTCATGTGGTAGGTAAGTGCTGCCAAAATATATTAACCACAATGCAGAAATTATGGAGGTAAAAACCTTGGTTTTATTATTATGTTCAAGCACAATTTCAGGCCTCAGAGAAAACCTAAACAATCATCAGGATTCTAATGAGCTTTCTTCTGGGCAAAATTATGTCAGAGTGACAAACATATGGGTTCAGACGTAGCCTCAGCATGTAAAATTCTTTTACATATTGTAATCCTCCACATTCCTCTTGGGATGTAAACGTTAAAGAAAAGACAAGCTCATAATAGCACGCTTCTTCAATGTCATAAAAGTTGAACAAACAAGTTAAAACAAAGTCATGATTGCATACATCCACTCTGGAAACGAACTTCATCCAAAAACCCTATGGGTAAATTAAGTCAGGTTACAGATTACACTACATTTAAAGAGTTCACAAACAGGCTAATGGAAGGGGAGGATTTACATGTCACCAACACAACCGACAAGACTAGGTATTAGGGAAATCCTAGGAGAGCTAACAAATAACTCAGACATTTTGGTTCCTCTGCGGTTTCTGTCTGAGGAAGGTCAAAGAAATCTTCCCTTTTTTCATGAGTCAGATTTCGGTCAGGTGAGGCTAATGATAACAGAAGACAGGCTTTCAGTCAACCAAAAGTTGTAGGAGGGATGGTCCTGAGTCCTGAAAAATAAAAAATTAATAAAAGAAAACAAAAAATTCCTGTAATACTAGCATTTATATAGTATCTACTGAGTGCCTGGGCACTTGGGCACAAATGTTATCTCATCTGATCCTCACATCAACCCGGAGGGGGAGGTACTATTATAATTCTGTTTTAAAACTGAGGAAACTGAGACAGATGTTAAGTGCCTAAGGTTATATTTGAACTCAGGTCTTCCTGCCTCCAGGCCCATCGATTTATCCACTGTGCTATACCTAGGTGCCTCACAACTTCTACCCTGTGCCCCTAGTTCTCCCCACTGGGGGCTGACCCGAACAAGCCTAATCTCTCTTCCATGTGATAGGCCCTCAAATATTTGAATAGAGCTATCGGGTCTGATCATCTCCTCCAAATCTTCTCTTCTCCAGTCCCTTCTACCGATCCTTGTAATTTCCTTTATCAAAGCTCTTAAAATCTCTGAGGCAAAGTCATTTGTACCCCTTCTTCTGCAGGAATTTTGCTAAGAGATCCCAGTTAGACTCACATGTCAATTTGTTTGCATCTCCCTCTCTCTTGGTCTTTGGGGGGGGGGGGGGAGGCGATGCTAATGGCAGGTAGTGTGGGCAGAGCAACAGTGGGGAGCTGGGAAAGATCCCTCTCTCCTCCTCCTCCCTATCTACCATTCCATCAGGCAGCCAAGTCCTCAAGTCTGTCCATGAATGTTCACATTTAGGAATCCATCACCCTTGCGAGTCTCCCCCCCCTCAGGACTTAGGTTCACACATAAGCGCAAGTGGAGCTTGCTTGCTTGCCTCTGGGACTTAGAAAGATCCCAATGGTATACATTTTCTCTGGCTGTAGCTATTGATGGAAAAGGATGGTTCCAGCCTTAATAAAGTTAGACTGAGGTTTCTTGAATAATTTATCGGCACACGTTGCATTTAGGAGAGTTGCTGTTTTTCTTGCTGAGTCTACACTTTCCTGGGGTTAACCTGAAGCAAAGCTTCATGGGGGGTGGGGGAAGGCTGGCTTGCAAAGCACAAAAGGCACATATGATGCTGCTCCAGAAGAATTATAAGCAAGAAATGGGGTGGAGGGGAGGCAGGGGAGAAGAGGAGAGGAAAAAAAGAAGGAAGAACCACTAAACAAACAGAAGAGTCCAGTTAAGTATGGCACCCACACACACACATGTGAGCAAAACAAAGGCTCATGAAAAGAATAGAATTTTGAAAGTTGAATGAATAAAGAAAAGCTCCCAGCAACCAAGGGATTCCAGTGGTCTAAGCCAACACAAGCCAAGTCCCAGTTAGAGAATACATCTGATTAATCCTCCAGCTTTTGGAAAGATGGGCATACTCTGCCTTGGACCAGCACACAAAGAGTTAAAAGGGAATAAATTCCTTTGATCTTTCATGCTTTTTATGCCCTAGGGGTAGGGTGACTTTAGAGTCTACTGCCCATAAAGAGAGGGACCAGAACTGAAACTAGCAATTCAGGGTCCTGAGATCAATTTCTTTAGATGAATTTTATTGGAGGGAACACATCTCGATACATAAGACTCTAGAACAGCAATTCTCAGCCTGTGGGTTATGTTCAATTTATAACAATGAAAATACATCCTGCATATCAGATATTTACATTACGATTCATAACAGTAGCAAAATTACAGTTATGAAGTAGCAACAAAAATAATTTTATGGTTGGGGGTCATCAGAACATGAGGAATAGTATTAAAGAGTAGCGGTATTAGGAAGGCTGAGAACCACTGCTCTAGAAAGAGTTTGGGGGTGGAGGTAGAGGGAAATTCCACCCCATAGAGGAGATGTAAAGACCTGAGATCACTACAAGTCTGTTACTGGAAAGGCAGCTGGGAGAAAGGGAGCCAAGAGAAACCAGGAGAGGTGGGAGTCTGACAGATTTGCATTTTAACTCATTATTGTTGACTAGATGCTAAGCTCCGATGTTGCCATACCACTAAAGAAAAAGTAAGTGCTGTCAGTATCCTCTAAATTTCAGTGCTGTGGAGCAAAGCCCCAGTTACCCTACTCTGGTTGTGGCTCTGGGAGTTACAGAGAGGGTACAGAGGAACACAGTCAGTCAATCAGCACTCTTCACCAAGCATCTAGTACCCACCATGGGAAAGTACCAGCCTACACAAGTTGGGTGAAATAACAAAAGAAAAAAAGGAAAGAAAATCCATCCCTATCCTCAAGGGACCTGCAATCCAATGTCTTAGTCAGAAAGGAATCTAATGGGAATATTGGAAGAGAGACCCTACATGCTACTACAATGGCCCATGGCAGGTACTCAACCAAAAGTGACCAAATGGAAACAAGACCCCTGCTGTCTTCTGCTCCAGGTCCCAGATTCTGCCAAGATAGACCCACAACTCACCTGCAACCAGCACGTGTTCAGAAACATACCCACACATACACACGCATGTACATATACAAACTGAGAAAGATCAAAACAACCCAAAACTGTTTCCTTCTGATTTGGGGAATCCTGTTAAAGAGATCTCAGGCAGGAAAGAGGCAGTGTGTTGTGACAGAGAGAGTAGTGGATGGGATAGGCAGCAGGAGACCAGGGTTCCAAGGCCTGTCTCTGCCAGAGCTAACTGCTCAAACCTGGGCAAGTCACTGTATGCTGGGCTTTCTTATCCTTATCTGTTAAACCCCTGAGAAGTCTGTAGATAGATTTCAGGGAGTCCATGAATTTGGGGGGGGGGGGAATCTTTATTTTCACTGATGCTAACTGAATTTTAGTACTTCCTTCAATTATGATTTTTAAAAAACAACACAATTATGGGAAGAGGAACAAAGGCTTCTCCAGACTTCCAAAGGGAGTCCCAGAAAAGGTTAGAACCACCCCCCCCCCACAAAGTCCCTTTCTGTCTGAAATAATTTCATTTAAAGTACCTTTTAGCTCCCATGTTTCTGCTTTAAGTTTTCTTTCAAATTCAGAGTTCTAAGATAGATCCCTTCTGATTCTGGCCTTCTATGTTCTAAGCTTTCTATGCTCTTTGCTTCAATGGTCCAATACTCAACATAAGAAAGGTTCTTCTAGCTCTATGTTCTCTGATACTTACTTTCTAAGGGCCCTCCCAGCTTTGACATTCTCCATCCTAAGGAGCCTCCCAGCTCTGACATTCTGTGTTCTAGCTCTGACATCCTGTGTTCTAAGGCCCCTCTCAGCTCTGACATTCTATGTTCTAAGGCCCCTCCCAGCTCTGACATTCCATGTTCTAAGAGCCCTCCCAGCCTTGACATTCTGTGTGCTAAGACCCCTCCCAGGTCTGACATTCTATGTTCTAAAGGCCCTCCCAGCTCTGACATTCCCTCTCCTATTGGCCCTTCCAGATCCCTCCCCCTATTGTTCTGAAGTTAGTTGAAATGAAGCTTTATCAGTCTTCTAACTTCCCTGGCTTCCTCCAAATCTTGCCTCAAGTCCCGCTTTCTACAAGAAGTCTTCCCCAATTCCTCTTAATTCCAGTGCCTTCTCTGTTCCTTATCTCTTGTGTATCCCACATATAGCCTATTAGTATATTGTGACGTATAAGTTCTATGTTGCATGCTGTCTTCACCATCAAACTGGGAGCTCCCTGAGGGCAGGGAGTATCTCTTGCAACTGCTGCATCCCCAGAACTCCATGGGGGGCCTGGCCCCGCAGTATATAGCCAATAACTGTGCTGACCGGCCAAGGGCAGGAATGTATCTAGGGAGGCTGAAACAGGAGTATCCTATGACCAAGTTACCCTGAAGCTGCTGCACCCCCTAATCTGGGAAACAGAAAGAGAACTAAGAGGGTTCCCAGTATCCCATCATTCCATGGGAAGGAGACACCCCAGAGGCCCATCACAGTGCACTCGGCTGCTCAGCGCGCAGCAGCTGTCTTTAAAATGATTTCATCCTTCGCCGCTACAAGCTAGATATTAGACGTGCGGTCCTCTAGGTCCCCCGCACTCTCACCTGCAGCTAGGCTGAATAATTCATGGGAAACCTATTTGAATGAAGTAGCAGAGACAATGAAGAGCGCTGGGTCAGGCATTCAGGGCTGCTGCAGCAACTCAGCCAGGAGCTCATTTTAAAACAAAAGGGATGAGACGTAGAAAGGATTAATGGTTGCCTTTTCAACTCCCCTGAACCACAGTGGCTGAAAATCATTGCAAATCGATACCTATTAAACTGCTTCTGAATGGAGGCTCTTGACTTTAGCAAAAAAAGTTTAAAAAAACACAAAATATAACAGAAATACCAGTGGGGCCAGGCAGGACAAAGGGTTAAACACCAAGGCCCAGGAAATTCCCCTGGACCCCATGTTAACATTAACGGAAGCAAACTTAGTTAATCAATGGGTTCTGGGGGAGAAGTAATATTGTGTGTGTGTGTGTGTGTGTGTGTGTGTGCAATCTGTGATTTTGTAGCTATATAGAACTCCCAGTGTGGAAGCTCCCTCCATTGATGCACATCTCCCTCCACTGTCACAGAGAGGTAACAATGTTAGAGAATTACTGAGGTCACTGAGATGCTGACTGACTTGTATATGGTCATAGTCAGTGTGAGTCATTGGGAGAATTTGAACTCAGATCTTCCGGACCCTAAAGCCAGCAGGACATGATGAGGTGCATAGAGGATTAAAGGTGGTGGAGGCAAGATAGAATCACTCATAATAAAAATAACCAGAAGAGAACTTCAGCCAGGAAGGTGCTGATTTAAAGAAAGATCTGTGGCCCCCTTTCTAGCCTCAGAGACCATGAAAGCTGCAGAGGCAGAATCTGCGCTCCTGCGTGAGATGTGGACAGGGATGTGAGGGCGGCAGCGTGCAGTGAAAAGAATACTCATTGTGTTTAGGAGCGGGGCTTGTGGGTTCAAATCTTGGCTCTGCCCCTATCCGTATGACCTTGGGCAAGTCATTAACCTTTCTGAGCCTCAGTTTCCCCATCTATAAAAAGGAAGGCGCCAGACTAGATCACCTGTGGGTACCTTTCTAATTCTAGATCTAAGACCAAGCATAAGCCCATAACTGCTAAAGAAATGTGGGCTCTAGCAGACTGCATTAACCCAAGAGAATTTCAGGGCAGCCAAATCACACAAGCCTAATACATTCCATTCTTAGCGTTGGTTTCCTCACTTATAATAGCCCATTAGGGTTTGCAAAGTGCTTTACACAAGTGATCTCATTTGATCCTCTTAACCCAGTGAGGTAGGTAGGACAGGCATTATCATCCCTATTTTCCAGATGAGGACACTGAAGTTCAGAGAAGGGGAGTTTCTGCCTAGGTCACACAGCCCACAAGCTTCAGAGGCAGTACTTGAATCCACCTTGCCTGATTCCTTTGTACTACACC
The DNA here is from genome assembly GCA_028646515.1 of Pseudochirops corinnae. Lineage (NCBI taxonomy): Eukaryota > Metazoa > Chordata > Mammalia > Diprotodontia > Pseudocheiridae > Pseudochirops > Pseudochirops corinnae. The sequence continues at coordinate 41,332,904 of CM053588.1, read as the reverse complement.
ATGCTGCCTATAAGAATCCCAAGCTTCCTTTAAGTCGGACCTGGCTCAGGTACTTCTTCCTATAAGAGAACTGATCTGAATGCAATGACAGATTGATGGTGCTCTCTCTCTCTCACCAAATGACCTTGTAACCATATATCTGTGTATGTGCCTAGAGTAGTGCCAGGCACATATTAGGCACTTAAATGCCTGCTGGATTGAATTGTAGTGAACTCTTCAGCTGTAGGAGAAGGGAGGGAAGGAGGAAGGAAAGAAGGAAGGAAGGAAGGAAGGAAGGAAGGAAGGAAGGAAGGAAGGAAGGAAGGAAGGAAGGAAGGAAGGAAGGAAAGAAGGAAAGAAGGAAAGAAGGAAAGAAGGAAGGGAGGTAGGGAAGGAGAGAGGAAAGGAGGAAGGAAGGAAGGAAGGAAGGAAGGAAGGAAGGAATGACATTCTCTATTGCTTTTTCCTAGTGAACTGAAATTTCAAAGCATGCAGTAGCCAAAGAAGTAATGCTTTTCTGTAGACTGCTCTTTGCTTTTTAAAAATTTCAGCAATATTTTGGATCAATGAGAGTTGTAAGCAGGCAGATTTCTGCCAATTCCACAGAATTAGAACTGTCCAAAAATGAAATAAGCTACCTCAAGTGGTACTGAGGTCCCTGTCCCTGGAAGTATTCAAGCAGAGGGTAGATGACTATTTGTCAAGGGTGCTATAAGGCTAAGTGGATGACCTCTAAGGTCCTTTTATTGTCAAGGTTCTGGGATTCTTTGGAAGGAGATGATGCCACACCATCACGAGTGTTTGCCATGGAGCTGTAGAATCTGGGTACTGGAAGAGACCTTGGAAATCATAAATCTAACCTATCCAGCTCTCTTACTTTACATACATTGAAACTATGGCCCAGAGAGAAGTAATTTGCCCAGGGTCAGTGGCAGAGTGGTCCAATGGATAAAGAAATGGTCTTGGGAGTCAGGGAAGACCTGAGTTACCACAGTGTCTCAGATACTTCCTGCTTCTGCAATCCTGGACAAGTCACATAACATTCCTCAGATTCAGTTTCCTCTTGGGAAGCTAGGTAGTACAGTGTAATGGATAGAGGACTGGGCTTGGCGTCAGGAGGATGTGAATTCAAATCCTACTCGAAACATTTACCAGCTGTGTGACTTAGGACATGTCACTGAACCTCTCTGAGGACCTCAAGGTTCATCTGTAACATGGAGAGATTGGAATTGATGACCCCTAAGGTTCCTGTCCAGCTCTAAATCTATAATCCTCACATCTTGATGATCAGAAGATCAATCCTCCATTTCCTCTGACCATCAGTCAAGCAAAGGGTGGATGACCATCTGTCAGGGAGGCTCAATAAGGCAGACTGGATGACCTTATAAGTATAATTTTAATAACTGACCTGCCTCTATCTGTAAGATGGGAATAATAACAGCACCTCCCTCCCAGGCTTATTGTAAAGATCAGATGAGACAAGATTTGTAAAATGCTTTGTAAATATTAAAGTGCTGGATAAATCCTAGCAACTGGTATCACTGCTATTCTTTCTACCAGCTCTCTGCATTTGCACAGGTCATTCTTTGTACCTGGAATGCCCTCTACTCTCATCCTCACTGGTGAAAACCTCTCTTCTTTCAAGAGTTGGCCCAGGTCCTATGGCCTCTATGAAGCCTCTTTGGATCCCCAGCAAAAGAAAGCCCTCTCTTGCTCCCCAGCTTTCCCTAAAATATTCTTTCATGCTCCTTTCTTTACTTCCATGATATGTATTGGAATACATGACCCCCATGCAGATTGTAAATGCCTTGTGGGCCAGGATTATGTCATTTTTCATATCTGAATCCTCAGTCCCTAGCCCAGTGCCTCACACATTAGGTATATATGTTGACTGAATTGAAATGATGCTGAGTTATTGACATATTTTTAGAGCATGAAATGGCATTTATCTGGGGAAGAGGTGAATCCAATGCATCTGAAGGTGAGAGGGAAATAGATACTGTTCTAGGATGTCTAAAAGAGACCCTCCTGGCCAGCCTGATTCTTGGAAGAGCCAGGCACTGTGCAATATCACACCTGGACATCTCTCCCAGTACCCACATCTGAAGCTCTTAACCAATTACAGTCTGAGGCTCAAATTTGCAAAGGGATGCAACTCAAGCTCTTCCTGCTGTGTAGACCCTTCTAACCCTAAATTTTCTCATCTGTAAGATGACAGGGTAGGACCAGATTGTCTCTAAGGTGTCTTATAGCTCTAAATCCTATGAATTTGGTTGATAATCTACCCCTGCCTCCAAGAGTCCTGCTTCTCATATTTTCAAAACTCAAGTATTCTGCAATTAACACTGTTTGAAATTCCACAACACCCTTGAAATAATAAGAGATGCCCTGTGGCATTGAAAAACCAGCTTCATTTCCATGTTGGCTCCATGGGGACACCTTCCTCTCTTCTTGCCTAAAAACAAGCCATCTCTTGAAACCCAGACCTACCTGCCTTGCCAACAAATCCTTCCCTGACTGCCCATCTTTTAAACACTAGAGCTCATGAACTCTTAACATCTTGCAGTTTCACCTGCTCCAGATGTATGGACCTTGATTTCCCCAAATAAGCTTCATGTAACCTCTAACGGAGGTCATGAAAGAGATACTGTGAAGGCTAGCCTTCAACACTGGAGGCAAAATGATGGTCTGAATTTTTCAATGTCCCCTGCAGTCCCAAACAATAAGCATCTATTTATTGTTGAATTGACTCCAACATTTAGGATCATAGCCCTAGCGTTGGAGGTTACCTAGTCCAACACCTTCATTTGACATATGGAGAAACTGAGGTCCATGCAGGTTGAAATGACTTGTGTGAGATCACATATTTACTCTGTCAAGTAAGAACACTGTCCTGGGTGCCAGCTTTTTTTGTCCATTCCGAACTCAGGATCTTCCTATATAGTTTCCAGTGGCAGGAGAACTACCAATTCAATACAACAAACATTTATCAAGTACCTCCTGTGTTCAAGACTTTAGACTGAGCAGAGTGGATACAAAAACAGAGACAAAAAAGGAATTCAAGGAACATACATTTTACTCAGGGAGTTGTAATGGTAACATGAATTTGAAGATCTTCCCTGCCCCTTAATAGGCTGCATGTGCTCACATGGAGCCTGTGGAGAGAGGCTTGATTTCAGGAGGCACAGCTTTTGCTACTTTTTAATCAAGTGGGTCAGGAGGATTGTGATGTTCTCTGACCCTGCAGAAAGCAATATATACCTCTGAGATGAGGTTTTGCTTCGGGGCTCACTTTGGGAAGAGTTGTATGATTTGGCCATATGAGATTCTGGGCAGCTGTTGAGCCTCCCAGCTTTGAAAACCTAGATGTTGGTGTTTTTCTCTCTGGTGACTAACTGTATGTATGCAATGGTCAGACAGCTAGAAGCCCTATCTGTTGGTCTGCTGAATTGTGTTCTTTTCTCTGTCTATATTTTTGTCTGCTTGTAACTTTTGTTTGTATTCTCTGAAGCTCAAGGTGCTGACTTTTCCCCCTGAACTAGGTAAATGATATATGATTGATTAAACTAAGATTGTTAACCCTTTTGGAGTTGCTTTCCTTTAGAAAAGCAGATCAAAGAACCTGTGCTAGCAGCCATCCTGGGTATGCTAGGGTGCTGCTGATACAGGAGTGAGAAGCAATAATGTCTACACAGACAAGGATAAACAGATACCTCCTCTAAGAGTCCTACATCCCACATTTTTAAAATATGAATCAAAGTAATTCCAGGAGGGAAAAAGTACTAACAAGTGAGGGATCAACCCAATCCCATACAACAACTTTTTGTTAAGTACCTATTATGTAAGGCACTGTTCTGGATGTTTTGAATGAATAGACAGAAAAAAAACTCTCCCAAAGAGTTTCCTCTTTCTTGGCACAGCAGAAGGGATAGTTGATTCAGAGTCAGAGGACATGGATTCAAATCCTGTCTCTGCCACTTATTACTTGTGTGACCAAGTCACACAACTATAAACAAGAGGGTTGTGTCTCTAAGGTCCTTCCCAGATCTAAATCTATGACATTATAATCTCTCTCATTAACTCTGTGACCTCAGGAAAATCATCTCTAGGCCTCAGTGTCCTCATTTGGAAAATGGGAAAACTGGATTTGGTGGCCTCTGGGATCCTTTCCAGCTCCCAAATCTATGCTCCTTCTGTTTGCTGCTCCTGCCTTTCTCAGCTTCTCTCTATCTCCCACCCCCCACCTGCATTCCCTCATATGTACATCTAACCCTGAATAGGAGGTGGCCCCTCAACTATGCTTCGTGGCAGGCTAGGGAAACATCATGGAAAGGAAGGGGTATGTCCCAGACATGTAAGATCACTTGTGGAAAGGAGCTGGCTGGAGAGAAAATGCCAGGTCCAGGAGAAAAAAAAGCATTCTAACTCCTTCTGGAAGGACCCCAGGTAACATAATTCTTTGGGGGTGTGGGGTTTAATTTAATCTTCCTTCATTTAATAGCCTCTGAAATCCTTTAATCATTTCTTTCAAATTCCACCAAATGATCAAGGTAAGAAAGTTCTAAGGATCATCTGTTCTCTCCATAATTAGGAGGACCATCCCTCCAAGTCTCTTTCTTTTCCGTGAAAAACTTTACTCATCTGGGCTGCTGGGCCATGTTCTGTTTTTTCCTTCCAACAGACTCAAAAGAATCCAACTGATCTTGCTTTGCCTTCCCTCAACATTGTACATGCCATTCAAGCTACCTCCAAACAGCTCCCAAGTTATTTTATATATGCATGACTTGTCTCCCCAATTAGATTAAGGCCTTCTTTTGTATCCCCCATAGTACCCAATCCAGGCCTATGCACGCAGCAGGTGCTCAATAAAAGCTTGTAGAATGTTGGACATTATTGAATCACATTTTATTCTACCTTGTCTCCTAACCCCCGCTTGCAGTCCCCAGCTCCCCTGATGATATTGTTTCGGTCCCCAGTGGCATCCACAACACCTCTCCCCAGGAAACCACTTCAATCTATACCTCTGAGATACTATCTAGTTACCCCTTATCCACCAAATTAACGAGGCCTCTATCCCAAACCAAATCTAATCCTGGCGGCTGCAATGCCTTGTCAGATCACACCCACCAAGGCGAGATATTAAGCCATCTGCCTGTTGGAAGCCACTTTCCAAGCCAATTAGAGATAATTTTGAGAGAGTGAGTTCATGAGACACGACATCCAACACTCTGTTCTAAAATGAAGGCTTAGGGGAGGATCAACTTCCTTTCGAGCAAACAAGTTTCACTGGAAAATTGTGATGAATGCTTAGCGATGCAGAGAAACCCTCTGCAGATGAACTGGGGCTGGAGATGAGCTCGGGTGGCCAACCTAGACCTGAGCAAGAATGGAGCATTTTATACGCAGAACAGAAAGGCCAGTCTGGCTGAACTGTAGAGCCAGGAGGGTGAGTAACATGTAAGGAAGCTGGAAAGGTCGGGTGAGCTCCCTCGATTTGGCTCAGACATCTCAAACCCATAGAATTCCCTTCCTTATATCAAGCCTCCATATGCCTCCCTGAATCTTCCACCACTGCTCCTGATTCTGACCCCTCAGGTAGCACAAGGCTAGCCTCCTGTTCCATGGGCTAGCCCTTCAAATACTTGGTGGCAGTCATCTTGTCTCCCCTCAGTCTTCACTTCTGGAAAAACAGTCCCAGTCCCCTCAGCTGATTCTCATAGAGTATGGTCTTGAGGCTCTCTCCTCTACATGTTCTCATTTCTACAAAATTCCCACATTAATGGCAGGTTGCTATGGAACAGATAATCCAAAAATCTTTTAGAATCAGCTTTTGGGATGCTGTCTGTGATACTTCTGGCCAGAAGTTTTATCTTCTTAATTACATTTTGTTTCTTAGGCTATGCAACGTTGGTGAGTCCTTCTGGGCTCCATGGTGGATTTTTCTAGGCCTTTGTGCTCTAATTGGAAATTAGGAGGGTTAGCCTAGGTGACTTCCAACTCCCCTTCCATCTCACCTTCTGGGATCCTATAACCCCATGATTATATTGCAATTAACTTTTCCTTGGCCACTTACTATGAAAGGAAGCATTGAAGGCACCAGCTGTTTTTGTCTTTCTTTATACCCCTGGTGCTTAATTAGCATAGTTGCCTGGTATACTGCAAGTGTTTAATAAATGTGCCCTGCTTTCTTGCTTGACTGTAATGAAAACAGCAATGGTTTTAATGTCCTAGGACCTGAGTTAGAATTTTACCTCTACTAATTATTACCTGTGAGATCTTAGGCAAGTTTCTCAGTTTCCATATTTATAAAATTAGAAGGTTGGCCCAGCTCATCTATAAGATTCTTTCCAAGTCTATGTCCTAGAATAATGGACAGGGACAATTCCTTTCACCTAATCTTTATAAAGGAACAAATACCCTCTGAGAAAGGAGAAAAACTAGTTTCTGGTCTTAACATTTTGTCACAGATAATCTCCAAAGTAGATAATCCAAGACAGAGATTCCACCATTAAGGCTAACCTCAACACTGCCCTTAGCCTTCTGTCACCACTCTGCTGACTCTTGGAAACTTGGGAGGAGGAGCAAAAGAGATGCAGGTGGGCTGCTACAACTTATAAAACCTAATAGCAAAGTTATTTTTGTGAGCTCATAAACTCACCCAGGCAATGAAGCCCTAACTTCCTGGTGAGGGGTGAACTCACAAGGCAATGACCTTAACACTGTAAATTAATTCTGAAGCACAATTGTTTTCCATCTTCATTTAAAACCAGCGTTGGTTAATCTAGCTTTAATGACATAGGAAATGGAAATTCCCTTAATAAAATAAGTTATGAATATTTATTATCCTATTTTACCTGAAAATTGAATAATTCATCAATTAACTTTACTATTAATTATTTAATGCAAAATTAATAAACTGCAAAATTCTTAACGTCTCTCTTTGCAGCCCCTCTGGGGTGGGGGCCACTGAGATTAAGTAGCAGAGCCAAGAAAGAAGTTTGCATTGGCCCAGACACAAGTGGTTTGTACACATCAGGGTAATTCTAGTGGGGTGTGTTTGTGTGTGTGACTGCGGGAGTTTGTTTTAACTGGAAACCTCTTGCAGCATTCTGAGAAACCATCCCCCTAACACCTGCTTGGCATGGAGAAAGGCGAAATATAGAACAGGAACAAAGAGATTCCCTTTCATTTTAGCATTCAGACCACAGGCAAAGCTGTATAATTTAGCAATTATTTTGATAGTAGATTTCTGCAATTCCATTCTACAAGCGTGTTTTTTTGGTTTTGTTTTTATTATTATTATTATTATCTGTGCCAGGTACCGTGTAAGACGAAAGTGAATGAAATCCTGTTCGCAAGGAACTTACCTTCTATCGGAGGAGGGAAATGTCCCCAGATAAGTGTAAACAGAAGAGAAGCGGTGGGGGATCAGGGACCGGCCAATAGGAGCTCCGCCCTTCAGTCCTGCATCAGGTGAAGTTAGTGTGGGTATTGAGGAAAACTCTCCCCATCAGAAAGCACAGGAAGGTTGTGACCTTTTTTTGATCCATTTATTGTATGGTAGGAAAGCGAAGCAGCACTTGGAAAGCGCCTACTATGTGCCAAGCACTGTGCTTAGCGCTTTACGAATATTATCTCATTGGATCCCTTTGGCATATAACACTCAACCTTTTTTCCTTCCCTGATGGTAAAGGGGGAAAGTCCAATTGCTACGGGTCCGCGGGAGGGAGGGGGATGATAGTGGCTATTTAGTCTACTCTGGAACCGCTGTCTGGATTTTCCACTTTGGGAATTGTTGGCGGCAGTACACTGGGCTCTCCTGGCCCCCTCTATAGAACGGGCTGCCCCCCTGGGCTGGCGGAGGGGTTGTCGAATGCCTTGCTCCTCTCGGCCACCTCCAGACCCCCTTGCTGTCAACATTCTTCATACTTGACTCTTTCTTTCCCACCATCTTGTCCATTTCACACCCCAGCCAGATCCTCAATGACGTCATCTACCAGCGCACTGAGAATTCTCTCCAGTTTAGTACCTCGCTCACAATCACCCTAGTTTAGGTCCTTATTACGTCTCATCTGGAGGCAGCTAGGTGAGTCAGTAGATAGAGCACTGGGCCTGGAATTAGGAAGACCGAAGTTCAAATTCAGCCTCAGACACTAGCTTAGACAAGTCACTTTACCCTGTTTGCCTCATTTTTCTCATCTGTAAAATGGGCTGGTGAAGGAAATGGCAAACCACTCTAGTATCTATTACAGGAAAACCCCAAAAGGGCTTACAAAGATCCAGAGATGACTGAAAAACAACAACCTCTCACCTAACTATTACAAACTCCTGGTCTCACAGGCTCAAGTTTCTCCATCCATAACCCATAGTCCTCTCAGCTGCTAAAGTGATTTCACTAAAGCACAGGTCTGACCATATCATGTCACTCCCCTACTCAACAAACTCCTATAGCTCTCTATTACTTCTGGGTATAATATTAATATAAACAGCATAATAAGTATCAATATATAATAATATCAATATTTAAGTTGCAAATTAAGTACATGAATATATTATAAATAATAAACATTCTATTTAAATTTTCTATTACATATAAATAGCTTATATTTTATATAATATATTAAACTATATATTATACAAAATATGCTATATACAAATGTATTAAATAATATATTACAATAGCACATAATATGAACTCCTATGTTTAGCTTTTAAGGCCCTTCACAGATTGACCCCAACCTTCTTTTCCAAACTTGATATACATAATTCCCCTTCATATAGCCTACAGTTGAAACTTGCTGTTCCTTGCTGTGTGCTCGAACACCACTCATCTTCCATCACCTCCATGCCTTTGCGTAGGCTATCCCACTTGCCTGGAATTCTCTCCATCCTTAGCCCCATCTCAGCTCCACTTTCTCCCTGAAATCTTTCCTGATGCCCTCTGGCTCCTCATATCCTACCATCCAAAACTGCCTTGGATCTATTTTGCACATTACTGTGTGGCAGGTTGGCTCCCCCAATAGATACAAGCTCCTTAAGACTACTTTCATTTCTGTCTTTACATTCCCTGACACAGTACCTGGCTCACAGGAGATGTCTCCAAAAATGCTTGATAATTGATGGAGTCCCTGTTTCTACTGAGGCTACCATCATCTGTCTAGTCATTCAGGTTTGCAACCTCGGGGACATCTGCGATTCTTTGCTGCTGTTTCTGACCCCAACATCTACTCAGTTTGCCAGTATGGACAATCCTACAGCCACATCGCTGGCGGTAATCCCCTTCTCTCTGCTCACACAGCCATCGCCCCAGCTCACTCCCTGACCACCTCTCGTTCTTTTTTTCCCTGTAATAGCCTCCTCGTTGGTCATTCTGTCTCAAGTCTCTCATCTATCCTCCTCACAGATGCCCAGTTGATATCACTAAAGTTCAAAGTCTGACCATCTCACTCTTCAACTTAAGAGACTCCTGTGGCTTTCTCTTTCCTCTGGAATAAAGTACAAACTCCTCAGCTTGGTATTCAAAGCCTTCACCCTTTGGCTTTGATCTGCCTTCCAAGTAGATTGCATATGACTCCTTTTCATGCATCCTATGATCCATCCAAATTGACCCATTTATTATTCTCTGTATATGACAGTCTATCTCCCATCTCTATACCTTTGCACAGGCTCTCCTCCCTGCCTGGAGCACATTCCTTCCTAATCTCCACTTCTTAGAATACCAAGGTTCCTTGAGAGTTCAGCTTAATTACCAGCACCTACCAAAAACCTTTCCTGATCCCCCTTGTTGTTAGTCCCCACCCTTAACATTACTTTTGTTTTTACTGTGTGTGGACACACACACACACACACACACACGGTTCTTCCATCCACCACAAAGAATTTAATCTCCTTGAGGGCAGGGACATGATTGTCTCCCTAGAAATCTCAAATAATGCAATATTGGTAAAGCCCTTAGCACAGAACCTGGCACATATAGTACATAATTAATAAATGTTTGTTCCTTTCATCTCCCTCCCAGATCTTAGTACAACATGTGGTACATAGCAAGTATTAAAAAAAAAAAAATGCCGGTTGAATGAATGAACAAATAAGTGACTAAAGCAAGGGAAAAAAACTTCCAAAGAATTAGAGCTGTCTTAAAGTAGACTAAGCTGCCTCAGGAGGAAATGAGTTCCTTATCACTGAAAGTTTACAAGCAGGGATGTGCTGGTAAATATTTAACAACCAAGGCGGGGCGGGGGGGAGGGGGAGAGAGAGAGACAGAAAGACAGAGAAGAGAGAGAGACAGAGAGGAGAGAGAGACAGAGAGAAAGAGAGAGACAGAGAGAGGGAGAGAGAGACACAGAGAGAGAGACAGAGAGAGACACAGAGAGAAAGAGAGACAGAGAGAGGGAAAGAAACACACACAGAGAGAGAAAGAGAGAGACAGAGAGAAAGAGAGAGAAGGAGAGAGAGAGAGACAGAGAGAGAGAGAGAAGAAGAAAGAGAGAGAGAGAGGGAGAGAGAGAGGCAGGGAGGGAGAGAGAAAAGGAGAGAGAGGAGAGAAAAAGAAAAAAAAGAAAGGCACTCAACACACTTTTAAGTTAATCTACATTATTAACATTTTCTGCATCACTTGCTTAAACGTAGACAATCTATAAAATAATAAATTAAATCCTGATTTATAGAATATGCCCATTTCTGGAGGTTAAAATGCTAAGTGGTTCAGTGGATAGAGAGTCTGTTCTGGAGACAGGATGACTCATCTTCCTGAGTTTAAATCCAGACTCAGACACTTACTAGCTGTATGACTCTGGGCAAGTCACTTCACCCTGTTTGCCTCAGTTTCCTCATCTGTAAAATGAGCTGGAGAAGGAAATGGCAAACCACCAGTGGGGTCACAAAGAGTTGGATGTGACTGAACAACAACACAAATGCTCACAGTGAAAATTTAATAATCAGCTCTCAAGAACTATCAAGGAAGTTCCAGCACACCCATCTCCAGTCAAAGACTAGATGATCACCATTTGGGTATGAAATAAAAGGCCTTTTTAGAAGATCATAGAGTTACAAGTTGGAGTTGCCAGAGACATCATTGAGTCTAACCTCCCATTTTACAGATAAGGAAAGTGAGGCCCAGAGAGGTTAATTGATTTTTCCAGTATCCAGGGGCTAGTAACTGGGATTAGAATCCAAAGCTTCCTGCCTCCAAGTCCACTACTTGGCAGCTAGATGGCGCCATAGGGCATAGAGCACTGGGTCTTGAGGCCAGAGGACTTGTATTCAAATCCTACCCCAGACACTTAGAAGCTATATGACCCTAGGCAAGCCCTTAACTTCTGTCTACCTCAGTGTCCTCATCTATAAAATGGGTATAATAGCACCTGCCTCCTAGGGTTGTTGTGAGGATAAAAATGAGATAATATTAGTAAAGTGCTTGGTACTTAGCCCAGCATGTACCAAGTACTTAAAAAATACATATTTCCTTTCTTCCTACTTACCTACCTACCTCGGAGATGCACTGGATGAGGAAAATTCAGTTACAACGTTAGCATCCCATGACTTTGGGGGGTGAGGGAAGGGTGGGGAGGATTAAATGAGTAAACTTGATGCCAAGGTAATGGCGGTAATAGAACCTCAGGGTATTTCATATAAAGAGATATACAGAAGGTAAATTTCACTTGGTAGGCAGCCCTCGCAGGAAGGAACAATAACTCCACATTTACTTTCATTTTTAAATCATTACATGCAAGCTCTGTCTTAGCAATAATTTCATTCCATGTCCCTGCTGCTCTCCATCTCTCCAAGCTGGGGCTGGCTCCCCTGGACACTCTCAGCCTGGGCACCAGTGCCTCATTCCTAACACAAATCTTATTTCCCAAGTTCCTGAGGCTGAAAAGCTGGAAGGAATGGCAAGCAAAAACGACAAGCCTGGCGATATTTTAATCAAGAGAAAAATTATTCCCAAGCCAGATCTCCTGCATGCCATCTAGGTCTCTGCCGCTTTGAGGAAGGATCCGGGTCCCTAGCCAAGCCCGAGGAGATGCAGCGTTCAGTGATCAGAATAGCCAAGACAAAGGGCCCTTTAACACTTCTCTGGGACTGCTGACCCAGTGCTGGCCCATGGTGCCCCTTCTCTACCAAGTTACCTGCCTTTTCACAGAGTAACTGATCAACACCTTCTTTCTTGCACAGCAAGACTGGAGTGGATGGGGTCGGATCAATGGTGTTCTTTGGTTTGAGGATGGGGGGGTGGGGAGAGAAAGGGAGAATCTTTCTTTAAAAATGTTCTATCATGTTAAATGAAAAGGAAAGTTTTTCCAGGGAATTTCATCTTGAGAAAGAGAACAATGAGCAAGAAAAGTGTATGTGTGTGTGTGTGTATACATGTAGATACACACACACATTCAGGATACATGAACAAAAGATATGCAGCAAAGTCAGAACCACAAAATATATTCTTTTCCTATTTTCTCTTAACATAAAAGAAAAAAAATTAGTCCCCATCACAGGTGGACTATGGGACATGTAAGAATAGCATATAGAAACCTCTATGGTTTCTATAACCGTGGATACGATAGCATTGCTTAATGAGAACAGGGGGAAAATCCACAGCAGCTGATCTTGCAATTCCCCATTACACAGAAAATTATGAGTTACAAAGAGCAGTTTACTCCAGGAACATACATTAACCACTTCTAATTCTGCTATGCAAATTTGCTGGATCTCATTCTCCATAGCTAGTCTGAATTCATGAGGTCGGAAATGATTCCTGGGGAAGCACTAGGGATAGCAGTATCTGGACAGAGAAATCCAAAACCAAGGATTTTCCCAGCTCAAGAGAAAAAAAGGGAGAAAGCTAAGAATCAGCCAGGATGACCTGTCCCTGCTCCAGAGAACAGATGATGAAGCACTCTCTCTCTTTCTTTAGTGAAGTGGGGGGCTATGGCTATGGAACATTACATGCAATGGCAGACATGGCTTCATATTTGTTAAGTTTGCTTTATTTTTTCTGCATTATAAAGGAGGGTTCTGTGGAAAGGTATGTAGAGGAGATTACTATGAGAGCAAAACCAAGAGCTTAGGTAAAAGTCTCTTTCATCTCCCTCCACTCCTTTTAAGAAGTGGGGATCTACGGGCATTAAATATCACACATAATGCTGGATTTTTTTTTTTGGAGGGGGAGGGCAAGGCAATTGGGGTCACACAGCTGGTAAGTGTCAAGTGTCTGAGGGAGGTCACATTTGAACTCAGGTCTTCCTGACTCCAGGGCCAGTGCTCTATTCACTGTACCACCTAGCCGCCCCTGGATTTTTTTTTCAATGAATTGATCGGTGTTGCTTATTCTTTTCTCTTCTTCTGCTTTTTCTTTTCTCTCTCTTTTTAAAAATTTTCATTATAAGGGCTGACTATCTGGAAGGGATAGAGGGAGGATTTTAGGCACTGAAAAAAAATCAATAAATCGTTTAAAAATTTGTTTCAATCCCACCTTTGCATAAGAATAAACCATAGGGTAGAGAAAGGGACTTGACCCATGATTTCATTGGTATATAGGGATCTCCCAGGCAAGGAAATCCCCTCTCCCAGTGCAGGTTTCTACCCCCTCTGAAATTTATGGTCTTAGACTGAGTGATAAAGGTAAAATGACTTGCTGAGGGGCGACACGGTATTGGAATTTGAACCCAGATGTTCCCAGCTCCCAGTCTAGTTTTCTAAATCCAATACATCAGGCTGCCTCTGTAGACCAGGAGGTCAGGTAAATAAAACAAAATTACTACCAGGAGACCCTGGCAGGCTATGTAGATGGCTATCGATTTGCAAGAGCACAGAACCAGAAGGCTTTGTTATTCTCAGAAATATTCATCACTGCCAGGTTGTCCTGCTTAGAAATAGCAGAAAGTGACACTCTGAGATGAGGATTCTCCAATCAGGGTGGCCTACTCCGCAGGCAAACTTGCATTAAGCTGTAGTCTAACAAGCAGAGCCTGGGGCCAAGATGAGCATTTATCACCAAGCAATCAAAGGAGAGAGGCCACACTCATTACTGCAATGAGATAAGAGGCAACCAAGGTGCCTTTCCTCCAGGGGCCAACCCCAGAGCTTTAGAATAACTCAGACCCAAGACAAACCCGGGGCCCCAAGTACCTAGAAAGAACATCCCTACCCTTTTCCTTATTCCCTTCCTGCAGAATGGGAAGCTCACAATGGGCAGCTAGGTAGTACCATGGTGCACAGAGTGCCTGGCCTGGCATTAAGCCTGCGCTAAGGCTGCTTCTGAACAAGAGGTTTATCCTACGTCCCTTCCCTGGCAGGCTGGCTGCTTCTGCCTCCCTGCCCTGCCCTGCTCTGCCCTGCCCTGCCCTGGATTTCATTTGGATTCACTTATATGTCTGTCTGTGTTATTCCACTTCATGGAATGTAAGCTCCTTGAGGACAGGGACCGATTCCTTTTTGTTCTGGTTTTCCCAGTGCAATGTATGACACAGAGCAGGTGCTCCAAAAATGCTGATTGACTGATTGATTTCTATCCGAGACAGAGAGGCACAGAGAGACAGAGAGAGACAAAGACAAGAGAAACAGAGACAGAGAGACACAGACAGAGACAGAGACGAGAGAGAGAGAGAGAGAGAGAGAGAGAGAGAGAGAGAGCGAGAGAGAGAGAGAGCGAGAGAGAGAGAGAGAGAGAGAGAGAGAGAAACAGAGAGACAGAGAGACGAAGAGAGACAGAGACAGAGAGAGACAGAGACAAAGAGGAGAGAGAGTCCTGAACATATTTGCCTCCCGAATCAGGGCTCTGACAGGGGCCCAAGACTCGTCCGTGAGTGCCACACCTGCAGACAAGGGGCTATGATGAGAACAGCAGCAGAACTGATGTGGAGGCCAGGAGGCCAGCATGCTAACTAGTCACTCACTCAGAAATGAATTCGAGGTTAACAGAGCTCCAAGCAGGCAGGACAAAGGACAGAGGGCTGGGCCTGTAGTCAGGAAGCTGTTGTTATTTAGTTTTGTTTTTCCCTTGTGTCAGTCTCTCTATGACCCCATTTGGGGTTTTCTTGGCAGGCACTGGAGTGTTTTGCCATTTTCTTCTCTAGCTCATTTTACAGATGAAGCAACTGAGTTCAATAGAGTGAAATGACTTGCCCAGGGTCACACAGCTACTAAGTGTCTAAGGCAGAATTTTGTTGGGGGCCAGTGGACAACACCTGGTCAATGTTTTACAATATCTTATCAGAACATTTTGTGGCTGGTCAACTTCCTTGCATACCATTCTCTGGAATGCTTTATCTCACTGGAACATTCTGTGGCTTATCTACCTGTGGAAATCCTCTGCTTCCTTATATACTCATGCCCTTGCATTCAATAAACGAGACTTGATCAGAAAGCCTGTCTTGTCTCCATTCTTCGTGTTTCTTGTCCCCCGTCCCTCTTTCTCTTCTAGGGTCCACATTGTGCCCCGCAGGCCAGGGCAGAATTTGAACTTAGGTCTCTCCAACTGCAGGTCCAATGCTCTATACACTCTGGCATCCCCTGTTTCCCTTTCTTCCTAATTGTTCCCAATAAACCCGAAGCTTACACTGTGTCTCAGGGAGGACTTCCTTGGTGAAGAGAGAGAGAGGGCATGGTAATGAGAAACAACTATGGCCAGCTTTAACACAGACTCCAAACTCAATGTATTGTTTTTAAAAAAAGAGCTGGTGAACTGTAGCCTCAAAAAATGAGATCATCTCACGCTTAGGCCACATGCCCTCTATTTATGACCCAAAGCCCACAGTTCTCTGCCTGGGAAGATGGAGGCAGAGGAAACCTGGGCTCTGCCCTTGCCACTCTCCTGCTCAATAAATTCCTGTGGCTCCCTGTCACCACCAGGATCAAATGCAAAATGCTCTGTTTGGCATTCAAAGCCCTTTATAACCAACCTGTCCAGCCTTCCCACACCTGACTCCCCAGCCCAGTGACTCTGGCCTCCTGGCTGCTCCATAAACAAGACCCTCCATCTCCCGTCTCGGCCCCTCCCCCAGGCCTGGAATGCTCTCCCTCCTCATCTCTGCCCTACCAACCTCCTTGGTTTCCATCAAGTCCCAGCTAAAACCCCACCTTCTCCAGGAAGCCTCCCCCACCCCCTCTCAATTCCAGAGCCTTCTCTGTTAATTATTTCCTACTTATCCTGCATAGAGCTTGCTTTAACATACTTGTTTGCACGCTGTCTCCCCCTTAGACTGTAAGCTCCTTGAGGGCAGGCACTGTCTTTTGCCTCTTTTTGTATCTTCATGACATAGCACAGTACCTAGCCCATGGTAGGAACTTAATAAAAGTATGCTGATTGATGGATTGATTGGCTAAGCCAGGGGTGGGCAACTAGTATCCTCCAGGTCACAGATGGCCTTCTAGGTCTTTGGGTGAGGCCTTTTAACTAAGTTCAAGTTTTACAGAACAAATCCTTTTATTAAGGGGATTTGTTCGGGAAGTTTGGATTCAATCAGAGGGTGGTACTTGAAGACCAAGAGGGCCACACATGGCCTGGAGGCTGCAGGTTCCCCAGCCCTGCTCAGCAACCTCTTCTGGAGAAGGGTACTAAGTTCATTTCCATTCAACAACAAACATTTGCCAAGAGCCTCCTATGTGTAGCTGGATGGTATTGCTGATAGAGGACCAGAACTTTTTGTTTGTATTTTGCCTCCCATACATATCTACTATGTGATTACAAGCAAGTCCCTTAACCTCTAGCATCCAAATTTTTTTTATTCCCTTCCTACACACTCACAGTGAGTAGGTAAGACCTTAAGCTACGAAAGATTTGGCCGTATGCATTAGCACCAAAGTTCCCCACCCAAATGGAATCACCTTGTTCCCATGCCCACCCCATAAAACATGCATGGCACCCTGGTAGGTGCCTTAGACAATTAATCCCTGCCTCCCAAGAGCTGGCAGTCTAAGGCATGTACAACATGTAAATAGGTTAAGTAAATACAAGATAATTTGAGTGTGAAGAGAGAGAGCTAAGAACTTAGATGATCAGTAAAGATTTCACACAGAAAGTAGCCCCTCAAATAAGTCTAAATGACTGCTGGGGTCCCTTCTAGCCCTAACATGCAATGTTCTAAATAGAATTCTATATTCTCTCTGTTTCATTCCAGTCCTGACATTCTATATTCTAATAGATTTCTGTGTTCTAGAATTCCTTACAGCCCTGAAATTTTATGTTTTTCAGCCCCTTCCAGCCCTGACATTTCAGTATTTTATAATTAAAGGTGATGAGCCCACAGACATGATGTCACTGAACAAAAAGAGCCCCCAGCTAACAAATCCAGCTACATGATCTGAGTAGGGATCTAAGCTTGGATGTGACAAACTAGGAGATATTTTACCAAGATGCCAGGCCGCTATGCATGTCTTTCCCAGGAGCCAAGCCTTAGCAACTCCTTAAGCCTTCCACAGAAAAGTGCATAAAGTTAGGCACTGCCCTAGGGGCTAGTGGGCAATGCCTGAATGCCCTCTGGGGAAGTTCCAGCCTAGTTGGAGAACTCCTTGAAACCTCAGACAGTGGCCTCTGGGTAGGGTAGAGAGCTCACAAAAGGCAGAAGACCAGAAAGTACGTTTGCTCCTTGGTTAACGATAATAGGTTTCTTACCTTGTCAAGAATTTGCCCATTGTATCAGCCCAGTGCTGAAATATATGTAACATGATGTGCTATTACGTTAATTTGAAGGTAGGTCCCCAACTCAGTGCAATGCAAAGGTTATCACGTGGCAGTGGGGACTGACCCAATTTCTTAACTGATTCGCCCTCATAGCCACTGGAATTATCCATGTCTGTGACTGCAATCCCCTGCTCCCACACACACTTTTCAGGAATATCTACTGAAATAACTCAGGGAAACCAACTTTCCAAAAAAAAAAAAAAAAAGATTAATAATAGATCACTAAAACAAGATCTCTGGTTGAATTGTGTAATTCTCCTTCTGCAGCTCTGTCCAGCTCACCTAGAAAGACAAGTCACTCAAAAATGTCTTTCTGCACAGCAGTGATTATCTCAATAGGCAAATTTGGGGGGAGCGGGAGAAGGGGCGTAAGTAACAGGACCCAATTTACCCTGGGGATTTGCCCCTCTTGTTACATAAATGTGGGGTGATTCATTGCTCTTCCCGCGTGTTATTAGTGCACTTCAAATCTCAGAAGAGTTGTAAAAAAAACTCCAACACTCAGGAGAGCTCCAGCACTAACCTCTCCTGGGAAAGTGGCACGAACCCATACCTCCACGGGGCTTTGGATGGCAGAGACCTGATGGAATCGTTGACCTTTGCTCTCTCTCCCTTCTCACCCCTGCCTGGGAGAATCCTTAGCTTTGTCCAAAGCACAATTGGGCACCACCGTCCAAATGAGACTTTCTCTGATTCTCCCTCAGTGATTAGCACTGTCTCCTTGAAATTACTTTATGCGTGTTTTCTATTCATCTGTGAACATATCATCAACTCTCATCCCTATGCCCAACAGAATGCCAGCCAATTGACCTTTACAGGTCAATTCCAAGACCCTCCTATCCCAGATGAGGAAATTGGGGACTGGAGAAAGTGAGGTCATATGTAGGCAATAAGTGGCAAATCCATTCAAATCATAAAGCACATACGGAGCACACAGTCCTGTTCAAGGCACTGTGGAGGATTTTTTTTTAAGTATAAAATATGTTCTGTGTCTTTGAAGAACTTCTCCCTGATAAAAACTATAGGACACAGAGCTCACGGGGATTATTCTCATTTCTCTGCTTTTACTCCCTTTACCATCCCTTCATACATTCACCTCTCACCTCATCACTATAAGGACTGTACTTTTTAAAGTTACTAACACTCTCTTCTTGCCAGATCCAAAGGCCTTTTCTAAACCCTCAACCTCTTTGACCTCTCTCCAGTATCTGCCCCTGTTTTCCATATTCTACTCCTGGGTACTTGGTCCTCTCTGGGTTTTCATGACACAATTCTTTCTTGGTGCCCCTCCTCCCTGTCTGAACACCCCTGGATAATAAAAATTACTTTGGATTATACTCAGACTTCTGTGCTCTTTCATATCAGACTCCCTAAATGTGAGTGTTCACCACAACTGTATCCTGGGCCATCTTATCTATACTCCTGGTGTCTAGCCTCATTAGCTCCCTTGGGTTCAGTTATCATCTCTAAGCAAGCAGTTCCCAGATACAGCTGCCTAGCTAGCCCGTATCTCTTCTGAGATCCCCATATCCAACTGCCTACTGGACAGTTCAGGCTGGATATGCTGTAGACATCTCCAACTCAACATATCCCAAACAGAAGTCATTCTCTTTTTTTTTTTTAATTTTATTATAGTTTGCAGCATTCATTTCCACAAGATTTTGAGTTACATATTTTCTCCCCCTCTTTCTGCCACCCACCGCCCCAAAACAGCCATCCCAGTGTGTCCCCC